>HG738137.1:22032313-22592265 GCA_000499405.2 Onchocerca volvulus | reverse complement strand
GTTTCTTTCCTCCGGTTGTAATCCTATTTGTAGGAAAGCCTTTTCTATGTCAGCAATTATGACTAATCTCATCATTCGAAATCGTAATAATATGCCGACTAGATCAGGTAACATGATTGGACCTCTTTGGAGAACTTCGTTCAGACTTTTACAACCCTTTTGATGTGCCGAGGCATCATACACTATTCTTAATTTTGTAGTATTTTTGTTAGGATTCCACACTTCATGATGCGGAAGATAATGTATGACATCTATTTCGTCGTGAGGAACTTCTTCAATCATATCTGCTTGTAATTGTTCCATGATTGTGTTATGATATACCTGGAGAAGCGATTTAAGTTGCAATTTTTTGATTAGGTTCTTTAAACGTCCCAGGCATAAACCATAGTTGTTGCTTAAATTTTGCTTAGAATCCTTCCACGGCCAGCAGACATGATAACGACCATCCTTTTTCATGAGTGTCCCTTGAAAGCGTTTTAGAGCTTCTTCATCATTATTATCATTTGGAGACTCTTGGATTCCTATTGATTCTAATCTCCAAAAGTTTTCTAGTTCTAAATTAATAGTAGCCTTAGCGGTGCACACCAAATTTTGTGAAGAAATATTATTTTGACAAAGTTTGATTATATTTCCACTTCCGGCAATCATGGGACCAACCACTGATTGTACCAACATGTGACCTGAACTCAATTCTTGTGCGTCTTGTAGTTTGATAAACTTGAAAAAATAGTCAGCTCCAATGAGTATGTCGGGTTTCTCCCAGTGATTTGTTAATTCTTGAAGTTGAATCTCTTTTGGTGTATCCACAACTCGCAATTCATTGGTTAGGTGTTCGACTACATTAACACATATTCTTATAACGCCGTTTTCCGTTGTCTGCACGTTCAGTTGCGTAGAAGCCGCGGGACACAGCGTTGGGTTCCTCATACCAAATGGAGTTATTTTCATAATTTGTTTGTTTGATTCTGCCAGCTTCAATTGATGCGATAACTTCTGAGAAATGAAGGAGAGTTGTGAACCTATGTCGAATAGTGCTAAGGCTTTCACTTGTCGTTGAGGTTGAGCTGGATTAAAAACTTTTACTTCCTTGCATAAGAGTAAAGTCTCCTTTGTTGTATTCGTTCGAGTGGTGTAGATTGAGTTATAAAAGGAAGCTGAACAATCTTTTTCTTGAGGATTTTGGGGAATTTCGTTATCATCCTTCACTTCGGAATGTACCAAACTGTTCGATGAAATTGTACTTCTATTATCGCATAAGGCACTATTGTGGGAGGCTTTGCAATAAAAACATTGTTTTTTGATTTTGCATCTTTCGCCATTGTGATTGTCTTTAAAACAGATCAGGCACTTCTTTAGCATCTTGAGACGGTTCCTTCTATCATTAGCAGTTGGATAGATGTCGCATTCGCTATCCCAATGATCTCGAGTACAGAATATACAAGGCCTTCTTTTATTTAGAGTGGGTTGTGATGAATGCTGATTGCTTCGAGCTGCGGATGATGAAAGTTTTGGATTGTTATGTACCATTGACAATGCTGATGTTTCTCGAGGAATATATCTCGGTTGTTGTCCTAGCTTGCTAATTGTAACTTTAGTGTCCATAAATGTGGAAGGGTGCTGACAATTGTTGACTTGTTGTGTTACATGAACTATATTCGATAGAAAGTCTCTAAGTTTTGAAACTGACCAAGCCATTTCTACTTTCTTTTGAGTATATACCTTATTCAGAACCCATACTGGTAACTTACTTTCTATTGTAGTTTCGATATTTGAATGTTCCATGTTCTCTCCTAAGGCTTCCAATTGGCGTAGCACTCGTTCTACATTTTCAATCGTGGTCATCCATTCTTTTTCATTCCTTTTGATGGCTTGGAGTTCGCTGTATAATATCGTCTTTATTGTTGAAGGGTCTCCATATTTATCTCTCAGCAGTCGCCTAATCACTTCGTAATTTTCAGGCGCTATTTCATAGCCTGATACGACTTGCAGAGCATTACCTCTAAGACATGAAAACAAATAATTCAATTTTTGGATTTCGGGAATCGTTTGTGAATGGACTGCTGCGTCGAAACTGCTCCAGAATTGTCGCCATTGTCTGGGACCACCATTGAAGGTAGGTAGAGATAATTGAGGAAGATTGACAGTAGGATTAGAGGAAGGGATTGATCTTTCCAGTTCCTTGTTGTTTCTCTTAAATAACTGCTCTAATTTTTGCTCGGCATCATCCTTATACCTTGCTAACGTTATCAGCGCTTCTTTCCCCTCATGAATTATTTGGAATAGTCCATGCTCGTTCTCTGTGACCTGTTCGAAAGCCTTTTCTTCATCTTCCCTTTTCTTTGTCGCAGTGATGGTTTGGATGTATTTAAGCCATGTATCATAAGCATTTTCTAGCTCCTTGACACATAACTGGACTCTATCGAATTTTTCTGTGAGCACTTGCTTCCTTGTTGTGTAAAAGATTCCAAGTTGATCTAACGAGAAGTTTGGATCTGGAGATTCGAATTCTAAAGAGTTTGTCTCTTTAAGAAGAAAGGTCAACCTGGCTTTGGGTGGTTGGATACTGGCAATAATGCTACTTGACATCGTTACCTTACCTCGGGCACCAATAAATTTTGTCGTGAACTTTTCTCAATTGTGGAGAGTGATGTCAACTAATAGCCAAATATCACCAGTGAGTCTAGGCGATTTGATTGTTGCGTTAGTCGATTAGCTTCCAGAAATCTTCGGATCTGAATTGGTTTGGATTGCGTTGAATTGTATCGATTTGAGGTCGCTTGTGTTGAATTGGTGCGTTGAGTTTGCTTGACTTTGTGTTGTGTGGAGTTGCGTTGATTTGGGTTGTCGAAAGGTTGAATTGTAGCACCTCAAACTTGGGTAATTAAACCTTTATCATGAAACGTTGATAATACGACAACGATAATGACAATGACTGTTACAATGTCAGTTATATCAACAATTCCAATGATCCTAAAAGAGACTAAAATCCTGACCTACTAAATATCTAACCTTGAGACAAAAAACCATAAAAATGAGGCTATACTGAGGATTATGCTTATTTATAGGGACATGACAATGACCGAATTTGACCTACAATGAAGCGCCATTAATAATACATGAGACCGCGCCTTTATTGGCGCGTAGAATAGACTACAACATTTGAATTATTGGTTACATATTAAGATAACAATTCAGCACAACAAAAATGGTTGAACTAAACAATTGATGTCTCGGGATTTCTCGGAATTTCCGACAAATGTATATAATAGAAAATTATGAAGTAGAAGTTTATGGAATCAAAATTATAACAGCCAAGGATTACCAATTCGAAGAATTTACGGTCGAAATTATAACAGTTTACAACAGTCACTAGCTACAATTACAACAGTCAAAAATTACCGCAGTCGAATTTACCACACCAGCAACTAGCACAAAATAACTCTTCTATCCTGTATAAGCGGATGTGGCTTATAGAATACAAAAAAAAGAATTACGTAGCTTTCTTATGCTGTGTAAGAGATTGGTAAAAGAAAGCATACCAATCTCTATATAATTTTTGTAATAATTAGCATATCGGATGTGAAAAATCTTACATGTTACATGTTCAACATATCGGATGTTACATTTGAATTGGGTAACGATTCAAATAGAACAATTTTTTATAGTTAAGTATTTTGAAACACAAAAGTTATTTTAAAAAATTATTTCGGATTTTCCGACAGTATCTCAGTATAATTAAGTGGAAAAGAAAAGAAAAGAGAAAGCTCACGTTTCTAATATGTTCAATTTCATAATGCTTGCCCTTGTACAATAATCTTTGTGGTTCCATTTTCTGCTTAAATATAGAGATTGTTTATTTGCCGACTCTAAAACACGCAACATATAATTATCCATGTGAGAAATAATCCGATCTACATCTAAACACGCACAATTTCAAAGATTAACCCTGAGCTTTGTTGATAGTGATTGCAGATGCGAATCAAGTTGGGAATTGCAATCTCTTACAGTAAAAATTACCGAAGTAAAATGGTATACTGTTGGAATCGTAGGAATGAAAGGAATAAGGACATCTTCATCCTTGAAAGAATCTGCCAAAATTGTTGCTTCTATGACGTTGCTCATTAATTTTTTTGCTGCAAACCACGTACCGTTGCAAAACTTTGGCTGGTTGTTATTTCGGAACATGATAATTGGCACGTCGATTTTCAATTGCAGCACGTGCGATGGTGACACCTCTGCCAGATAAACTGAATTCAAAAATTCTATTGGATAATTAACCATTTCATTTTCCTCCACAACAATTCAATGGACTTGTATATGACTGCTTGTACCGCAAGGTTCTGCATCATATTTTTCGTCATGACTTCATGCAAATCTTTACGACATCGGCATCGGATATTTCAGTACATATTAAATCATTGATTTTGTTTGAAATGATTTGTTATAGAGCCGGATTAATATATGCGCGTGTGATAGTTTTTTCTTTTGCCATTCAATTGAGTTCATCCAACAGCGCACAGACCCAAATACTTCATGTTTCACCGTGAAATCCATCAGCGATTTCAGCTTCTGTCTGAAAACACGTGTTGTAATGCTATGCCCATCCATCGGCGATTGCCCAGGAAGAGCTTTTGTATACTGTCCCAAACTGGATTACATGTAAATGTAATGATTAGGTCTGGATGCTTGTGACGAATATATGCAATTGCATATTGAGCGTATTCATGTATATATGACATGAATTGCCTACATATGAAGATGACAAAAGTCTTACAGCGTCAGTTGTGATACCGTCGTTTACAACTACATTTCGCAAATGAATGTATTCTTCAAAGCGAACTTTGTCTGATTTAATTAGATGAAAATCAAACGTTCTATTTCAATTTCTGCATACATATCTAAGACATATAGGTGAAACAACTGATGACATTTCAAAATGTGATTGCCTTCATTCTCTCGAATCATTAATCGGTATGAATAATAGTTCATTGCGCTGCATTTCTCATTTGTTTCTTCGCTACTAGTTGGATTTATCATCTTAACGTTGAAGTGATACCCATCGGCATTTTCCCAAAAAATGATTAGATATTACAGGGCATCATTGAGAAAAAGGGTAAAAAACATATTATCGTCAATCGATCGTTTCTCCGATGAAGAACACTATCTCTAGGCTGAAAATGATCTCTAATTGTAACAATTGCACATCGTCTATAGTTGAAGCATTAAATCTTTGCACATGTTCTCAAACAGGCGTTTTGGCGTTTTGTTAGCATGAACAATAGTCTTGTGTGTATTAGACGGCATTATGTCAATTGGTGTTTTAAATAAACGCACTAAATTGCTTTTTTCGTGAAGCTGTTATAACTGAGAAACGACAGATCTTTTTATGCCGGTATAAATTCCGCAGCATGCACTCAATTCATTATTGCTAGCATTGATGGAATATGTTTGTGCGAATTTATGCTGACCATCTGGCAACAGAAGCAGGGAGCAAACTTTACGATAAATTTGCCTTTTCAAGAAGCTGGTAAAATGAAAGAACACTTTGAAAGTTGGCATGAATTGAGTTATTACGATTTCTGCGCCGAACGACGTCATTTGGAAGTACGAGTTGTATTTCCTGATTTTATATCCGACAAGCAAAGTTTTTAATGGTTTTGGCAGTTCTCAAGTTGAGGCAGTTTAATTTTTCTGGCGGCTCAACACATTCCTTTTGCTTCTCCAATAAATTTCAGAGCCTTACAACGAGGACACACTTCAGTCGTAGTGCCGATGAGAACATGCGGGCTCAAACTATAATCATCAGCTAGATTCTATCGGAATGCAAAGTAACTGTAATAGCGTATTGCTGAATAGGACTCGTTTTTGACGCTGATTTTCCATTTCTCGTTGACGTCTTTCAGCACTCCCAACCTATCGTGTTCATTCTGTTCAAAACAAAACAGATTTGAAGCTGCAGAACTCGACCGAATTGCTCCTAACCATGCACCCTCAAGTCTGGCTGCACGTCGCTCTGCTCGTACTTGAGCTATTCTTTGTCTTTTTCGCTCATTTTGCTAATGCCTGTACTTCCTCACTTTGATCATCTTAATGCTTCCGTTCTGCGTGAGTACGACGACCAAAGTTTGATCTTCCACGAGGCATTGTTCGCATGAATTAAAATAGATCGACTACACCCGAATTGTCTTCGAAATTATTTGAAAATATCCAAGGAATATTAGTCACTGGATTATTCTGTCCGTTGCATTTGTAGAGAAAAACAGAATTTTTTGACTGTCGTTTCGTTGCTATTGCTGCGTCGATCTGTGTCATTGTAATACTGTCGCTGTGTCGGTGTAGAAACTCCGCACTGAACTGTTTGTTGAACCCGAATTGTTGTCAAACTTGAATTGATTCTGCTTCAGAATCTAAATCTGTTGAATTCTTTTGGGGCTTCTCCTCCTTTCCTGATCGCTAACATGTTATCTTCTGATTGGTTGGTCTCATTTCGTTTGTTTGTTAATCGAAATGTTTTAGCGGGAAACATATTTATTCTTATGGAGAAGTAAAAAAAAGTAGATATATCTATAATTTTGATACAACGTTCATTTAAATAAGCGCTTGAAAATACGCGCTTATTTAAATGCAACGTTATATCAAAATTTAAAGATCAATCGGTGAAGAAGTTGAAGTTTTGTAGAAAGAACAATGCAGAAAGTAGGATTGTCAAAAAAATTCTATCCAGAAGGCATAGTTCAGGATGTGGTCAAAAAATTCAGTCCATTCACTTACTTTTACTATCACGGTCGTGATATGTAAAAAAAAGATAAGTATGTCTACATAAAAATAGGCGCCTATTCGATGTAAGGTTGTGTCAAAATTTAAAAGCAATTTAAGAAATTTCGAGAATTTAAGTCTGGTAATGGCGAACATCTACATTTTTATTTATATAGATTCTCTGATAATTGTCTGTAACGAAGAAATACTGTTTCGTCTATTAATAAATTTTTCCTCTCAACAGGAACTGTCTCTTTCACAAAATTATTTTCCCGAAATCATTGAAAAATTTTCACCCAGAGCCTGATAACACATCACCTTCGAAATAAAAAAAAAAAAAAAAAAAAAAAAAAAAAAAACTCGAAAAAACTGAATAACTCGAACGAAGCCAAGTTTTAAAAAAGAACATGAAGATAACAGAGGCCGAAGTGAATATAGCATTGAAAAAGTTAAATTTATCAGAAAGGAAGCGTCTGCTAATCGTGAATCGTTCGGTTCGCTTTTAAATTTTGCGAACCAATCAAGGAAGCAAAGTTTGCTTCCTTAACTAGTTTCGAAGCCTGTTCCCTTTACTTTTACTCATTCAAGTTATCAATTTTTTTAATGTCACAAAGGATATGTGGTGCTCAGACCTGGGGCATAAGCATAATCATCTAATCAACTTCAAATAGATAAATTTAGCTTTCATTCAACTGAATTTAATCCTTGAATGACAGATATGTTTAGTAAATTTCGCAGTCGAATACAACTTTGTGACAACAGATTTCATAAAAGAGCATTCAGTTAAGGTGATCAAGAAAAGTAATATATTTGCGAATTTTTTTTTTTTTTTTTTTTTTTTTTGAAGTTTGTTCCTGTTGCTTTGCACATAATATTTTCTTCGTATTGTTCCATCGTACAGAAATATTTTTATACGCTTTTGTTCGACCTGTAATAATTAATCCGAGATAATTAAATCCATTTTGAATCTCCCATTATTTGCAAAGCCATCAGAAAACAAATTCAAGTGAAGCAAAAACGACATAATATGATATAAATCTGATATTTGAGACGATGATGCATAATTACTTTTTCAGCTACAGATATGTACTATATTTGACATTAAAAGCAAAATTTAGTTTTGCAATTTCAATAAAGTTGTTGTAATGACAGAAATTGCATAATCCTAAATTTTGGAACGAACTTTATAAAAAAAATCGCAAACTAGAAAACGATGTGTTACTTGATGAAAAAATCTTGCTGGAAATATTATGAAACAACAAGAAAGTTATGAAGTGTGGTGTAAAGTTCCACGTTTCTCCTGCTCTTTCTCCACTGCACTGAACAAAGCCTTTATATTTCCATCACCAAAACCCTGAAAAAATCCTTATTTTTCGTTTTAAAAAGATTAAAATATTGATATCAGATTCAGACCCATGACATGTCTATTGATTATTGGCGGTTTTTAGAGCGAATATGGGGTGTTATGTTCTATTCGTTGTTATGTTTGGAGTTTTTATTTTTTGTTTATCCTAAGCACGAATTATCTGAAAATTGTTTGATTTTCAATAGATTAAATTCATATAATTATTTTTGGCCTTGTTCATATCAATTTCTACTTTAGTAATAGCATCTTATGGGTACAATTGATTTTTACTGCATTGGTCGTTCTATTCATTCCAATTAGTATTAGAAAAAAAGCTTTTGTAATAGCATTCCAAGTACCATTTTTCATCAAAGCGGTTACTATAAAATTTCAATTTAGTATCAGGCTTTACAGAACAATAAAAAATATCGTGACCTCTCTCGGTATTTTATAAGTTTACACTTCATTTAAATTAATTTTAATATTTCTGGTTTTATAACATTTAATGAATAATTATGAGACTGAAAATATCATCCGAAAGTATTGATTTGAAGGCATAGAGAAAAATAAATTGCGTTTTTTCTTTTTAAAATCAAGTTCTCATGATTTAAAGCACATATATATCGTTTCCTTTGCGTCTTTATAGTTTCGGTTCATAGACACCATTTCAAACCTCTTTCTCAACAGCTGAATCTGAATTATATTGTTACAACAATTTCAACTGCCTTCAAATAGAAAAGTAAACATCATTTCAACTTACATTAAAATTATTTCGTTGAATCACTTCGAAGAAAAGTGTAGGTCGATCTTGGACTGGTTGAGTGAATATTTGTAGCAAATATCCATGGCTGTCAAAATCCATAAGAATTCGGAGCTGTTTGATCTAGAATGAAGTTTTCACAATTAACAACATTGGTTTGTTGTAGAATCTCCAGAAAGACGACGAAATCTTTTCATAAAAATTCGCGAACTTTTTCGAAGTTTTCCAATAGTTTCACTGGAGAAGTAGAAAGACGCTCTTCAAGATCGGTGTAGTATTGGTCAGGAATAGCAATGAATTTGACACCTCTGCATTTCATTCGTTCTGCCGTTTGAATGATATCATCAACCAGGAATGCGATATGCTGGACACCAGCACCTCCGTTATAATCCAGAAATTCCTTGATATAAGAAATCAATTTAGAAGAACTTGAAAAACGGAAATTACGAAAAAAATTTATCTGCATTATACTAAAAGTAGAACTGTTACTGTCCAGCTATTGATTCTTAGCATCTAAATTACAACTGTAATTTGACAACAAATTGCTAAAACTTTTGTTAACCTGTATTTGGCCACGTATTCCTAGAATCTTTGGAATTGGTTCAGTGAGACCTATCTGTATCGTTCTGGATTTATTCCCTAACAATACGATTTTCATGGCAGAATAACTCGAACTGAATACCGATTCATCACTCGACCTGAAAAAGATTGAAAAGTTTCTGTTAAGAAAAAAAAATTATAAATGGAATGAATACCATTACCGAATATGTATTGAGGGAAAGAAAATTGGTCTATTGAATTTGCAGGATGCATAGAAAGTTTAAACGTAACGAAGGATAAAATGTGATCTCTCTGATATTGTGCAATTTCGAATTAGTTATAAAATTGTGCTTTATAATTTATTGCAGAATTTTTGAAAACGGAATTTGTGTAAGAATTTCAATCAAATTTTTCGACTCTGTCGTAAGTCCCTCACTGCAAAAAAATTTTTCAGAATTGCGAAAAATTTAGTTTAGTTCTAGAAACGAACCATATTTCTTCAAAATCAAATATTTTGTGATAGTAATGCGAAACAGGTTGCACAAAATCCACTGGGTAATTAATTACGAAATGATCTACGGAAACGATCGATATTTCTTTTCTAAAAGATTAATCTCTTAAAAATATATCCAAAACATGGAATTAAAAATAAGTTCATTTACCAAAACATTTTTCTTCTTTATTTTCAAACTGTTATTTATTTTCGCATACTTCTACTTTTTGAAGCATCTGCAGTTACAGTTAATTATCTTTATATATAGATATAATTTCGTCAAAACACTTGCAATTAGTGAATAAGATGGAATACTCTTTCACTCTTCTCTATTTTAATACACTCAAAAGAAATTTACAGTGATTTAAGAATATCGCTGCTACAATCATATTGTTCATATTTCGGCAAAAAGAACCCCTGATATGTTTTCGAATCTAGCAAAGTATGACGTACATCGCATTCCTGAAATCATCAAAAAAAAAAAAAAAAAAAGAAAATCTCATATCTTAATGGTCTTTGTAAAAAATGCAACGACAAATTCTTCGGAAGTAATACATTTCTCAGCCAAATTGAAAAATTTTTTAAAATAATCTTTACCCATACCGGTAAACCAATCACAGCGGATTTTACGAAACCATCATCATCAGCAACAATTTCAATTGGTCTTATCAGAAATCCACCTTCTTCAATTATATGCTGCAATTTAAATCTTTAACTAGAAGCAATAATTTCACAGCAGAATAGCAAATCACTGACATCGATCAATTTGCAGGAGAATTAACCGAAATGAACATTGGCTGCAATTGTGGTTTAGCGAAAAGAGAGAAGGATCGAGTCCATCAAATAATCCTTGTAACTATGCGGTGCAAGCTCATTCATCAGAGGTCATATCTTCCAAAACCACATTTTGATGAAAATTCATATCGAAAAGTTTAAATTTTTAAGATTTTTTAACTAAATTTACTTAAAAACCAAGGATTCAAATAATTTTTTTTGCAAAATCTTTTGTCTTCTCATTATATGGCTTCTAATATTATTGAAACAATACTACAATAAAACTATATGAAAATGTATAACTAGTAAATTGATATTAAACGCGACTATAAGGACCTTAACAGTGGCATTTATATCATTGGTCAGAAATGATACATCTCTGACGGAATCTCCATGGATATTCAAATGTTTCACGAAATCTTCATCTCGTCCCTTGCATGTCGTGAAGATAAAAACGATCTAGAAAAGCAAAACTTTCATTTAAATCTCTTGATTGTCTATCATTTATTATGTGGAAATAAATGCTTATCATTTATTATATTGTCTCTTGGTGATTTTTCTAATATATCATCGATTTGCACAAAAGAATGTTATTTTTCTAAGATCGTCTTTATCCATGATCCATCGTATTTCTTATCTTAGAAATGATAATTATACTTTCTAAGCTTACATTTCCATTACGGATAGCTATACTGCTCCACTGAGCATTTTCTTTCTTGGCAAATTGTCGAAAACCAAAATTGATACAATACCAATAAGAACTCTAAAATATATCTAGTCTGCAGTATCATCGAAGGAGGATAACCGGAATAATGTAATGTACTGATTTTAATAAAATATTATTCAAGAGTCAGAATCCATAAATATTTAAATTTAGTGATGTTTTGCAGAAAAAATTCAGATTAAAATGACAAAAAAAAAATTGTAATTCAATAAGAAATCCCACTTGCAAAGCATTAGAAACGTAAAATTCAATGTGATGAATTGATAAAGGTAACCCTATTAGCGCAGCCGATTCCATCATCATGCCCTTTCTTCAATTCCTAAAAAGTTGTTTACAATGAGAATCGCATAGGAAATTAACAAATTCCAGTAATAATGAATAGCGACTGACCATAGGCATTCTCTAATGAAAGATCAATCTCACCATCATTTTCTCTTCTACAATATTTTTTTACAAGCCTGATGAGTATATTATTGAGCGAAAAGAATCTTTCTTCATCCTACAATATTCGAATTTGCCACTTTCTCATGAGACAAATGAGTCAAACGGGATTGTGCGAACAATGAAATCTCTTAATATATTGAAAAGAATGCATCATTTCTCACATTTTTTTTTCTTCTGAATTTTAATAAGTTTTGGAGAAAAAATTATATTGATAAGAGTGAAGGAGCATATTTCCACTTGCTTCAAACACTTCTATGCAACCATCAGATGCGCTATCCTTCCATAATGTTAATTATTTTTAATGTTAATGTTAACTGGCATATTTCACTCGCACACTCATACTTCTTTTCCGCAACAAAATTCCCTATCATAATTCTTCCAGTCATAATGATGATGTCAATATTTATCACTATGATTCAAACAAGTTTTTAACTGCCTGTACAATCCACATAAAATCATCATTAATCGAAAACTTTTCAAATGCATTATAATTACCTTCATGTTTCAAAAGAAATGTATAAGCAAATTTTTGTCAAATAAAGATGAAAACCAGCAACAAACCCTCGTTAAAAAGATATGACATAGTGAATCAAACAGAACAATCCCACAAGTGGAATCGAAATTAGAGATTAAGATAAATCAAACTGTATGCATTTGAATGTGAAACAGTATGAAGTGATAAAAATAATAGGAACTAATAAAATAATAATTGAATTTTAGTCGAATTAATATAGTATCAAAATTTTAATTAAATTAATATGGTATCAAACAAGATCCTTATTACCTGGTCATTTGATATAGCACATTATCTCATGGTTTAAAAGAATTTTAAAGATGTTCTTTAAAAACATATTCTCATATTAAGCCACCAAAAGATCTCGAAACACTAACAGTTCTTTAATGCACATACTATGTACAAACACTCCTTTTCGCACTCTCTCACTTTTGTTTTATAGTTCTTCTGAAGTAGATATTAAAAGGAAAAACTTCACTATTGTAGATCATGAGATTGATTAGAAAGAATTTGTGACAATAATCCTTTATTCGACTGAGAAATATTATGTAGAAGAAATATAGAAAAAAAAAGAATATCACGAAATAAATGAATCAGAAACAAAAGAATATTGCATCCGTTGAGGTGGTAATTGAAAATCGAGCCAATCGGATGCATGATTGGGCAATAACCCCATACTGTGTAACTTATAAAGGGCCATTGCTATTGCTATCATATTTCCAAGCACAAAAACCAATTTATGCAGCAAAAGTGATCCCACATGCTCATCCTAAAAATTTATTTCATATTACTTCAATCAAAATGTAAGATGAACTTTAAACCTTTGTTCAAAATGAAATTTAGAGTGTAAACTAATACTTCCTTTTAAGCCAAAATTAATATTTGACTTTTCAGTACAGGGTATCACATAACTGTTCAGGAATTATGTATTAACATATCCACTTTTTCGATTGCATATTGATTCAAATTATTTTATAATTTTCGAAAAAGTTTGCTTCTGTAGTAAAAGAATGCTCCCTATGGTTACGACAAATTGTTTTTTCTTCATAACAAAAGTTATGTGTCAAATGCATATAAAAAGAATGATTTTTGCGATTTCGCAGCTAGTACATGTAACTCGCAAAATTTCAAGATAAAATATTAGAAAAGTGCATACAAGAAATAACAAATATTTCTGTTTGAAACGTTTCATAAAAAATTACTTTTCACCTGAAACTGAATTTGCAGTATGAATTTACATACCTGCAGTGAAGAAATTTTTTAGAATTTTGTATTTATAACAACTCGATTATTCAATAAAAAACACTCAAATTAACTGGAAATTATTGATAAAAACTAATAATCCATGAATAACCTACAATAAAATCAACAAACTTAACAAATATCCATTTTTAAATAAAATAACGAAAATAACCTGCAATGGTTTAAATGCAGAATTAACATTCATCAGTGCTTTAACAGGACGCCATGCCATCATCGCGATCATCATAATAGGAAATATACTGATTGTATTGCCAGACATATACATCATGAATAGATTCATTGGTAAACTCTTAACAGGTTGCAATGCCATATCCCAGGCACGCTTCTTCATTAAGTGATGTGTTTGTTCATTGTCTCCAGTTTGTCCTATCTGAAAATCTTCAATTTTTGAATAGTCCCTTGATTTTATAAAATTTTAAGGATAATGAACCTAATATCAGTCTAATATTATTCTTTCTTAAATGGCATGTAATTTTTTGAAGACAAAAAAAACTATAGAAAGAAAGAATTTGCAGAGAAAAAAAAAACCTGTTGAACAGTAGTTCCAGCTTGCGAATAACCAGGCGGATTTAAGGATGAATCCATGACACGATTCACAGTTCGTGTCCCCGCATTTGTTAAATCCAGTTTCCATTTCGCCAATGACATCAGACTTTTCACCAATCTCTTCAATCAAAGAACTCGAACAGATCATTAAATATTTTGCTAAACTATGTTAAAGAGAAAATAACTGATGTATCGAAAAAATACATGTAAATTTTACATGACTTTGGATTATGTAGATTCGATCGACATAAATTATTTATATTTATATGGCACAAATATAGGCATATAGAAAATCTAATTAAAAGTAGAATAACTAGCCATTGTGTTATAATTATAAAAATTCATGATAGTGAGAGTCTGAAAAACCATAATTATATCTTTCATAGACCAGAAAACCAATGCTTACTTATAGATCTGTTATTAATTATTTTGCTTATTGTGACAGAAAAGAAAATTTAATAAGGGCTTACATAGTAAAGATATGATAATAATGTAAAGACGCATTGGAATGCGAAATAAAGTCTTACATTCCGAACTATATCGACTTTGAAGTGTCAACTTTACAATTTAACAGCAAATATACACTATATAATGATCAATGAAATTAGAGAAAGCATAACATAAAAACAATATCGAACTAAAATGAACTGAAATGAAAGGCACAAAAGAACAATGACATGAAGATAATGCAAAAAAAGCCGTAAACATGCAAATATCAAAAAATATCGGCAAAAATAATTTGTCGCCATATATACACACATTATCAATATACAAAATACGGGGAAAATTCTGACGAAAATAACGAATAAATGAAGCATATCTATCTTTCATTAATATTGAAATCAATCCACCTCAAATTCAGAATAAACTAAGCTAAAGTGGTAAACAATCCTGGCGATATGAAAAGTTTCCTATCTGATTTGGAAGAGCTCCTATTCTTGCTTGGTTGTGATTCCTTTACTGCGAACAACAGATCTTCTTGATTCAGTACATATTTTATATTTTCATTCAAATCGACATCTAAAAACAAATTCCAAAATATTTCATGAAATCGATTCATTAGAGGCTATCGATCGAGAAATATGGACAAGCTGAATACAACTACAATTGATGTAATTACAATCAATTCAATTTAATTCACAATTTTTAATCTTCTATGTTTGAGTTTGCAGCAGAGCAAATAAGTTTAAAAATTATTTCTTTCTATAAAGTAAATAATAACTTCGATAAATGGCCAGAAACCAAGTTTTTGGAATTCAAAAAATTCATCTACCTTTGTCACCAAATGTTCCGTTTATTCGCTTATGAGCGATCAATTGAGCATTTGTTATTAAACCTTTTAGGTCAGCACCTGTCCAACCATCTGTTGCTCTTGCTATTACTTCTAAATCAACATTTCCTAAATTCATATCGCGACACAGCACTTCCAAAATTGATTTCCGCTCCTCCTAAATATAATTATGAATTAATTTATTTTTGTTTAAAACATTAGAAGTCACTCATCGACAATTTAGCCACGAACGTTATCCTCATTGAGTTATATGAGTTTCTTTGTTGTGTTTTCCAAAAGTTCTCTATTTTCGATATATACACAAGAAAATCTCTCTATTTTCTTGCAAGGTACATACAGAAAGCACACTTAAATATAGAATATTCAATTCTCAAATAGGAAGTTAATATCGTTAACAAAGTAAAACAATAAAATAAAATAAAAAACTAATTCGCCAATAAACAATCTCTGATATAACCTTCCGTCATATTACAAAACTGGAAAATTTTTCATTGATCCAATAATTGATTTCAAATATATAAAGGAAAATATGATTCTTAGAACATCCGAGTTTTAAAAAGATGTAAATCTCAAATTTAACTAAAGCTTTGCACCATTTACATTGACGAAAACTACAACAAAAAACAAACCATCTTGGGCAATTCACACTTAACAATATAATCGAAACGTCCTGGTCGTAATAAGGAACCATCAATCAAATCCAGCCGATTCGTAGCCGCAATAACATAAACATCTATAAAAGTTAATGAAACAACAATTCCTTCACATTAACTTATCAAAATACAGCAGTTTTTTTTTTTTTTCTAATATATTTACTGACAACGAAAGTTGGGTATTACACTGTGTCACCATTGATGTAACTCAGGTATAAGAATGAATATCAGACTGCAGATTTATCACAAAATAGTTCAAAAATTTACCATCTAGTCCTTCAACTCCATCAAGTTCTGTCAGTAATTGATTCACTACACGGTCCGTTACCCCTGTATCACTATCGCCACGTTTTGGACCCAATGAATCAAATTCATCGAAAAATATCAAACAAGGACTTGTTGCACGAGCACTAAATTGTAATATGAATGAAACTACATCGAGAAAACTTTTGCATACGACTTATCAAACTATAGTATTCTACATATAATTATGACAGAAAAGTGAGACGAAATTCTGTTCCTTTAATTTACGAGTATTCCATAGATCTAAAAACTATTGTGTAATATAAGGAAAAATATTACGAAACAGCTTTTTCAGTTTTTAAGGTTCGCTTTGGTATATAAAAATTACTATAATTTGAACAATGAATCTACCGTTCAAAAATTTTCCGAACATTTTCTTCACTTTCACCAACAAATTTTGACAATAACTCTGGTCCCTGAAGATATTTTTACCAATTTAAAACCTGGAAATCTAGAAAATCTAAAATTTATAAATTCATTCCTATTAAGAAAAACTATTGCATTCTTCAAACAAAAGCTTAAGAAAATCAGATTAAGAAGAAAAGTGTCTTAAAAATTTTCAAGATCAAAACTTTGAGCCTTCTGAACCTTTTTTTCTTCGATTTCTCATTTGTTTTATCTCATCTGAAAAGTACAAATAACTTACTTTGATGGATATAACACTGAAGTCCCATAGTGCTGCTAAAGTCCTACAAATAAGCGTTTTTCCACATCCGCTTGGTCCATGCAACAACACCCCGCGACCAGGACGAACAGAAATATTTCGGTACAACAGTGGATACTTAAGAAAAGCAAAATAAAGGAAAGGAATATTCTTTATTAGGTTAGTGTATGCTACATAATAGTTTCATCAACTATAAGTCCAATTATGTTCAAAAAATCTATATAATTAAAAATTTAAATGTTCGTAGTGTAAATGTTCATTGTTACTTGTCATACAACATTCCATATAAATATTCTAGGGAAATTCCGAAAGATGGTTTATTATAAGCTAGGAATGTTGAAACTCAAGATGCGTGAAAAAAAATTTCAAATGAACAAACAAGGAAAAACATGTTTCTGCCAAAACGATTAATAACAAAATATGAAGAAGTTTCCGACCAAAACGACAAACATGTTTATCGCCAAAATGCTCCAATTAAAATATAAACAAAACGAGGTCAACCAATCACGAAGTAACAAATTGGAGATCAGGAAAGAAAGAGAAGCCGCGAAAGGATATATAAGGTTCGGATTTTGGAGGAATCACTTTTCCACAAATTCTCTTGAACAGTTTTCGACAGCATTTTTCTACAAACTCTTTATAACAGTTTGACAGTTTTACAGCAACAATGCTATAAGTTGTCTCTCCTAACTTTTTGTGATAATACACGATCAAAGCTTCAACAACAACAATCCGACAATCAATGGATACAAGCGACAATTCAGCAGAAGACCATTGTTAGTCTATTGTAAAAAACTGCGATATTATTAATAACATCGTATAAATCCATTAAAGGCTATTATTGACCTAGCGGAGTCACAACATCAAGAAGATCTCCAGCCTAAATTACAAATCAATCAGATCTTTCTATCCAACAGATATCTTTTTTTTTTTACCTGTCACACCTGATTGTTCATTTTTACACAACGTTTCAAGTTGTTCACCGGTTGATTTGAAATTTTGATAAAACGTTGCATTCGAATAAGCACGTGTTTTTTTACAGATCAGACGCGTATTTAAGAACTTCCAGGGATTTAAGATTTTGAAAAAACGAACATTTAAATTTTTATTTATATAGATTAGCTGGATCGGCCATGCTTCGCGTGGCCGGGTCCAGTTAGTAGGTCAATAAAATTCGAACATCTTTCGGTTAATTTTTAAATTAACTTGCTTAGTCATGAATTTCTAGGCAGAAATTTAATAACAATAAAACCAAATAGACTATTTACTTTTGTTGGCCAAATAAAAACTTCAGTGAGGATTTGTTTCACGTTCTTTAATGCCCCAACATCATCCCATTGCAATTTAAGCAAATTCACTGGTTTAACTTGTTCGAAGGGTACAGCATTTGGTCGGAATTCTTTGAGTGCTTGTTGTATATCACCATCCTCAATTTCTTTATGCCCTGAAATAAAAATAAATTGTGAGAAATTAAGGAAAGATATTCACAATAAATTTGGGAGTTTCCATAAAGTTTTGAAATTATATCGAAGAATCAAAGTCCATGAAATTCTTTTTAAATCGCTTTCTTTTTTTCGTCAATGACACGAGTGAATAATATTAAAAAGTAAAATTTGCTGATAAAAAGCTATACCTTTCACCTTCGATTCTAGGACAATTCTTCGGGATAATTTTTTCAAATCATTAATGGTGCATTTTTCTGTTGCTTCAATAGCACGTTGCAAACTACATATTTCAATTTTTTGACTACAAAATTTTTCCAAGCATTCTTCGCGTTCAGCCTGTAAATCGAAAATTTCGAAATAAATATGTATCCCATATGAAAATTTATGAATTTTGTGTATTGGTGTTGCAACAATATTCAAATATTTCAGAAAATTGCAATAATTTCTTGTCTTATCAATACTTTTCCAGTTAATCAATAATGTAAAAAAATCAGAAAAATAGTTAATTTGAAAATTATAACGGCTGTATAGAGCAGAACTGGTTAATGATCCAACTCCACCAATCAAAGGAACTTGTCTTTTGTTCAATTACTATTACATCAAACAAAATCTATATTTCATAACTATGAAAATGCAGTGGTAACCTGTTTTATAATATATTTTCCATTCTATTCTATTGTGATTATACCACATCGTACACCAATCCATCGCGAAGCGCATTTCATCTTCACATTACATTTTTTACTATTATTCACATCGAAAGGATGAAAAGTTTTTTCAACTTCCTTCCAACAAGAAAGCTAACAATAGATAAACTGGAGAGGTAAATCTAATTGAGGTCAGAACAACGCTAACATAATAATAAAAAAAAAATAATAAAGATAATAAAATATACACTCGCATAATAATAATAATAATAATAATAATAATAATAATAATAAAAATATATATATACACTCGCATGGCATATATGCTTCTTTTTTTTCTTTTTTTTTCTCATTGTAATTGTAATCATACTAAGCATTATATGGCTTATGTACTGTACTTTTCAAACAAACTCGACTTATGCCTATAAACTGATAATCTAATTGAGGTCAGAACAACGTCATTATTGTGTTCATTTCACTTATCGATAAAAATCAAAATCAGCAACTTTAAGATAAATTATTTTCAGTTCCTGAAATGAATTTTGATGTCAATATAGATTCAGAATTCGTCTCATCCGATGTGGGCTTATTACTCCTATTAATATTGGTTTTCTTTCTGTTGTCTCAGAGAATAATTTTAGGTTACACTTAAAATTCTATTAAGCAAGAAAAGTTGATTCTACTAACAATCACCCTTAAATAATAAAATATACACTCGCATGGCATATATGCTTCTTTTTTTTCTTTTTTTTTCTCATTGTAATTGTAATCATACTAAGCAATTATATGGCTTATGTACTGTACTTTTCAAACAAACTCGACTTATGCCTATAAACTGATAGGACTAATCTTTATCCAGCATATTTCATGACTGCGTCTTCAGAAATTGGAAATTGTCATCAAATTAAACGAAAATTTTCAAATTCATTTCCGAAATCTTGCAATGGCACATATTTCCAAGGTTGGGAGAATGGAACCGATGACATCTTTGTTCATGCTATCTTCCTCTCCATTTTCGCAGTAACATTTCGTACTCGTAATGGTAGGGATACAAAATATCACTGCAAAAATATAAAGAGGGGTAGAAGTGTCACTATGTGTCCACCTCACTCATCGATAATCAATCAAAACCCAGGAAATGTTTAACATGTCTCTCTTATCGATACGCCTTAGAGTAAAATTATCTTCTCTTATCTCATCCTAAAATCGTTTTTTACATTATCTCTTTTCACATTGCTAGCATTCAGTGAAAAATTTTGCACAAAATTTTGTCTTCAGCAAGAAATTTTTCAAATCGCAATCATTAAACTCAATTTTAATCTGATTTAGTTCATTTTTTTCTTGTAATAAATAAGATTTCTCCAAAAAAATAAATTGGTAGCAATTGCAAAAAACAAGTAGTTTCGCTTTAGTAGAAAAGATATGTGATGCTATGATGCCACTTAGATAAATATTCAATTGAAATTTCAATAAATTTTCAGATTTTGTGAAGTTAATAGGCTTCATTCTTCAGAAATATTTGGATAGAAATATCTCTTATATAGTTGATACAAGATTATGGATATTCAGTACTGTAAGGAGTCTTTAATGATGATATTTAATTCTGATGAAGGCATTAAAAACTCGAAGTTTCAGAATTTTATGTTACTCCATAAAAAGCCATAAACTAAATTCAGATAATTCATTTCCTTTCGTGAGAGGAACTTATTTTCAACTAAGTATAAGTATAAGAGGAAAGACAAGTCCCTTTTGCGATAAGAACGCGAATTTATGTTTAACTTCTTTTTCTAATGGAGTCGTGCATCATTTCAGAATTAGTTCATTCATTAAATCCTAAAAATAGTCGCTTACTTTTAATCGAATAAAAGGTACTATCTCATTATCTAAACAGAATTTCGTTTCAGGAATGACGCGAAGTGTAAGCACAAATTTCGGGGAACCATTGACTATTGAATCCAAAAAACTGGTAGATGAAGTACGTTTGAAAATTGACCAAGCAATACATCCTAATGTAAGTAATAACTGCTTATCTTCTGCAATACCAATACAAAATCTTTTTAAATGCAAAGACATTTTTTTCGTAAACACAAAAAAGAGGATTTTGACAGCTGAGTTTTTAATATTAAGTTTAATTGTAAATAAAAGATTTTCACCTTGCAATTCGTAAATGCACTGCTCATTATAAATATCATAGGACATCTCTTTTAGCAAAGCACTTAGTTTCACAGGAAATTTTTTATTCTTTTATGTAATCCGGCTATGAAATTTTATTTTTCCAAAAAACCAAAGATGGAAGAAACAATTTAATCGCTGCTATCGATATGAATTATTGATTTTTTATCGCCATTTAAATCTCGTTTTTAGTTCGACAACGATTTTAACATTTATCGTTTCGTATTAGCTTGTGAAAGAATCCTGAAGAAAAAGAAAGATATTGTTAACACCGCTGCCACAGCCCTCAACAATCATTTGCGTATTCGAAAAGCATTTAACTTCGTTTGTTTGAATTTATTTATAGTTTTCTAAAGTTCTTTTCTGAAGAAATATAAATTAAATAATTGTTTTTGAAATATATTTCATTTCTATTATATTTATGATTCATTAAGATAGATTGTTGCAGGATAATTTGCCAGATCTTTCGTTTCCCGAAAATCCTTTATACTCTCTTAGAATGTTTCCTATGGGAAATATTCTGAATGAAACAGATAATTACAATAGACTATTATGGTATGTGGAGTATAAGACAATCAATGTTGAGGTTGGTCTTAAGGATTTTTTTTTAAATATGAGTTAATATTAGATTATCAAAATTTCTATTAAAGAGCAATGCAGTATAAATAATTATTGCTTACCACAATCTAAAAATGAACTATTCCATGATTTAGAAGCAAGATTTGATTTCAACAGTTCTATCAATTGGAAAAAAAAAAAAAAAAACTATGCTTTACTGAAAGTACTATAGTAATCTATTCATAACTTCAGAAAAATTATTTAGATAGGATTAAAAAATTAAAGGAATACTTGCAGGCTATAGCTCATGTATTGCGCAGTTCAGAATCTATACGCTTACAATTTCGTCAGTTCGAACATTTGCTCAGAAGAGTTAATCAACAAGTGAGCAAATAATTAGCTCACAAAATATCTCAAGAATCTCAAACATTTCAATTGCTTTACTTACATAACTTCTGTTTTAAGATCTGCAGAATGAACTTTCGGCCTTTACAGGATCTTTAGCTAACTTTCCGTCATCATTTAACCAGCGTTCTCTACTCTAAATTAATGAAATTGAAGTTATGTATGATCTGTTCAAATGGCACCAAATTTTGAATGCAACAATTCGCAATCAATTATTAATTTCGCATAAAAGTTAAAAGAGATTCAGTATGAGCAAAGAAAACAAGAATTCAAAAATATATTCTTTTAAAAACCGGTGCTTCATCATCACGGAAATTTTTGAGATTCCAGGAAGAGAAAACTGGTCGACTTAGTGGTATAAGACATATCGTTGATTTGAATGGTTATGAAGTTAATCCGTTCATTATGATTCTCACTACGAATGGCAATTTAGCTTATTTATCTCGATTACTTCATTTCGACAATTATCCTGAACTAGTTAGCTTAAAAGTTTTTTCTACGGATTTCTGGATATAGTTCTAGAACATTCAGTAACTTCGTAATCGAAAAATCTTTCAATGAAAAACTTTTTCTTGAAGATTCTAATTAGAAAGAAAAGACAATTGCCATTACATCAGTTATAATTAATTAAATACAATTCATTATAAGCTCAACAAAAACCAGATCATTTCAGATAAACCCGGTGGAGATGGTAAATACTCCTAAATGGATTCATGTAGCTTATAAAATAGCACGAACAATGATGCCTGATAGCTTCGCAGAACGCTTCCGATTATATAATGAAAATTTCTTGTCTAATTTACTGAAGGAAATTAAAATTGAATATATTCCCGCAAATTTAGGAGGCAAGAATGAGGTAACTCATTATAAAAAAAAAATCTTGAACTTTTGCAAATTCAAAAATTTTAATTTTTTTTTTTCGAATTTGCAAAAGTTCGAAATTTTTGAAAATTAGGTTGCCAATATGAATTTAGAATTTAGTCCAAATGAATCAAGAATGGTTTTTTTTTTAAAGCATTCTCTTACCATGATGCTAGCATTTTTTCAGGATAGTTAAAATTCTAACTTTTTTTGGGAACAATCATTTTAAAAATACATCCTAAAGATAAGACAGCCAAGTCCCGAATAAAAACAAATGTTTATAATCATTTTAAAATACAACTAACATCAATCTCTGAAACTAACAAAATTTGGTGATGTAAAATCAGAACTAAATTTATATAGGAAATTCACTGCCAGCCTGCAGTACAAGAACAATATGCCAAACTGAAAAGCCTCGAGTCACCATGCAATTTGGAAACGATCACAATCTCACCAGGAAAACAACATCTAATATATGTGGATGTGAAGGATAAAGGGAATAAATTGCAATGGTATTTTACTACAGATGGTGATATCAATTTTGGCGTTTTTTATGAGGTAATACAAAAAAATTATAATAAGATTTAAGTTGTGGAAAAAAGAATAGCATTATCGTACTAATATGATAGCTGTCAAAATAAAGATCTTTTTTGAATCAAAATACTAAGACATAAAATTAGAAAAAATTATCTAATGTCACAGCTCATTTACAAATTTAATATAAACTTATATAGAAGAGAATAATAGGTTAACAATCTAACCTAAATTAATCGAGTGGTTTATCTCTTCATGAAAATAAAGGATTTCTGGCAAATATCAGGAAATTTTAAATTTTAGCCTCCACATCAAATCCTGCCATCAAACGAAGTGATAAACGATATACGACAAGAAAAAGAGATTAACACTGATGAACTTGAAATGGTTTACCCATGGCTCAAATTAGCAGCGAAATTAGTGTCGGAAGCGGATTCAATAGAATGCACAAGACCGGGTCGTTATTGGATAATTATTTGTAATAAGTTATCGTGGATACGTCGAAAAACAGTGAATTTAGTCATTCAATTAGTATGCAAGGATAATGCCAAAAGGTGTTACAGCAATGGAACTTTTGGTAATTGCTCAAAACCGTTCGTTATTAATTATTTGCTATAACTTCAAGAATATCAAGAATTTTGGTATTTAAAATTTGCAAAAAAAATGTATATTGCTTTTTTTCGAATCCAGTCTTCCTTCTTCTAAAATAGGGATAGAGGAGGAAATTTTTGGAAAATAAGATGATGATAAGTTTCGGTTTCGAGAAGTCAGATATCTAAAAAGGAGAACAGAGAGGAAGGAAAATTAAAATCCTTTGTTCTTTGAAACGAAAATAAATATTCGGAATAAATATTAATCTTGTGAATCAATATAAAGTAATGTTAGATCATCTCAAAATATCTACATTTGATTTTAATGGTTTTAAATCGAGGAACTATTTATATTTCTGATAACAACTTCTTACAACGAAAAAAAGTTATCAAAAATCTAAATAGTTCCTCGTGCAGTGAATACTTCTAATAGTGAACTAATATATATGAGACAAGAACTAAAATCAGCTAATAGTAAAGTTGTCTAACCGGTTACTTTGATTTAATATCAATGAAGGTATCAAAGGAATTTAAAATTTTGAACTAAATATGAAAATGTCAACTCTTCAGTTCATAATGTTTTTTATCACGTAATATTAGAATAATATGTTTCAAAAGTTCATTGTCCTTAGGAGATTATCAGGAAATGTGATGGATTACTTTTTCCGACATTAATAGTACTTAAAAATGATTTTTAAATGGATAAAAACTATAAGAGTGCTAGAACTATAAGAGTCTAAATATATATATGTTACAGAAACTTTAATTAATATTATTAATGCTTGATATTCAACAAAATATGATGTGCATATCTGAAGAGCTTATATATATGACTTAATAACTCACTGGACTAAGTTCCTTGATGCTTTCCACATGACTAAAAAATCGTCCACCAGCATTCAGCGAAAACAACTGGATAATATCACGTTTGGCACATGCCGTTGCAACAATCAATAAATTAATCTCAGTGGCCAAATTCCGGAGTACTTTAAGAAATAAACAATGAAATGAAGTGCAAAAATGAAATATTACAAATGAAACAGGTACTGATTGAATTCCTCAATCAAAAAATTATGAAAATCAGTTGACTAACATTGGTAATTCGTGCGAGACTACAATTTGGAATTCGCAAACTTACATTCGACGCATCTTTCTAAACGAACATTTCTCAAATCTTCATCTTGACCATGTAATAAAAAATCCAAATTATCCAGAAAAAGGACTGAAGGATAACGTCGCCTTAAACGCATCATCGTAGCTTTTAGTACATCTTGAAACTTTTCAATTGATTTTCCTAGAAAAAAACGAACTAGATATCAGTGAATTGTTTAGAAAAATAATATTCATGCCAGGTAATACATTCATTCATGAAGATACTGACTATTCAAACCATTAAAACAAAAATAGTAAAATAAATGTAGCTATTACTATTACAGAATTCCACAGTAATTATTCTGAATTTCTTACATTACCATCATGAATCATTTAAACCATCAAATGGGGATTTACGAAACGAACAATGATACTGCTGTATAATATATTTATTATTAATTAATTACTAAAAAATATATTAAAATACATTCATAAACTTTAAGAGTATTTACAAAAAAAATAAAAAAAAAAAAAAAAAAAAAAACTTACCGTTCCAATCAGAGCAATACAGACATTCGCTGTAAACAGCTAAATGAGAATGGAGTAATTTTTCTGCAAGGAAATGTAAAATAGTTGTTTTACCAGCTGATTTATTGCCCACTATAAAAATATTTCCCGATGAGAGGAAAGTAGATTTCTCCAAATGATACATGATGTACGTATAACATTTCTGAATGAATGCAATTTGGAACCTGAAAATTTCTGTTAATTTGAATTGAGTTGAACAGTAATCTTTATAACTGAATTTAATAATTTCACATTCCAAAATGCTCAGGTTAAGTTCGAGTTGTTTGTTTTCCACCTTCTTCACACACAAAGAGTATCCTCTTTCCATTCCTTCTGTAGCGCAGAATAACTTCAAGAATGAAACATACGAAAATTCAATTGCTTCATTCTTCCGTTCGTCGAAATTAACAACTGCTTGATGAATATCCTTATTTACATTTGTACCCTCTAACTGAGCAAGGCTGTCCTTCACTAACTCAGTATTCTGAAAAGACTAAGTTCTCTCTAGATTAAGCTATCGAATAATAAAATTTACTTCAATAAATATTATTAACTAGACATTTATAATACATTCGAAATCCGAATTGACTCTGTATATACAAATCTCATATTAAATTATTATCAGTTATTTTCCAGGCACATTTCTCAAAAATTTTCAGAATACGGCATATTATGAAACATTTTATTTACTTGATATTTAAGCAGAGGAAATATATCGTTAGTGAAGACAATACATTTCCGAGATTTGTCATTCTTTTTTTCATCAAGATGAGGTCGGATCCGACACTGCAAACGGGTCCTATCTAAAAAATATTTTAACTTTGTCAATTTCAAAGTCTACTTACAACCTAATTTCAATTATTAATGGAAAAAAAAATATATATATATATATGCAAATGATTAAAATAGCTCAAAAGAGATCAACAAAATAAAATAGCTTACGAAACACAATAGTATTCCAGTAAAAACAACTTACAGAATTTTTTAAGTTTAATCCAAACTAACCAATCAAATTCATTTCCACTTTGAATCCGTCAACTGGAACAATGATTGGATAATGTTGACAGGTCTTCCACAAATGATTTCGCAAACATTCATTGAAATTTCCAGGTAATTTGCCCTGAAGCACATAGTACATGTCCCAAATACTAAATTGAATGAAAACTGAATTTAATTAAGAGGTGAATGAATTTATAAAGACAAATTGCACTAATCTCTGATAATATTTCTAGAGTTTCAAGCTGACAAATGCGATCCTTTGGTAAAGGAGATATTTTAATCCATTCGTATTCTCCATTAATAAGCTGATATAGTCGAGGTGAGAACGCACAATGATGAGGTTCATACCGCTATAATGGTGCAAAACTTATCAGAAGTGATTATTAATGAAATTATTTCATAAAAAAATTATTTTACTATTAATCAATATAAAATGTTTAGGTAAGGAATCAGAATGTTGTATGAAATGAGGAAGTTTTATAATCTGACAATCTAACTAAATTTCTTCACCTGGATTTTATATAGAAATTGAACATTTATTTAAGTTTTTGAAACAACTATTAACAGAGATAAAGAAATAATTAAAATTCACTACCTAAAAAACAAAAAAACTACAATGCTTTCCTAAAATTATTTAATTTTACTCACATTTAGCTAGAGTAAATGAAAAGTATTAATAATGTACTATTCTCAAAATACCTTCAAGCAATTTTTTAATGCAGCAAAACGAGAACATGTTATCGGTAGTTCAATAAGTAAAGCATGTGCTGTCTGACCAGTTTCACTATTATAAACAGTTGATATCGTGATGATCTCTGAATTACTCTGATCTAAAATTGACATGAATCTCCGCACTAATAAAAAGAGCAATTTATTAACAATATCACAGAGACAGATTTGTTTTTTTTTTTCATTTTCTAATCAAAACTTTACCAGTCCTACTTAACTCTTTGTGATGCATATAATTTCATATAATTTTCTTTTTTTTTTTTTTTTTTGGAAGTAACATAAATTATTAATAAGTACAAAACATACGATAACTGAGTCTAAAGACGGCAAATATATCCAGTTCTTCCAGGGAAACATCGCTAATAAGTATTTTGGGCAGTACTCGAGCTACAGTCCTCTTAAGAACATTACCGCAATAATCTTGAATCCTGAATACATATGGCATGGGAAATATATCCGAGAATAGATTCTTCATTCTAGATGCGAAAGATACAGGAAGCACTCTCAAAAGGTCTGTTGAATTGTTCTTTTCGAAATTGCAAGAACTTGAGTAGAAGGGTTTCACATGGACTTCCGTAAATTCACATAAACAAGCGTTCTGCATCAAAGAGGAAGATGATTCGATTCGGACTGAAATCTTTCAATTTCATTCATCTCCATTTGCTTGACAACACATTCAACAGATTATTATAAGCATAGGAGAAGCTTCAATGAAACAAGAGATGAAAAAGTCTACCAGTCAGTAGTCAAAAGACCTGAATTAAATGTGAAATAAGATGGTAGTTGACATAAGAAATATGCAGGAATTTTGCAAAGAAATAGAAATAAGCAAGTTTCCTAAGTGCTTTTAAGCTTACTGCTATCAAAATGTTAGACAAAAAATTTCCTAATACAGAATTTAAATTTTTGTCAGTCAGCGAGAAAATCAGCAATTTAATCATATTACAGCACCTAATTGTGTTTTGATTTGCATATTTATATACCTCTGTTTGGCTCAATAAAGCTTCAGAAAATTTATCAACTATAAACTAAATGCCTACAACTATTCCATATATTCTACACAGTGCCCTTTTTTAAAAAAAATTATTACAAAATACAAAATTCGGTCAATGAACTAGCAAACAAATGTCATATAGAACTTTGTATATGTCGTTTAAGAAAATTAAACAAATGTATAAGCTGAATAAAATAGTTAATAATTCACCAATTTCTTATCAAAAATTTACCAATCTTATCCATTAATGAGCATAAGATGCGAGACCAATACAAGAAATACATGAAAAATTTAAGGGACTAAAAAATTTATTATCTGTGTAAAGCGAAAGCGCCCGAAAATTTGTTAGCACTATTAGATAAGTCAGTCAACAAATAAATCAAAAATCATAAGACAGACGCAAAAAAAATGAAATCTTTAGCATACCAACAATGAAATAAATATAAAGATTTTGAGCAATCCAAATTGGATATGTTTGGCCAACAGTAATTAACTGAATTTGTCTTAGAAGCAATTCTTCGATTCGTCGCGATGAATGTTGCTGAAAAAACTGTTTTTTTTTTTTTATATTAGCAAGTTTGAACTAATTCATTTGTTTTTTTTAGAAATAGCTATGTCCAGAACAATTAACTTAAGATTGCAGGTTTGCTTTCTTATAGAAATGAAAGATATTCTTTGCTTTCTCTCCTGGCTACTTTTTCAATTTCAGAATAATATAATATATGGATTGAAGAATACGAAAGAAGTTTCGTTGATTCCCGAATCTACAAAAGTTTTAGCAATTTCTATTACTATAACCATCATACATCTTTTTTAATTCTTCAATAAAAATAGTTCATATAATTTCTAACATTCACGAAGAATTTTCATCTGTTTCAACAAGGATAGGGACAATGAAAAATGAAATTCCACTTTGAGCAATGGAATGAACTACGTTCAAATTTGGAAGTATTGAGTTTTAAAATTTGAAACGCCTGAAGCTTGTACAAGCATATTAAAGGAAAATTGATAATCTAAACAAAGATATTGATTTTAATTGAAAAAATACCTCAACGATTTTTTTCACATTTTCTAAGTATATGTATAAAAATAAACAGACTTTTTATATTAATTCTAAACTTAGTGCACTGGCAAACATGTTTGAAGCTTAACAAGCATATAAAAGGAAAATTTTTTTTTCCAGATCGATATTAAAATTAGAATTTTCCAAATTTTTTTTTATAATAAAACATACGACAGCATTCCAGTCTTCCGCTGAAGTCAGTTCCACTTCAAACAAACTGCATACAGGCACTTTTTCCACCTTCTGCGCAATTACCTACAAATGAATTTGACTGAATAAATCCAGTTCATTATCATATTAACAATATCAATTCATGTGAATCAATATTTTGAAAATTTTATAACTATTTCAAAATAAACGGCAAGAAAATAAAACAATTACCTCTTCATTTTCACCAAGACCAAGTAAATCTGCGAATATTTTATTAATGAATATTGTTTGGGGTCTATAATAAGAGTGAACATTTGAAGCAAAAACTTGGATTATACCAAAATTTGTTAGATTTTCGCGCCTAATAATGTTGTATGCGCCCGAAGTTGTTGAATTAATCTGAATTGTAATTAATATCGATAAAATATTTTTCAAGTTAATCAAAGAAAAATACATAATGTGACTCAATTTGTTATGTGTAGTGCCATATCTTAAAACATGATTCGAAACATCTGAAATTTAAAAGCACATACTACTAATTGATTGGGCAAGCAATGAATTTCTCTTATATCCAATCGGATTAATGAATGTTTTCACTTTTTCGATATAAAGCAAATTTTTAAAAGAAAAGATAAAGATTTTGCGGAATCCGAAAAAAAAAATGAAAATTTTTCCGGATAAATTGATTTATTCATCGAGATATCATTTATACTTTTCGCCTTGAATTATCAACGATAAACATCCCAGTATTCTTCTTATCTTCTGAGAATCAATAACCTGTATATTAGTTATTCGTGCTATATCACTGTATCGCTGTTGTATATACCCAAAACAATTCCTTTGCTGATGGTATTTCAACACAGCGCTATATGTCTCCATCAGCCAAATGTTATCATTGACATGAAATCAACATCCAGCAATCTGAAACTGGCATTATCACTGATGACCCACTCTTATCAGTACTGCTAATAATGTCACTAAATTAAAACTATAGCGACAACTTCTTATATTTTATATAACCATATATATTTAATAACAGAGTATTGATAAAAATGATAAAAGGAGAGTGTGTGCGCAACATGGAGAGATTACGGGTATGTTATGGTGTAGCGAAGTAGACTTTTACGAAGAGATTACACGCAGCAACACGTGGCTTTAAAATGAGGCGGATACTCGCTACAATAGAAGTTTTGTTTCTTTGTTATCTTACGTGGTGATGACGTGTGCACTTATTCGACTTATTTAGCTGGAATTTTGCCCGTTCGGTTGTATAAGTTACCGATTAGATTAAGATGTAAACCTAATTGAAAATCAACCTCAGTTTTTTGAATACTATGTTATTTGTGGATCTTCTATAAGATTAGAAGTACGTAATATTGTCTTTCCAGGATACTGAAATTAAACTGTTCATAATTAGAATGACGTTTGGTTATTATATCTTGCCTTTTAATTATCTCCTAGGAATTCAAACGCTTCCTTAAGATAATAAAATTGTTAGATGCAATTTATTGAATACTTCAGGTATTTTATTTTCTCATATTTTTTGTTAACTTTATAAATTTTGCTGTATTTTGGCATGATTAAATTGCAGGATGTCAGTGAGTATTGCCAGATTGTTGAGGTTGACACATGACAAGCAGGAGACTTTTCTTAAAATTTTGATTTTAGCGCTGACAGCTGTAGTTTCTTTTTCAAGGTTGGTGGCATTTTTTTTCTATTTAATGACTTGTTGCTGTAGAATGCAGAAGTATTATCCGTTGCAGTTTATTTTGAAACAGTCCACTGGGTATCTTAATCTTGAATCAACTCACTTGTTGTCACTTTACGTAACTTCAGTCAATATTATTTTACTATCATTTGGTATTTTAATTTCGCTTACATTTTTTCCAGCCGACTTTTTGCTGTTATACGATTCGAATCAGTCATTCATGAAGTAAGTTAGCCATTTTATCATTTTATCTTAAAGTATTTTCAAGTTTGCAATGTAGGGAAATTTTTGAGCGAAGAAGTCACTAATGTTTTTAGTGTTATTATATTAGATGTTTGATATTACAGTTTGATCCTTATTTCAATTATCGAACTACTCGATATCTGACTGATGAAGGATACTATAATTTTCATAATTGGTTTGATGATCGGGCTTGGTATCCGCTGGGGAGGATCATTGGTGGCACGATATATCCTGGTTCTTTTTTAATTTTTTCTATTCTTTCGATTTTCCACTTTTCGGTACATTTTCAATTTCGAAATATTTCTCTTTTATTCTAGAACTTCATGAGATGTTTAGATCCTTAAAAAACTAGTGTGTTCAAGGATTTAAAAGTTAAATTCATGATTCTCGCATGAAAAATATGTGTTTTGATTTACTGATAAAATATTTATTTAGGTTTAATGGTAACAAGTGCTCTGATTCATCGCATCCTACATTTCATTCACTTCACATTACATGTACGGGAAATTTGTGTATTTCTTGCTCCACTTTTTAGTTCATTCACAGTTTTAATAACATACATGCTAACGAAAGAATTAAAGGTTTGTTAAGTTTTATTTTTCACAGTATATGAATAAAAATTTCTATGATATTTTTAATTTATCTCGTCTATGTTTGCTAAAATCAAAATTGTATTTTTTATAACGAATTAGTATGCAATGAAAGCAGCAAACTTTTTTTTGTGCTATATATGAAAAAAATCTTGAAATTCAAAACAGCCGTATTATAGCGCATTTTTTTACATTTAGATTTTCGACATTTGTTATTAACTTTTGATCGTGAATGATTCACGAGCTTAAGGTTAATTGGTATTACTGAAATCTATAGGATTTTTAGATTTAAATATATTAGTGGTTTAGATAAAAGAAATAAAAAGTAACATTATGAAGTGCAAAAAAGAGCACTGACAAGTATACTTACGTTTCAGTGAATCCATGACATAGAGTTGTTTAATACAGTAGCGAAGATCGTAATGATTTTCGTGATTCAATCCGCTTTCTGTCTTACATATTTTCCTTTGACGATGGAATTGAATCGAACAAAAAAAATATATGTGACCGATATATATGACCACGTTCTGAATTGTGGTAATCCTTTTGCATCATACAATTGTGATGCAGATTCAACTAAACTTGAATAATAGGTATTTTATTGTAGGATGACGCTGCGGGACTTGTAGCTGCCTCCATGATTGCTATTGTGCCAGGTTACATATCGCGTTCTGTAGCTGGTTCATATGATAACGAAGGTATTGCCATATTTTGTATGTTATCTACCTATTACCTATGGATTAAGGTTTGTTTTTGCATTTTTTTTCCCTCTTAATATGCAGTGAATGGTGAGTTTTGCCTTTATCAAATATTCATTTCCTAGTGATATGCTTGCTTATTGAAATGCAATTGGATAGATGCATTTATTGTTCCGGAATTTCCTTTCTTTAATTTCAGTTTACAGAAATATCAAGAGATACTCTCAATAGGTAGCACTACTGAATTTTATGAAATTTCTGATACATAATTTAAAATTTTCAGGCAATAAAGAGTGGAAATGTGTGTTGGTCAGTTTTGTGCTCACTTGGTTATTTCTACATGGTTTCCTCATGGGGTGGTTACGTTTTTCTGATCAATCTGATTCCATTACATGTTTTGGCACTTATTTGTACCAGTCGATTCTCGAACAAAATATATATCGCTTATTCCACCGTTAGTTTTTTTTTTTTTTTTTTTTTAACTGGCCATGATGAATTATTTTGTTGTTTTTACTAATTTCAACTTAAGGCTCATTTTATTGCAGAGCAGTGGTGACTATTTTAAAGTTTCTAAATGATATTTTTCAAACGATAGTGATACTTTTTTTATATTTTCGGCTATCTTTATTACTCAAGAAAATGGAAATTTTAGTTCTACATTATCGGGACAATACTTTCAATGCAAATTCCTTTTGTTGGATTTCAACCTGTACAAACTTCCGAGCATATGTTGGTATGTTGAAATATATAATGAAGTCTGCAAAGTTTATGATTTAAGGAATTTTATTAAAAGATTCTTTGAATCATTTAGATCTCTCAGTGTTAAAATTCATAGCTTGATTCACTCTAGCTTGTCTGAGTTCTCACTTTTTTAAATTTTGTTTACTGAATGTTTTATCTATAAAACTGGCCAAAAAAAAAAAACAAAAAAAAACAAAAAAAAAAAACGAACTTTCCATTATCCAGGAAAATACTGAAATTATGATATTAGCTAAGCTAATGCCAAAATCCTTTTTATCTAAACTATCACTTCACTACTGAATTTTATATTTGTTATCCATAAACGCTATTCTGATTCTATTAAATTTCTAATTTTTACTTTCTTTTAGTCTTTTGGTGTTTTTGGATTATGTCAGATTATCGCGTTTGCTAATTGGCTGCGGGCACGAATGTCGGAAGGGAATTTTCAGTTTCTTTTTCGATCAACTGTTCTGTTTGCGGCATGTGCCGTTGCGATGAGCGTCATCGTCGCATCCTATTTAGGAAGTAAGCATTTAAGAAGAAATTTTTGTTGAGACGATAATTTTGTAATATCCAGATCACTATACATTAATTTCATTCGAAAATATAAATCAGCATAGAGCGCAGACTTTCTGTGAATTTATTCACTTCTCTTGTCCAACATGTATTATAACGCGTTTACTGGCATATTTCTTGCAGAAACAAATTCATAATGCATTATTATGTTAACCGAACGATTGTTCAAAATTTCTCCGTAATCGTGCGATTTTGTCTTTTCTATTTGTTTGAACTCTATGAGACACTTTTACCTTCCATTATTTAACTCTATCTTATGTTGCTGCTCCAAAAAAAAAAAAAAAAAAAAAAAAAAAAAAAAAAAAAAAAAAAAAGAAAAAAGAAAAAAAAAATTCATTTCAGTGAGACAATTGAATTAAATCTGATTTAAAATTAGGGAAATATATTATCTCTGAAGAAAATACTTAGAGCATTTTCTCATATAGCTGTACCAGTGTTTAATTTATATTTGTGTAAAAATATGAAAGGAATTTTTTAGAAATCGCTCCTTGGACCGGACGATTTTATTCATTACTTGATCCATCATATGCTAAAAACAATATTCCCATTATTGCATCTGTGTCTGAACATCAACCAACAGCATGGAGTTCTTTCTATTTTGACTTACAAATATTAGTATTTACTTTCCCAGGTATTTAATATTTGTTAATATCCCATTTATTCATGTCAATAATTTTCTTTCATCGACTTTCCACTTTTAACCAATAAATGTTGACATTTCTTAATAGTAATGATCGAAATTCGAAAAATCTATAGAATTGAACAATATCAGTTCTCTTTTCTTCAATAGTTCGGTGTTTTCAGTTGGATTATATGTCTGTTTCAAAGAGCTCAATGATCATAACATTTTTATCATACTCTATGCTCTTACAAGTATTTATTTTGCTGTACGTTTTTGTTTTTCATTCGGTTTTAAGAAAGTTTTATTTTTTTCCACCATTTCGCTTAATTCGTTCTCTAATGCTTATTCAGTTCAAATAATTGTTATTTTTTTCATATTCATTTGTTCAACGAAATGAATTAATGAATTAATCTTATCTTGATGTTAGTGTTAGATGAATCATATTTTTAACGAACATTAGCAATATTTATTTAAGTAAATAATAATTATATGTGTGAAAATGATTAATATTTTACAGGGTGTTATGGTTCGTTTAATGTTGGTATTGGCACCAGTAATGTGCATATTAGGTGGAATTGCACTGTCGTCGACATTGTCTACATTTATGAAGAATTTGGATTCATTATCTGCACATGCAAGACATGATAAAAAGGAAAAAGAGAAAAATTATCCTTATAAAAATGAGGTAACTTGTTATAATACTATTTGGAATGGAATTTTATAATTTCCTAAGTCATGAAATGAATTCTTCAGGTACATTGCTGTTACAATTTCTCTTTTTACTACAATGGAAAATCGCTTATTTAAAAGCAATTTCGCGCTTTCATATTCTTTTTCATCCTTCTATTTTGACTTTGTGGTTGCGGAATTATTTTTTTTAATTTTAGGTAGCTCAAGCAGTGATTGCAATTGTTGCAGTATTTTTCATTTCATATGTATATCACTGCACATGGGCAACTTCCGAAGCTTATAGTAGTCCTTCAATTGTGCTTTCTGCACATGGTGGTGATGGATCAACGATTATTTTCGATGATTTCAGAGAAGCTTATTATTGGCTGCGAAAAAATACACATCCGGTCAGTAGATAGTAGTATGTAGAAATATGATGGAAAATTCAGAAAGTATAGAAATTACAAATTTTTCTTAGGACTTTACAAAATTCTGAAATTTTCCAGGAAGCAAAAGTTATGTCCTGGTGGGATTATGGGTATCAAATAACAGCAATGGCAAATCGAACAGTTATTGTTGATAACAATACTTGGAATAATACCCATATATCGCGTGTTGGACAGGTGTTATTTGATTTTAATTAGAAGATGCTTGAATTTCTCTGAATTTTTAACTGAGGTATCTAATAAATCGACAATATGTACTTTTTTGCTTATGTTTTTATATCTGTTATTCACTTCGTTATTTGAACTCTTGCTTGGCAGTATTCACTTCTATTATCGGCAGATATAATCATATATCGGCTGCATTCACTGAATTGTTTAATTTCGTCTTCACATTGCCTAACTTTTAACGTTTTGGTTTATTATAATTGAATTTCATTTTTAGGCGATGTCTTCGAAAGAGGAAGATGCATACGAAATAATGCGTGAACTGGATGTTGATTATGTCTTGGTCATTTTTGGTGGAGTAATCGGATATTCTTCTGATGGTATTTTTTTGTGAACTGATATATTTATAACATATGACTGCTTAGTTTTCCACTTTTTAATTTAAAAATATGGAGGTAATGAAAGTGAGTTCCCTAGAACTTCTTATTGATGGAACTCGGGTTAAGAAAAATCTGCAGAACGGTAATTTTTTGTAAATACTGTATATATATATTTTAACTATATATATATATATATATATATATATAGTTATATATATATATATATTTTAATTATATATATAATTGAATGTGAATGATGCTAAGCCGTAGAAACAGTTTAATTCAGAGTTATTGAATGAATTACACCTCAAGCAGTTTCGCAGTACACAATTTTTTCTTTCCAGACATCAATAAATTTTTATGGATGGTAAGGATTGGTGGATCAACACCAGAAGGTGCGCATATCAAAGAAATGGATTACTTTTCGAAATCGGGCGAATTTCGTGTTGATCGCGAGGGTTCACCGACGATGCTTAACTGTTTGATGTATAAACTAAGTTATTACCGTTTTGGTGGACTCTATACGCAACATGTAAGTTAATTTTCTGGAAAATGTTATCAATGATATTTTCCTAAATTTTAAATCTCAGAGAAGATTCATATTCAAACCTGACTGGAATATGAAATGAATTAAAGAAATTACATATGAAAATCATAAAAAGTAACAAACTTCGAATTTAAAATTTTGAAAACTGAATTGTTTTTCTTGAACTATTAAATTATATTTTTTAACTTGAAGATACTTTCAGGGCCAAGTTACCGGTTTTGATAGAGTGAGACATGCTGAGATCGGTAATAAAGATTTTGAACTCGATTTCTTGGAAGAGGCTTACACCACAGAACATTGGATCGTGAGAATTTATAAAGTAAGATATGACCTGTTTTTCGAAGATAATTTTGTCAAGATGCTTTAGCTAATTCACAATATATCAAGTATTCATTCGAATATTCACAAATTATTCGTTGTTATTTTAGTTAGAGTAAACATTGCAGTATGAACAAATGCACTTTTTTTTTTCGAAATGTTTCGACATCATGCGCCAGTTTGTATAACACCTCGTAATTTTATATTTACTAATTACTTGAGTAATTAAAAAATAATTGTTTTCTTAGACTTGTCTATTAAGACGCTTGTGTATTTGGATTTAATTGACGAAAATTTAACATTGGATTGCAGATGAAACCGTTGGATAATCGAGGGCATAAATAATCGGTATTCTTGCTACGAATTTCGTTACATTTCACGCAGTTTAGGTATATATTATTAGAACAATTTACTGTTTTAATAATTTGAAATACATTGTTACGTTATTGTTGATATTTCGGTGGAATTTTGTTTTTTATCAAGTGAAGAGAGCTTATGGTAATTTCAGTTGTCATTTTCTCTTGCAATAAATTAACTTATTATGCATAATGAACGGAACTTGACTAATTGTTCGTACATAGGAATGCATAAATTCCGCATCATCTGAGGCAATATTTTGATGAAAAATGATGTAATTTGAAAGATTAAGCCACGCTTTACATTTTAGCAGCCTGTGACATGACTTATTTTTAGCGTAAAAGTTTAGTGGGAGGATTGCTTATCACAGTGTAATTGCAATTTAGTAAATTATAATGGTTTTTGTTCCACGAGTTTTTACTCATTACGGAGTGATATGTTTTGATTTGAACTCGGTTTTAAAAAACAAAAGCTCCAATTCCCGTCAGCACCAATTATTTCTGTTGGAGAACTCAATGGGAGTGATAATTTATGAATAGGAAGTATGCTACTGCTAATATAGCAAATATGTACATATTAGTAAATCAGGAAACACATTTACCTTCTATTAACAATGCGCTTTTTTGCAGAAGTGAGAAAATATTTTGAAAATATATTACTTGATATGAACTTACAATTCTGAAAAACATGGGAACATGAAAAATTATATACATATTGCCGATCTGAATACAAAAATATAAATATTGAGAGAGAATGATACAAGAGAAATAAATCGTCATATGAACGAAACAATTCTCCCTTCACGGTTATAATTATTTTGTGTTAATTTTTTTCGATGAAGTCAAGAAATTTCAAGTTTATAGCAACCTAATGACAATCTATTTGGATTTAATTTTATATGCAACAGGCTATTACCTTGTTACACGGTTATTGTGTTTCTAATTTAATATTTAGTTTCAATAAATTACTGATATCAATGCGAAAAGGCTGAAGACTATTACAATGACATCGCTGAAAACATGCCTGAATTTCACAACGTATTCCTCATGGAGTTATCTGCAAAGCCTTTCCATACTAAAAGAAAAAAAGAATAACAAAGGCATTCCGATCGATAGAAATTACAAGTGAATCATAACTAGTAAAAACCATTGAGATGTGTTCATTAAAATATCATGGTGACTGCAGATTTTTTTTTTCGAAATTATAGCCAACATGAATAAGTTCAAGAAATCGTATTTCCTATGACATCAAGCATCGATAGCCCACTGATTTTCACTTAAAAAATGATCTACCACCTGAAAATGCAATTTTTTGATGAGAACTGTTTGATTACACAGTTAATACAACAAAGATAAAATCTACCTAAACTTGAACAATTTAAAGGAATCTCTCGTAATGCTAGGAATCAGAACTTACAAAGAAGCATTTGAATAAGAATAAAATTGATGACTGAAATTTAAATTTTAAAGAGATAAGAATTACTGAGTTATGCAAAACTTAAATTTAAAGGAAAAAAAAAAAGAATGAAAACTCAAGAATACCAATCGGCAGAAGCTAAAATCATCGAACCATGTGTTAATGATACTAAACAACAGCAAATGAAGCAACGACTGCAAAAATTATCGCTAATATAAACGAATTTTGGAAAACAATGCTCTACATGACAACAGAAATGAAATACATGCTAAAAGTTATGATGTGCAAGCTACAAGAATGAGGATTGAAAATTAAATCAAAATAATTAAGTTTAACAATCATAATCTACAAAGTAATCATAACAGTTTATATGATCCGAAGATTGGTCTGAAGATTGATATGTTAGTTCAGACAGAAAAAATATGACTTTGTGAAACATAATCTTAATTTCGAAAATTTTTTGTATAAAATGGCAAAGTTAATTTTCTTGGTTATCTTTTAGTAGGTTGATACAAAAACAGTGAGATTTTTGCAATGTCAAAATTTGTTGCCTCAGAGCGAGATAATTCTAAAATGTCACATATAGTTTTATCAGCTCTCGTTTGTTTTTTATGCTAATAATTATCATTTCCTGCTTATATTAATTTTATAGTCAGGAAGTGATGTTAAGGAAAAAGCAAATTCAGTGATTTTTTTAAGTTCAAAATGTATCAAAAGAAGCGAAGTGATTCATAATATCAATAACATATTTGGTTAAGAACTACCGATGAACGAACATGCAGTACTGATTCAAGAAATTCAGCGAAGAAAATGAAGACCTTGAAGATGAAGAGTATAATGCCCAGTCGTCGGAAATTGACGAAAACCAAGTGAGAGTAATTACAGAAATTAATCCTCTTACAACTACACGAGAAATTGCTGAAAAACCATCCTACGATTGGCCGTTCGCCATTTCAAGTAAATTGGAAAGGTGAAAAAACTCGATAAGTGGGTTAATCTTTGACAGATGACCAAAAAAATCATCGTTTTGAAATGTGCTTTCTCATTCTATGCAGCCAAATGAATCATTTCTCGATCGAGAGATGGTTTGAATGTCAGTTAAATAATAAAGATGCATCTGAGTTAGTCACAATAAGTTAATTTTGAGATCCGAAGGCACAACTGTTTTTATATCAATCTAATTGTGTCCATTTATTCTTTTGTCATTGAATATTTAAACAATCGAAAAATAAGAAAGTTTCAGTAAAGTATACCTCCTTCATGGCAAGATTAGGTATAAGCTGATCAGCAGTAAGTGGTGCTCGAGTAACTGGATCAAAATGACCAACTCGTTGTAAATGTTCTTTAATATCTGCACGATCGTATGTTATGCCACTTGGAGTTATCACAGGATCGCGTAACATTTCGAAACTAATTTTACCACACAAATAATCAGGAACCTCTCTTTTCTTCCTTTTTTCATCTACCTGTAAATTTCCATCTAAATTACTATCTTTCGCCAATAACTTCTTTTAGTCAACGCTTATCAAATTACAAAGCATCGAATAAAAAAATCCTATAAGAATGATCTTTTGAAGAAATTCATGCACATTATGCAATCTCAGATCATATATCTCAAAAAGATCCGGTATAATTGCTATTATGATGTAAATCAATTCATAAATCAGACGTGAATATAAAAATCCCATAAAATTTTAGATTACCTGTGCAAACAAATTGTTTAATTTATCTTTGGATGATTGTGCCTCCATTTTTAGTGCCATCTCCTCATTTTCCAAATCAACTTCTTCAGTTATAACTTCACTATTTCCGCCAGCTTCCTTTTTTTCTTTCAATTTTTGCAATTTTCTTGCAAGATCACCGTCAATAAGGCCATTTAAGTAAGCTTGCAGTTCAATTTCTTGTTTTATTCTGAAATCCCATCATTGTGAATTGTGAATCAAAAAATGAAGTCTGAACAAAAAGTTTAATCTAGAAATTATTCAGATGAAATCATGAAGAATTCAGCAGTCTTCCTAACAACTTATGCAATAAAACAACTGAAATGTCAACAACGATGACAAGCAATACATAATCAATAATGATGGGAATGATCCAATTTAGAATGGATAAAAACTAAAGCTGACAAACCGTTTCTCTTCCTCTCTCCTGAATATTTCTTTCTTCGCAATTCGGATTTGTGCTGTTATTTCGTCACCAAAATTTAATTTCTGATTAAGCGCCAAATCATTTGCTCGTGTGAGTACTTTCAAAGCTTCATCAAAATGTCCCAACTGTACACATGTTCGGCCAAGGAAAAAATTTGCCTACAGTTCATAAAATCATAAAAACATTTAGCACAGTTTGATAGAATGAAGAATAGTAAATTTATTAAGATTTAACAGTCCATCACAGAAATCATGAAAGGTAACGAATAACATTTGAAGTTTTATTCTGAATGTTTCATTATGCAAGCATGGAACAGCACACTGCCACACTAATAATTTGCAGCATTAAGTTTCATTATGCTTCATAGTCCTCATTATTGTTGCCTTTGAGTCACCGGTCTTGACAAAACTTAGTTACTGAATTCAACGCGTTGAAGACAATGAAGATAGTCGCCTAACTGAACCAACTGATAGTCATCTAAACTTAGATATACAAAGTAAGAAGTCATTCTGCTATTCTAAAATTAAATTTTCGAATGAAAAAAAAAATAGTAACAAGTTACCTTAACATTTTTGCGATCCAAATCTAAAGCTTTCTTACAATCGTCTTCGGCTTTTTCCCATTGCATTGTTTGCATGTAACATAAAGCTCGATTAGTAAAATAAGTTGGAACTACCGGATTGTTAATTATGGCTCTAAAATTAACTAATATTTGACCAAATGCGTTAGCGTGCAGTCAGAGAACAAAGTACTGAACACCAGACGATGTAGGAAATCTTTCCCATATGCCCACAATTTTACCACATTCTGTTTACTCGCTGCAAGAAAAAAAGTTAATAACGACTTGAGAAAGAATTCCCAAATACAAACACAGAATCAATGATAGATTGACGAAATACAACTATTTTGTAGCAAACTAAAGAGGATGTAACAAGATTTCATGAATATTTTTTGCAAATATTTCGCGAAGTAAATTAATGAAGACATTAAGTGCATAAATATCCATATAGAATATCTTCTGTGCAAGCATGCTAATCACAGCATCAATTAAAGATCCTATAATGTAAAAAGACAAAAGTTATTTCTGGACTAAAAAGACCAACCGACTATAAGCACTGATAGCATCTTCGTAACGATGCTGTTGGTAAAAACAATTGCCAGTTTCCTTTAGCTCTTCCGCTACATTCGCAGACATCTGAAACTGCTCGTGCGATCAATAAAAAAATGCATATGAATTGTGCGCAATGATCCTTAGATATATCCCTTCAGAGCAAAGAAAACAAACAATTTATTAATCTCTCGGCATCATTTAATATTATTAATAATAACAATGACTAGCTTTACTGAAATACACATCGCACGTACAGATTCAGCATATATATAATGTATATATGTAAGAAGAAACATGTTTTGCAAAAATTATTACTGAATGATGGAAATTATTGCTTCAATTTGAAATCTATCTCAGAACAATTTAATTTATCCCAACTCCATTTTTATTTGAGTAATCATAAAAATTTGAATAATACATGCTACCAACTATTGATTTAGTAGTAAATCCTAAATTGAACTGATAATGAATCATAATGAATTCTAATTGGATTGGTAGTATGGTAATTAAACTGATAAAGAAAATTTATACTGAACGGAATCATTCTCGAAAAAAATGACAAATGAAAAGAAACTTCAACAATAATGGATGATTATGAAGTAGTTTAAAACTATCGAGATTAAAAAATCCCAAAGTAAAGTTAAGGGTGAGAATGTTATAAATTTTATTGATCTTTGAGCTGACAACTACCTAATTGTGATGCAGAATCCTGAAAGCAACATAATCTCTTCAGTAATAGTAATTACTAATCAATAGATACACGACATGAGATGCGAATTTCATAGCGCGTCACATTATAACTTGATCTTGCGGCCGTATTGTTCTCAGTGTTAGTTGATCTAGGTCAATGAAGAGTTGGTTGCTTACTTTGGGGTGGTGTTCGTTTGTGGGGTGGAATTGCTTGTCGATATTATTGGTCGGTCGGTTTGCGTTCTTCACGTATGAAACAGTATCTTCATATCACTTCCAATAAATCACTTCCAATAAATGTCGCATAAACCTAAATATGTGCTTACTTACGTGGTTGGGTAACTCGGATTATTGATTGCAGTTATTAATTAGAATTCAACCACGCAATATATAAAGATTCAAACGATGTGTTTTGTGCACTTGTAGATACATATCTGGCCTTTACTGACTTCTTATCAATAATGAGAAAGTTCATTTACTTGTCTAAATGAATATTCAAATAATTCGCTTCGGGTTCTTGTCGGAAGACGTAATTATCGATAAATAGGTTCATACTATGTTAGTTTTAAGAAAGATGACTAACTAGAAGGTATTGCCGTAAAGTATCCCATGGCTGCTGAACTGATAAACTCCATGATAAAAGGAATAGAAATTGACTAAAAATTGATATTTATGGTCAGCTGTAAATCGTGGAAGTCGGCTTGGAGTTCTCATTCTTTAACTGGTCTATAGGAATGGATTTATTGAAATTAAGACGAAATATTTCATGATTTCCCAACAGAACTATTACAGTAAGAAAGTTGAGTCACCTTCGCTTTATGGATGGAATACTTGTTTCTGTATTATCTTGAAGTCATTGATTTTATTGCCAAGACTTTTTATTTCACTTTCGACAATTTCAGCTCAGTGACTTCTCAGCTTTGACACCAAGTTAAAACAATAAATAAGTGGAAGATGACGGAGTCGCGACAAACTCAATACAAAAATATGGGCAAAGACAGCGAAGCTTTGAGGAAAAGTCGTATGGAAAACATCGTTTCTATTCGAAAAGATAAACGTGAAGAAACATTGTCGAAACGCCGTAATATACCTGCTGAGTAATCAAAATTATTTATATTCAAAATGGAAATTCAGAACTAATTACTAGTTAATAATATTAATAGCTGAGTTTTAAACTTTTTATCATCTGCAAGCTTCTCTGTTATTTAGCTATTACTTTGTGATGAATAATAAAGTGTAAAGAAGTCTGGGGCAGGCAATGTTTTTTTTTTTTTTTTTTTTTTTTTTACAATTAGTGAAGAATGTTAGAAAGACAAAGCTTCAGAGAAAGAAGTTGTATGAATCAAGTATTGTAGATCGCTGGATTCGGATGATGCATCAACGAGCGCAGGTGGCGTAGTTGTCAATGGAACATACAGTCGTAATACTCTGGAAGATATTGTCAAGAAAGCAAGCAGTCAAGATCAAGAGGTACAACTCTCCGCTGTGCAACAAGTAAGACATTTTAAAGTTTTGTATGATTGTTATTAATTGGAATCAAAGACTAACTGAACTGATTTCGATTAAAAAAAAAAAAAAGAAAGCGAAAAAGTGCTTTATATGAAAATTTGGAAAATCAGAAACGAAATCAATAGAGTCCAATATATCAAAAAATTTTTACAAATAAAGTGTGCTTATTATTTAATTAAGAAAGTAATTGGAGCTGGTATACTTTAGGCGCGAAAATTGCTCTCGTCTGATCGTAATCCACCAATTGACGATCTGATTGCATCTGGTATTTTGCCAATATTAGTGCAATGTTTAAGTTCCAACAAGTAAGTCTTAACAATAAAGTAAGGGTAGCATGGATCTTGTTTTCAAAAATGTTAATGTCTAGGAAGCTAACTTTCGAATCCAGAATAATGCAAATAATTTAGAACCTTTATAATAATGACATACGTTCGTTGATTGCATTGTGACTGATTAAGCTTTCAGTTGCTTACTTTTCACCACGTTTCAGAAGACAATGATCTTTATCTAAATAAGTTAAATTGACTCATTATTTTTTATGAATTATGGGTATTGCATTAAATATTTATTCATCTATTTATTTAATCTTAAGTTCGGGATTATCTAGTAGAACACAAAATTTCTGTGAATTAAATATTTATATATTGCAATTTTTGCAGCGTGACACTGCAGTTTGAAGCTGCATGGGCACTGACAAACATTGCATCTGGTACTTCGCAGCAAACGCAGTCTGTTGTTCAGGCTGGTGCTGTACCCTTATTCCTGGAACTTTTATCTTCGGGCAATATGAACGTTTGTGAACAGGCTGTTTGGGCTCTTGGGAATATTATTGGTTCGTTTTCGAATTCTATAGTTTTGAAACTGTTATCATGCTATTCGTCATTATTGGCAGTTGGTCGAATGCATTGCTATCTTAATTGCTTAATTCTATGCATTGTTGTTCATATGTTATAGAACACAAATGAACATACCATTTCGCATGATGCATTCTTTATGATTTTTTAACGCGAGCGTTCTTCGTCATTTTGCCAATAAATTTTAATATGCCTACTGTAAGCTCATTTAGTCTGATTGACCGAAAATTGCATGGTATTTTTTTTTTCGCAAATCTTTTCCTCTCCTTTTTTTCTTTAGTTTTTCGAAACAATTTTTCATTCTGTTTGTAATAGCTTCTCTTGGGAAGATGAAAATAGAAATTTCAGGTGATGGACCGCATTTCCGCGACTACTGTATTCAGCTTGGAATTGTTGAACCTTTGCTGAAATTTATTACACCTGGTATTCCGATTGGATTTCTTCGTAATGTTACTTGGGTTATCGTTAACTTATGTCGTTCCAAGGTTAGTTTTTGGATGAAATATTTCAGTGACAAGTATACTGCTTAGATTAGTAGTTCTATTAATTGGGTCATCGTCAACTTATTTTAGCTGAATGACAAGTTTTCAGGATCCACCACCATCACCAGAAATCGTTCAAACACTTTTGCCTGCGTTAGCTGCCTTGATAAGTCATACAGATCAAAATATTTTGGTGGATACTGTATGGGCGTTGTCTTATCTCACAGACGGTGGAAATGAACAAATCCAAATGGTTATTAACAGCGGTGTAAGCTATTTGGTTTTCAGAATAAAATTATAAGATTATATGTCGTCCAATAATATTGTTATTTCATTATCGTGTATCTATATAAATTCTTTGAATTGCAGGTTGTGAGCAATTTGATTCCACTCCTTTCCCATCCTGAAGTAAAGGTCCAAACTGCAGCACTTCGTGCGGTCGGAAACATCGTTACTGGAACGGATGAGCAAACACAACTTGTATTGGATTGTGGCGTTTTACAACAGATGCCTGCATTACTTTCACATCAGAAGGAGAAAATAAACAAGGTCAAATTTTGTTCTCCGATGTATAAAGCAACTAATCTGTTCCTGCGATTTTTATAACAAGTATATTTTTTGACTCTTTTTTTTAATTGATTTTGATATTTTTAGGAAGCTGTTTGGTTCCTGTCTAACATAACTGCAGGAAACCAAGCTCAAGTGCAAGCTGTAATTGATGCTGGCTTAATGCCAATGATTATTCATTTGCTAGAAAAAGGAGACTTCCAGACGCAGAAGGTTTTTATATTTCAATTATAATAACTTCTCAGTTTGTTATATTTGTTATATGTTGTATAAGACTTGCAAATTTCTGTTAATAATTTGTAATTTAGGAAGCAGCATGGGCAGTTTCGAATGTTACAATCAGTGGACGTGCGGAACAAGTAGAATATATGGTTTCACAAGGTGTTATACCACCGTTCTGTGCTCTACTTTCTATACGTGATTCACAGATTGTTCAGGTTGTTCTGGATGGCCTCAACAACATTCTTAAAATGGCTGGACCTCGGTCGGAAGCAATTTGTACGATGATTGAAGAATGTGGAGGTGACTGTTTATTTTTATTAAGAGAAATAGAACTATGCACCATTACTGGATCCAGATGGCAATCTTGAATGTGATTTCTTTATGTTCGACACTCTGAGTAAATTATCTGAATTCTTCCTTGCGGTATTATCCCTCTCTATAATAGTATGTCAGCCCATTAATTTTTATAAATTGATATTTTTGTATCTCAAGAAAAAGATGGTGTGTTAAAGATGCTGTGTATATTGATCGATTAAATACCTGCAGAGCAAACAATCGTAGAATGATCATTTGAGAATAGGGTTGGGTTAAAAAACATGGAACAGTTGTTAATGCAGCCTTGTATCGATGTAGTGAGAACATCGAGATTGTTATATTGATACTTGAAATTAATCTGGAAGCCTTTTAGTAAGTCGGCAACAGTTGTATGTTCTGAGAACTTTCACGTCGGCACAATACTGTTTTATGTGTTGATTATTCGAAAATTTATTGAAAGACGAAAACACTGTTGACCAAAAGGAATTGAAAATTTTTGAATATCGATTCGTTTTAGGTCTGGATAAAATCGAACATTTGCAAAATCATGAAAGTGAAGAAATCTACAAACTGGCTTATGAAATCATTGATAATTATTTTTCGGAAACCGACGATGATGGAATAGCGACTGGCGATCATTTTTTTGAATCCACCCAACAGAATGTTCCATCGGAGGGATTTTCGTTTCAGTAACAGGGATGTCATCATTTGAGAATTTTTCATTAATTCACCCTTAATCCCTGTTCATATACCTATTCCCATCCGGTATTTTTGTTTATCGTCCTGAAGAATTGAAAAATGCAAAAATTTAAGACGATTAAGTTGTGAATCTTTCTGCCTTTTACTGAATTATTTTCCATGCCATCTTGACTATAAATGGAGAGACCTTTGTTGTATCTATCAAAATATTTTTTATCTCTTAAGATTTTTGTATCCTTTTCAATTGCTAATTTTTTTTAAAAAATTGCTTAATGATTGATTTTTCTGTTTGACTTGTTTGTCTGTACTCCACTCGAGAAGCTACAGTCTTCATTTTATATGAGGTGAATTTAAATTTTTCATTTCAGATTTTTTTTTTTCGTTGGTATGTATCTCTACGAAGAATATTATTTGTTTGACTTGTTTTTTGTCTGGTTTTTAATGATTTCTGTATGTATGTTTTTGCATGTGTTTATTCATTCTTTTGAAATATCCCATGTCCAGTCATGCTCGCTTATCGTACTTATCTTTTTATAGCAAAGCGAAATCAATCTGTAAAGAACAGTGGTAATATCCAAAAAATATCTTTAGGCGTTCTACGCGTTATGAGTTCCATTTTATTCTCCATTATCATCTTCGGAGCTAGACTTTGGAGCTGTCCAGTCACCTGGCACAATGTGTATTGCTAACACGCATATCAGATTTGAAGTTGATTAATCTTCCAACAAAGGTCCATATACTAGTCAAACTTTCGGTTTTACTCACGAAAAATCAAGTCGACGATTGTTAGAATCGTCTGCTTCTTTTACTTTTTCCCTTCGTGTGTAAAGAGTTCCTTTACTTGACTCACTGTTTCTATTTATGTTTTGTTTGAAAAACTCTGCGGTGTCAGTTTTTTCAAGTCTTCGTTTTTTAATTACATCTCAAGACCTTCATCTGATGTAATAGAGATTTTTTTTTGTTCGACTTTGCCTAGAAAAAAAATTTTCAGATTTCGGTAGTTATGATTTTTCGATGTAAACGGGTATTTGAATTTGCTAGTGTAAATTCGAATGACTTTATCTTTTATTTGGGGTGTTTTATAGTTCTTTTCTTGCAACTTTGGTGTGATCACTTCAACGATAGTAATGATATCACTTCACTAATTGTCCTTTGCTAGACTGCTCATTTTTCTCCTGTTTCATTTTGAAATTTGTGAGAAAGTATTTTTAAGCCTGTAAGTTAGTTACATTGCAATTTATTCTTTTCTAACCCTCTAGAGAAAACGTTTTTGAAAGTAGGACCTTTCTCACGGTGACCTAGATTCTATGTTCGACTGTTAGTATGTTATGAATGTCTGAATTATGTTTGTATGTATGCTTTAAGTTTGGAATTCAAGTTTCCGATTTTTTTTTCGACTTTGACTGTATCATACGCTTTGAGTCGAACTATGTTTTATTGATTTTCAAGTTACAAATCTTCAAATCTTTCCTTAATTGTTTCTTTTTTTTCGTTTTTAATTCTCTGTCTTCCATTCTTATTCAGGAAAGGTCTCTCCAGCTCCAGACCCAAATCCCATGTTTTTTTAAGCCTTGCCCAACTGCCTCTCATCTCTTCGCTGCATTCTGATCTTATAAATTCATGTTTAGTTCATCATTTTCAAGAAACACATTTTCCAAAACTTTAATTCACGAGATCGCGGATAAATTCTTTTCTTCGAAGTTAAAATTAATTTGGAGGCAGAATGATAAGGCAAAAAGTATTACAAATTCAAGTTTTTCTAACAAACTTTTCCATATTTTCGGAATCAGGAAAGATTTAGAATGCATTTTTGGGCTGTAAGTGTAAGCACACAATGTTCTTGCATCAGAATGATCTTCAAAAACTTCTTGCTTTATTCTACAAAAAAAAAAAAAAAAAAAATGGAACAGTAAAGTTGTCCTCAGGAGCGGCCTTCTTCAAATGTTCTAATATTTATTTTGCTAATCTGCGTATCGCACAATACAAAAATATTCGATTGTTTATATTTTGTATTTTTATATTCAGATCTTTTTTTACAAGTTTATCTTCATACTAAATCGCGTATTGTATTTCTATATATTTGCGAGAGGAAGATTATTCTTATAGTTTATATAGAGAAGCAAATTCTTGGATGAAAGATGGGAAAGGGAGACGGAATATTTACTAATCATTTCACATTGCTGAACTGTTCCAATCTTGTTTAGTATTAAGCTACATGCAAAATGCATTAGATGTAATAGAAATGAATTTTGAAAGGAAAAAATGATTCTTCCTATTTCTTAAACTTTTTATTTTTCGGGAAAACAAAAATCTCCATGTCAACCTTATAGTTTTAGAAATCGATAACGCCCAAAACTGATGAAATTATTCTTCCTTGATCTACAAAAAAAAAAGAAAAAAAAGAAAAAGAAAAAAAACGAAAGTTTCCTTACATCTCTATTTTTTTGGTGTGAAAGCACGATAAGCTAAAAAATCATCGGACGGTTTAATATTTACGTGGCCTATATCAGCGGGGACAAAGTATATCTCACCTCGGCCCATCTTGACTTTCTTAGCACCAATATGCATTTCAGTTGAGCCTTTTATGACGATGATAATGCTACTAGCACCAACATGTTGCAATTCATTGGCTTCACTCTGAAATGAAAAAAATATATATATATAGAAAGGAGATGAATATTTTCGAGAAGTTAGTGAATTTTTTTGCATACTGTGTTTAGCAGGAGGAATTTCCAGTGCTTCTACCATTTCTTTTTCATGTAAAATTCAGATATTATAGCAACTCTATCTTTCTGTATATGTCATTTGATCATAGTAGAAGGATCAAGAACATAAATATTATTCAAATCCCCAAAAAAGGATGAATTGTTGAATATACTCCAAAATCGAGCAGGAATGCAGTGTAGATTAAAAAACTAGATTAGTATAATGCTCAGGGCACTTTTAGAGTGACTCAATTAATAGGAAAATTAATCACCCTTAATTCATGCACAGCAAACTCTTGGACCGGTGGCGCATACTCCCTTATTCCAGGACCAATAATTTTTGGAGAAAAATATGGTGGCTGAGTCATTTCAAATGTGAGATCCGAGCAAAGCGTGTCGACATCCTTGAATTTTGATGTTAATCCAGCACGGACAGTATTATCTGAACAAGCCATGCATTCCACACAATCTAAAAATTTTCAGAAGCTTTAAAAGAGGTCTTTCCCTTCGCAAATATTCAAGATTTTCTTTAAAAATATAACACACGAATCTTCCACTCACCTCCCAGGAGATATGCATGAGGAGAATTTGGTCCCATAAAAACAGCATCTCCTTTTTTTAGTGTAAAATAATTCATTAGAAGTGGTGCGAACACACCTACATCACCGGTGTACTCATTATTCAGTCGGAGAAGCAACGCTTCGAGGTCAGAACGATCGGTTTCTGAAAAAGAAAAATCTTCAACGATATTTTCTAATGCAGTACATAATTAATGTTTCAATTGAATGAATTCTTCTACTGAGAAATTGCGATTGTGAGACGTTACAGAAAGATATCATTATTTTCAGAATTGGGATTGTTCGAAAAAGCGAAAATTCTTCATGCCCAGTGCCTCCCGCTTGGAATAATTTAAAATCAAAGATTTCTTTGTAATTATCAAAAGCAAACTGTTCTTTAGGCGTAATGCCAACTGCTGCACTGCTTTAGATACATTTTCGTTTGATGAATGCATATATTCGGAAAAAATCTTTTTTAAGGCTTCACGCTTCTCAAAATCATTTCCAGTTTTCAAGTTTTCAATAGCATTTTTCGAAGTTATTAAGTTCTGTAGTTCGGGAAAAGCTGGAAAGAGAATTGTATATAATTATAAAGACATCATAATAAACCCAAAAATAGCAGAAATAAATATCACAAAATACTTGTCAAAGCTTACAACAAAAACTCGTTTTGGACTAATTCCTACACAGTCAAATCTTCAACAATACATAGAAAGCTTCAAGATGCAGATAACAAACCTTTAATATTGTCATGAATTTCGTGAGAGGGACGAAAACCACTCAAAAGTTGAAAATCTGATAAGGCTATAGCCATCTCCGGTTTATGATTACTATCAGGATAGTGCGCTGGATCATTCCTATGCAATGTTTTCGCTTTTTCCTATAAACGGATAGTAATAATTTTATTTGACACAGACTATATTCATGTATAAGAACTTTATTAACTCAGTGCTGGTTTCTTTCTTAAGTGTTTTATCTAATAAAGTCAATGGAAAAAAGACTTCCAAGCTTTGTAATTATGCTTAGAAAATCGACACTGTTGATGAAATAGAAAAGAGAACGATTTTAATTCTCAAAAAAGCAAAATTTTCAAAAACTATCCAAATAAATGAACTAGCCTTATCTGGATGACTCTGTATTGACAGTGCTTTATTCACTGAAAGCACTTTGAACAAAAATTGTAGTGATTCACCTTCATGATCTCCCAGGGAAGATTTTGATTCTGTGATTTTTTCTGATAAAAGTTTTCCGTCCGATGCAAGCTTTGACGGCCCATTTGGGTGAACACCCATCCATAACTGAAACGAATTTGATGAAAATACTATTTTGGCCGGAAAAGTGAGTTTACGTACGAAATGCTCACAAGATTTGTTAATTAAAAAATCCTAACTTTGATATACTTGTCGTCATATGCTACTTTTGAGAATATGAATAGGTTTATAATAGTGAAATTAAGCTGATATTCTTTGAGATCAGTTATAACGAAAGTGAATGTCTCATGAAATTTATGGAAGGATTAGCAACAGAATCAAAAACATATTGAATAAAATTTATTCCCACTATCCTGATGATAAGAAATCGAAAAAAAGTTAGATTAAACATTAGATTAAATTAAACTATTAGATTAAATAAGCAATCAAATATTAGATTAAGGGATAAAACTAAAATAAACCTCAGCGTACGGTTTTGTATCATCAATAACGAATTGATTATCAGCTGCATGCATCAGGATGGCCACTTTGCTTTCGCTTCCTTGACGTCCCCAATCATACATCTGCACAGCACATGTCAATTTCTCCATTTCATCCACTTTGAATAGATTTATTAAGATTATACTGTTATTCAATCGTTGACGAAATAAGCAATCCAATTAAGTAAGAATGATATATTTTGAAAGATTTATTCTAGTCTCAGCATAAAGTTTTGACATATGCTAATATCTATAGGCAAAAAACAATACACAAATATGACTGATTCTAACTTCTATCAGATTTGACAGGTTTCTTTAAAAACTCAAAAACTATTACAACAAAAAATCTATCAATAAAATCTATCAATTCTAATCTACCAATCAATTTCATCTATCACTAAAAATTTGAGCAGTTTAAAATGGAATTCGTTTCAAATGATGTTTATTTATTATCACAGTAGAAGATTACGTACCATATGTGCAATACGGAACCAAATGTTACAACTTGCCAAACACTATAATTTGAAATGGTAGGAAGTGGAAAGCATGTCTGATAATCCTGCTGAAGTGTTAATTAGCAATGCAACTTATCATTGGAGACAAATAAAGGGAAAAAGGTTTTTGTTTTAATTTTCCAAATTTGAGGGAGATTTCGTAATTTTCTCAATGTAATTTTTCGTTTAACTATAAATATGGATGAATGAATCAAATTACAAGTAAATATGAGAAATGACTTGTCGATAATTCATTGCAATATAATAATATGTTTCAAATGAGGTACACAATTCTCGAACAACATTCCTCATTTCATTCATTGATTTTCGAAAATAATTGAAATGAAATTTTCTTTTCAAAAACTGTCGAATGGGAAATTCAAGAATAAGAGAAAGGAAGTTATACGGTAATTTTGATGAAGAGTCTTTCTAGAAATCCTATAATTTCCGTCGATCTTTTCTCTTGATCACTTTTACTCATCTACTAATGAGATCAAATTGATCAAGAAAAATGATCGATGAAAGTTTTTTGAAAAATAATAAACTAAGTATGCAAATACTTAGCAGCCATCTGAATGAGATGAGAATCCGTTTAGGTTGACATAACGATATTGTATCAAACAGAAGGATACTACACGATCTTTGGGATATCATGAAAAAAGTTAATTAGAAAACTTGAAGGAAAGCACTAATTTGTAAAAATCATTTTCCTCAGAAGTGCGCGAATCATATCGAACGCCGAAACACTTGAATGCCTAGTTTCCTCCAGTGAGCGATGAATAGAAATGCTTCCTCAGAGATAGAATGAATCAGAGATATGAAAATCCCGGTATGAAGCTGCTAAAAAATAAAGTCACGCACTCACGTGAGCGCCATTTCAAAAAAAGCGTGTCTAGTGTTTGAAAGTGATAAGAGATGTGATCGATGATCGATGGTTGATGGCAGAAAGATCAGTGATGATTCTTATAATGTTCGTATACTTCAGATTAATGAGAAGGCTCAATTTTACTAGGAGATGTTGAGTATAGTAACCATAGTGACTATTCAAGTATCTCAGATTCTAGGAGAAAAATATCTGTTTAATAGTTCAAGTTCATAAAATTCTGACATATCGTGATGAAGAATTGGGATCAAGTTTATTTTATATTTGTAAAATTTGTTTCAATTCAAACATAAATCGACGTAAAATGATGTTGTGATGGATCATTGTGCTTTAATGACCTTTTTAAGATGGAAATAAACGATCTTTTTATTATTCTTATGGACTATTTAAATGAATAAAAAATCTGATCTTCTTTTTTTCTCAATTTATTTCTCATTTTATTTGTTTAAATCTACTAATTAGTTCGAATTTTAATTTTTAATTTGAAATATAGTAAGTATTACTTTGTTGCATAGCCAACATTACTGTATCATTTAGTGCAATGCATCTATATTTATGTTTTCATTAATTGTCATAATTTGAAAAGATTAATGAATCATTGTGTTCTCAAAACAATTCTAATGCATTCATCTAAATTTAGAGGCATCTTATTTTGTCTGTATAAAAAATATTTAATATAAAAATTGATAAAAAAAAATAAATTTATTGGCTTTTATTTTTCAATAATCCCTAATTTGACAAATTAAAATTTATGACTTTTCTTCTGCAGTTTTAAATACTGTATATGAAAATCTATAAATAGAGTTTGCAAGAAATATTTCATCGTTCAAAAATTGTTTAATTTTTTTGTTACTTTTCAATTTTTTCTATAAAAAATATGACCATTTTTATTGCACAAAGATTGATATGCATCATGATTTTCAAAACCAATTAAATTGATTCCGAAAACATTCCGAAAGCATTTTTTTCTTCATTTTTTAAAACGAAAAAAAAAAAACATTTTTTTTTTTAATCATGAAAAATGAAAAAAAAAATTCATGCTTTCAATATTGTCGTGTCATTTGTTCATCTTTCCACTTTCGAATAGATTTTTAGTTTATCAACGAAGATCATTCCATCATTTTGTCGTTTTTTTCAGCTATCTTTTGCATCCTTCTCGTGATCAAAATGAAGTTTAATTTCTCATAATACTTATATATCTATCGCAGTGATTCTTCGGAAAGTTTGCATGCAAAGGTCATGTTGAATATCATTCGACAAGAAGTAAACTTTTCCAATACATCCATCTGTCAGAATAACTTGATTCATTCCTCTCTCTCTCTCTCTCTCTCTCTCTCAAGAAATTTGAAACATTTGTCAATTCAAGATGTTATTATCACTAATTATCAAAAAACTCTATAATCAGCATTTATTATTCACAAATTTGATAAAAAATTTTCATCAAATTTATGTGAAAAACAACATCATGCCGGCACTGTAGAATTTTTATAGTTTATAAACTTTTAAATATGGCCATGTATTTAGAATGATTGTTTTTCTGCTTCCATAGAAGAATACATACGATCATAAAAATCGGATTATTTATATGTTTGCCGAGCATGGATTATGAATTTCTCCGATACAGGCTGTTTCAGCATGTTTTATTATATTTTATTTTTCACATGTTAGACACCTATTTGGAACTATTTTTCTTTCATAGAATGAATTTATTCAATAAAATTTCCTTTTTTGATAGGATTGCTCTTCCATCACCATAGTAACTGGTGACTCGATGATTGGCGAATCCTACAAATCTTCCGATCAAAAGTCGGAAATATTGTACATCTGCAAAGAAAACTTCGAAAACGACCGCTAACTTTGTACTCCTGAATTCCCAAAAAAAAAAAATTATCATGAATTTTAGATTTCTTAGCTGTTACTGCAACTGCAATTCGATGACATGCACATTCACGGTCAATAATTTGCAATTAAAAATGATTAATTATTATTGGAAACTATAAATAATTGATTTTTATTGAAAATATTAGCTTTAGTTGTTCGTATTTTTGGTTGTAATTATTTTCTATTTAAAGAAAATACCGATGACGAACCTACAACATTCAGAATATCACTTCTTCGTCTAATTTTTTTTTTTTTTTTTTTTGTATGCATCGTTATAAATTGAATATTTATTCGATATCTTTTATGATTTAATTTTTGAAGATTCGAAAAAGGAATTTTTTATTTTCTGGAAACACAGAAATATATTTTATTCCTCCTATCTATAATTTGATTGAAAATTTATTGATAATTTCAAGTAACATTTGTATCTGTAAATCAGTACGATACTTTCAATTGAAAATTTTCACTAAAATTTTGTAAGACTAAAATACAAGCAAAGCCAAAATGATTTGCATTTTTGTCGATTTTAATAGCTTTGCCATAGTGCATCACATTATTTTATCTCAGAACTAAAGTTCTAACTGTCGAAGTTGCAGATGGTTACTGATTTTTCCTTTTTTTTTTAGAAAAGATTAGATAAGATGAACAATTCGTTAAAAACCCATGTTTATTTGAACATAGGAAGACTTAAACGATTCTATTTGCTACTTCGTCATCCAACTTTTATTTTTTTTTAGCATACCAGTACTAAAAACAGATTAAACGAAACTTAGAGTGGAAATGGCATATTCTACAATTTATTTGAGTTATTTAAGTGTGCTGATAACAATGCATGAAATTTCGAGCTTGATAAGATTAAGCATTGATGTTTGGGGAAAGAAGACGAGAAATCTCGATTAAATGATTGGAACGATCATGTATTCATAGCTTTTTGTAATGAAATCTAGGTGAATCTGAATTGGCATCTGAGAAATTTAATATAACTGTGTCTTATTTGTGAGATAATAGGTAACATAAATGATCTGCTCTTTTTTTGGACCAGAAAATTTCGCTTCATTCGTAATTTCAATTGGCAACAATGTGTCAAGAATCTTCTTGACATCTTCTTTCTTCTTCCAAATTTTATAGTAAGATTGATTTGTGCCCCTTCTTCCCACTAATTAGAAGCCTAAAATTACATTAGCAAGCATCAATGCTATTGTATTCTTCTCACTTAAGTTATTGAATTTCATAGATTCTGGCCAGTCCTGGTTTGGTTGAGGACTTTCAATTAGCTTATATTTTCAACTTTTTAATCTTTGATTTTACACGGACTAATGAAGTTTGTAGATTATTTACATATTTTTGATGATAAAAGTTTGGGCAGAGGAGTTAAAAGCTACTTCCACTCAAACTTTTCCGAGCTTCTTTTATCGAATTTTTGAACTTTTCCTGTGTTAACTCAAGCATATTATTATTCTGTTTTCTTAAAGTTTCATTAATTTCAAACTTAACGGATTACTTAGTTTAAGTTTATAGCGTGAGCACCAATGATCACCGATCATTTCCAGGCTCACTTTATTATCACTTATCACTTATCTCTCATCGCTTTTACCGAACAATGAGCCCATCGCTAAAATAGCAATCATTGTAACATGATGCCACCAGAAGGCATTGTAGAAACTAGTTCATTGCTTTCTCTCTGCATTTCCATTTACTATTTGAATAGGCAGGTATGGTATGATTCATCGGGTATGAGTCATCGGCTGTCATCTTTATTTTTCGCATTTCCAAATTGGCTTGATTTTGTCAAAGCTGCATCGGATGTAGAACAAATGACATTAAGGGAAGTGTAAGATGCATTTTTGGAAACACTAAGGTTTCCGGATCAAGTCACATCACGCGTTGATCCGGAAATTTGAAACTATATCCAATAATTTATGTACCTGTCACTTCACTTGATAAAATTTGGTAAATTCACAATTATTTTCATTTCTTGTCTTCTCATTCAATCAACCAATCGATTCATCTACCTAACTCTTTATATCGATGGATCCCCTTCTCTTAATTTGAGCGGAAAATGAAAATTATGCTAATACCTGAAAGCATAACATAATTATCTCAGATTCAGTTGTAGTTCTCTTTATTCCTGATCTTCGTTCGTATAATCTTTGATCTTTGTTCATTTTGTGAGATTAATCGTTCAGTTATTGCAAATTTATTAATTTTATTTCTTCAAATAGAGTTCTGGAGCAGATGCAGAACGAAGCACCGATACTATTGCCACAAAAACGACGACATCGATCACGGAAGAAAATGGTGCTCTCTGTGGTATATTTCCTTGCTACAATGCTATTTGTGATCGCTGTTCAGGTATGTAATCTTTTTTGTCCGGAATAACCGGAATGATCATTCGCTTGTTCATCAATGTTGTCGCTCGACCTTACTATGTAGCTATCTCTGTGGCCTTATAAAATCATCATTTATTGATTAAACTGATTAAACGATGATAATATCATTGATGTTTTATATCAAAAATTCTGAGAGAAAATTATACAGGGCGCTTATCTTGCATACATAGTTGGCATATTGACAAACCTGGAACGACGATTCGGCATATCAAGCAAAAAATCCGGCGCTCTCTTATCATTTTATGATATCGGCCATACTGTTTCTGTGATACTGATTGGCTTTTTGGCCAATGATAAACATTTACCCAGAATTACAGCCATAGGTAATAGCATTTCAGGATACTAATTCTTTGCTATTTTCATAATTTTTTATAATTTTGTACTTTTTTTGTAATTTTTTATTGCTTAGGTAATCGATTAAATACATAAAATTATGACTGGTTGAATGATTTGACCATATTTTAGGAGTAATCCTCAGTTCCATGTCGATGTTTATATTAGCTTTACCGATGGTGCTATTTAGAACGAAATCATTCGGTGAAACATCGCTCTCACAATATAAAGTTAGTTTTTAAATTAATTTTTAAATTTTTTCTTGAATTTCTTATTCAGAAATTTTTCATGATTCAGAAATGCTCATTTTTTTTTTAAATTTATTTCACTTTTATGTATTTAATCAAATTGTTTTTCTAAAGAATATTGGATTCGTTAGGTCGGATATGACAGTAATATGACCTATACGATATAACGTAGACCGTGGCTTTTTTCAGAGAAACAAATTTATTTCTTATTTTGTAAAAAATCTCATGGATTTTCTAGCAAGAATACATTCTCAAAAATATTTGCGACCCATCACGAATTATTGGTCATTCAGAAGAAAACTGTGAACTTCAAGAGGAGGAACATTTTTTGGAGTTTTGTATTTTGGTCATTGGTCAAATCGTTGCTGGTATTGCTGCTGCTCCATTCAATACGGTGGCTTATGTTTATGTGGACAATAATCTGGAAGATAAAACAAAATCACCATTTTACTTGAGTATCTTTTCAATAGTTTTCTATTCACAAATAGTATCAATTGTTCTTTTATAAGATTTCGAACTTATTTCTCAGTACATCGTTTTGATGTGTGTTTTGAAGCAGGCTAATTATCGCTTATCCTTTATAAGAACTTTATGTTGGAATTTTTTTTGAAAGCGCCAAATCAAATCATCTAACATATTATATTACAGGTTTGTTGTCTAGTATGTATGCATTTGCGCCAACTTTTGGATTTGCATTAAGTGCAAGCGTCACAAGGTTATATACGACGATTTTTGATGGTAGTGTTTCTGAAGTTACTTTAAAAATGAATATCTGATTCATTAAAAGCATGAAAGTGCAGTCCAAAATCCAAAAACTAATGCTTCAATAACTATTCATGTCTTTCTCTATGAGATATTGAAAAAGAACAAAAACGGCCAAGAAAGACATTGTTCATTTCTTAATGACAGAAACTTGACTTAAATATTTTTAATTTAAATCAATTTTTTCTACAGTACCTTCAAATGTGACAATTGATAGCGATGCATGGATTGGAGCTTGGTGGCTTGGTTTCATCATCTTTGGCTTACTTTATTTAGCTGGTGCTATTCCATTATTTTTCTTCCCCAAAAAGCTATTAAAAGATAATTCAAATTCGTTCGAAATGCAACATCTGAGGCAAATTACTTTTACTGTCTTATAATTTTCATGCATGAAAACTTTTTTTAATAAAATTATTCGACTATTATATAACTTAACATTCTAATAAGAGAGCGATTATTTAATAAGAGATCGATTATTTGCAAAATTGATTACCATTTTAAAGTAAGATGATAATCAATTTTGCAAGATTTTTATTTTTTTATTTTTTTTTCATTGTACTTGACATAATTCACTTGTCTGACTTGTTCTTATTTTTGTAGGAACGGATGTTCGCATGATCATAATGACCATCAAATCTCCGTTGTTGAAAACGACGAACAATTGCAAGGGACTTTCTACGAACAGTTAAAAGCCGCTATTGCAGGTATTATTGATTTTTTTTTTTTCGTTCAAGATTAATACAATAATCAAAAGTTATTTAATAAATCTTTTCGAAACACGAAAGAATAATTTTGACAGAATTCAGTTGAAAAATTCTTAGAATTTCCGGGATTGATAAAGAATCCGGTGTTCACCTCAATGATAATTGGATGGATGTTTGGTTCATATCTTATCAGCGGTTATAGCACTTATCTGCCGAAATATATTGAAACACAATTTGGTCAAAGTGCATCAGCTGCCGATACTTATGCTGGTAGTTGTTGTTAGAACAAAATATTTCCTATTTGACATGAAAGAGATTAGTTAAGCGATCAATGTCAGCGATCTTCGATCAGTGTCAACAGTCCTCTTGGAAACTCATATTTACCTAATTTTAAAATCGTCGTAACATTTGCAGGATTAATATCAATTGGAAGTATAGCTGTTAGCACGGCATTGGGTGGTTATTTGCTGACAAAGTTTAATCCATCACCTCAAAAAGCATTGCTTTTTTTGATTGCCACCTGGTCGGTCATTATAATCACTTATATGATCGGTGCTATAATCGGCTGCGACGAGGCACAAATGAAACAGCTGCTAAGTGATACCATCAATGAGTTAGTGAAATTCAACCTCAGTTCCATTCGTCCCAAGCTGAAGTGTAGTGTAGTTTAGAGCATTTTCTCTTATATTTTATTATCTTTCGAACAACTCTTTTAAAGTTCTTTTCAGAGAAAACTTTGATGGTAAATTAGAATGTAGTTTTGAATGTCACTGCAATCAAGCTGTACTGTTTAATCCAGTAAATTATCACATGATTAACTATTTCTCACCGTGTCATGCTGGATGTCGCGAATATAATTTCCAGTTGCAAAAGGCATGTTTCGATTTTTGTATTTTATACAGTTTGCATATCTTTATTGAAAATTTATAACTTAATTCACCATTTTAATTGTTATATTTAATCTCTCTCATTAGTAGATTTGAAATTATCTATTAAATTCTCAACTATTTCAAGTTATTTCATTTTACTAATAAAGGGGAAGCTGTAAAAGGGGACAAAATTGTTAAAATTCTGTATACGATGTTCCTAAAACTTTAAGAAATCTTCATAGAACAACACTTTGCTGTAAGAAATAATTTATAGGTTCCTCTGTATTTACCAAAATCTTATGTTAATATTCCATTTCGTTTGCTTTTTAAAAAATTTCCTTTTATTTCATTCTGAAATAATTCATTTAGTACAGTTGCAGCGATATTCGTGTATATATTATTAATTGTTCCAACTTAATTATTCCAGTGGGACTCATGCTTATGCGCTGATAATGGTCCAGTTGAAAGCGGTTTATATCTGGATGAGTGCGATGGTATATTTATATATATTGTCAGCATGTTTACGGGCCTATTTTTTGGCAACTTATTTTTTATGACAACAATGATGGTTGTATTAAGGTTTGACTTTTATTTATTTATTTATTATCAGGAATATTAACAATAGGCAGTTATATTTTATTCTAGACTAATTAAAACGAATTAAATTTTCGACATTGTCTACATAATTGGTATATATCAACTCTTGGTCAACTCAAAACGCAGAATATTATTCTGCGTTTTAGTTACAGTATTCTATCATATACATTCCAAATTTATAGTAAACTTTTCTTTTTGTATCCTCAAAAAGGGCATAATATTCAGTCGACCAGTTTCAGTAAATCGTAACGTCGAATCAACTTCAGAATTTATTGCAAAATTTCTTGAAAATTAAATTTTGTTGCAAAAACGACAAATAAGTTACAGACAATTATCCAATTTCAGAGCCCACTCTCACAATAAATTCTAAATTTATGTTTAATTATTCTGCCTTATTTTCCTTGCAGATCTGTATATGATGACGAGAAAGTTCTGGCACTTAGCTTTGCTTCCTGCATTACAAACATTATGGGTAATTTCTACATTGTTTTTTTTTTTTTTTTTTGTTTCTTGTTAATTGTGTCGAGAGTGTTTATTGAAGTATGCATTGTTCATTCCTTGTTTATAAATAATGCTCAGTGAATTTATTTTGTTAATTTGAAGTTTAAACAATATATTCAACGAAATAGTTAAGTACACATTTCGAGTATCATAGAAAAATATCAGTGACATTAGATTTTACAATAATTTTCATGTATTATTTTGCAGGCTTTATTCCAGCGCCGGTAATTTTTGGCTGGATTATTGATGAAGATTGTTTATTATGGCATAGTAGATGTCCCCATGATCATGGTAACTGTGTTATCTATGACAATAAAGCATTTCGACAAAGTTTCCATTTAACGAGTGCTACCTTCCAAATCTTGGCCGTTATTTCAGTTATAATTTGCTATGTGTTTAGTTGTAAATTTACATTCCCAGAAGAAGAAGGAGAAGCAGTTTATGATGAATATAGTGAAAAGCAAGATGGTTCGATCTCGCCATCATATGTTGTCCAGACTATTTTATAAGTGTTCCAAAAAATTTCAAGTGCTATTAGAGTCCAGAAAAATTAAATGAATTACTAATATTTCTTTGTATTAATGACTGTAATTGAAATGATTTAAATTTGTCGATCTGGAAACTTTTATAATGATCTCTCTTCTACTTTAAATGTGTTTTTTCTTATATATATATATTTTTTAATAGTTTTGTTTGTAAAATTCTGTTAAATTTCCTACGATGAAAATGTGCATAATTGTTCTAGATGTTACAGTTCGATCCTTTCTAATGTCTGCAAGATAAACTTTACGTCGAAAATTTTAAGAAATTCGAGATCCTACTGCATATTTCAAAGATTACCTAAATTATTAATCTACTTGAATTCATTGAAAATACTCCTTGCTATATCGACCATTTAACTCAATGGTTAATGTTTAATGTTTCTAAAATATTTTCAGATAAAAGATTTAAAACAAATAAAATAAATTAGCTTAGAGTAATAAATTCGAGACGGCATTAAAGACAACAAGAGCATTCAAGAAATCGTATCCGGCATGATCAATTTCCATAATTGTGCTCAAAATACCCATAACACAATACGGCGTCCAAAATATCATATTTAATGTAAGCATCAGAAAAGCCTGAAACTACAACTGTTCTGGAAAATCATATTTGAAGTTTAACAATTTTGCGAATAATGCAATAAAAGAAGTAAGTACTGGACGATTTTAGAAGTGATGGAAAATGCAGCTAAAAGATTAGGAATAAAGAGAACTTCAAATTCCAAATAAATTAAAGTCATTGCATCAAATTAGAAATGGTTATTTTCGGTCATCTAGAGCTAGAAGTCATAATTCGGCAATAAAGCGGCTGATTCAGAGTGTTGAATTGACTAAGTTATTTCAAATCAGACAAAAAAGTTTGCTGAGAGAAAGAAGGAAAAAAGTTTATCTGTCTCGATTTGTCACAAAAATTTTGGTGAAAGAAATCTAGACTTTAAAATCAAACTTTTTGTCGAGTTTTTCGCCGCGCCAAAGCAACCGTATTCCTCCATGCAACTGATGATCGTCGCTGTTTCGTGTCTTTTTTTACCAGAGTTTCATTACATTGTCGATTTAAAAACTTCAGCTTAGGTATCGCCAAACAACAGATCTGTTTTCGGGTTGATTTATCATTCACATCAGTAGCGCCGACATCAATCTTTCTAGAGTTTCCATCCCACTGTCGTGATAAATCTAAAATTTAATTCTTGTTGAAGACACTGCAGTTATAATTGTAGTGGCTGCTGTCATTACCACTCTTATTTTCAGGTTTACAATTAAAGAAGAATGAAAGAAGAAAATTACTCTGTTAACTTTTAACTTTTTTGTTTAACTTGAAGACCTAAAGAATTTGTCACTGAATTCCTGAACTGAAATATTTGATGAAATATGGGAATATCGGAATATCATTGTTCGTTTAAGATTACTTATTAAAAGTATGACAAGAAATTAGACAATTCCAAATAGAAGAATAAGTTTGAACAAAATGTTAAATTGTCAGAGAATCTTATCTCCTGTACTAAAATTACTGTCCGCGGAGAATTTGCAGTTAGAATTCTTAGGCATATTTGATGTTCGTTGAAACCAGGAATATCTGAAACTTAAACAATATTAATTCTTTTGAGTTATCTGGGCAAAAAAAGCTTTTACTCAAAAATGTGCAGTTTTTTGATATTCCAATTCCAATATTATTAGAAATTTGATATAAGGGATAATATCAAAAATCACAAGAATATTCAATTAAGTTTAAATTATTAATATGTTTCACTGTATATATTAGCTTGCTCTATCTATTGGACTTGAAAAAAAAGGAAAATTAAAAATATTTTATTCGATTTTCTCTCTTCAAAGAAAAGATAAACTTCTTAATCTTTTTTCTTTCTTTTTTTCTTTTTTTTAGGACTGAATCAAATCATATTTGTTACTGAGAGGTATTTACTACTCAAAATTTTTACTATTAATCAACAATTTCATTTTCACTTATTGAAAGAAAAAAATTTGCAGAACTAAATTTCATTTGACATTTCCATATATTTTAATGCACTTTTGCAGTTATCTTAATTGCTTCAACTTTATAATATTCCCAAAAAGGAAAGGATATTTGACAATTTCAAGAGATATAATTGTTAAAAAATAAGTTACCGTTCCTGTCGACTTTTTTTATTATTACTATCGCTGTTGAATTGCTTCATCAGAATCAACATTGAAACATAACATAGCAATTCAATTGAATATGGTAATATATAAATGGAAAATAAATGGAGCACATTATAGGCTGCAAAATTGAGAATAGCATTAAATTTCACGAAGATATCTTTTAAAATTCTTTATTGTCTGAAAATTTTACAACTTTTTTTTGAAAGATTATCTACAAAAGGTTCAAATTTTCAAGAAGTCTGAATTTTCACAACGTGATCTAAATATCATCCCAAATCTTACAAAGGTTCATTACGTTTGTTATTAATTTCGAAGAATATAATGTAATTAGGAAGGTTTTGATCAAATTTGATATTTCACAATAGTTTTGATAGTTCACCGAGATCATCGAAATTCATCGAGGTCAATTTTGTAACATTAGTATTGAGACATGGTAAGACATAGTTAAAAAGAATCAGCCAGGTGAGAAGTCATTACCACATTTTTATTTCTTGAGGTCTCTGACAACAGCTTGACCAATCCATATAAATAAAAATGTGAATGCTCTCTATCACCGCGGGCGAAACTTCGCAAGTTCTCCACATTGTTTTCAAATTTTGACACAACCTTGTATTCAAATGGGTCTTCATTGTTATATAGACATACTTACTTTTTTCACTTGTCACGTTCGTGACAACTAAAAGTAAATGAGGGGGCCGAATTTTTTGACTCCGCTCTACACTACACCCTTATGAGCGGATTGAATTTTTTGACTCTACCTCTACATCAATCTTCATGAGTGGACAGGATTTATTCACGATGCCTATTTCCTGCAGTGACTGCGGCTACATCCTGCGACATTTCAGGTTCTTCATCGCTTGATTTGAAATTTCCATACCGCATTGCATTTGAATTGATTTGAAATTTTCATATCGCGTTACATTCGAATAAATAAGGCTAGTAATTTAAGCTTTTCATTTGTTTTTTTACTTTGTGAAAGATTAATTAGTTTATTTTTTGATTTTTGAGGGATGTAGTTGCGTCGCACAAATGTCGAGGTCATGATAGTGTATAATGAAATGTTTCGTTCAAGAAATTTATTGATTACTCTCTGACTTCTAATATTAGATCGTATTTTAAATTGCCTCTTTGTTGTAAATTTTAGCCATTGATATAAACTGCACAATTCCAAAAATTACTCTGAGCTTTGTTGATGGTGAATGCACACGCCAATCGAACTGGGAATTGCAACCTCTTAAATTGAAATGACATACCCGCTGGAATTATAGGGATGCGAGGAATAAAGATCTTCACCTTTCAAAGGTCCTTACAAGATCACTCATTAATTTTTTTACTGCAAGCCGCGTGCCATTGTAAAGTTTTGGCTGGTTGATATTTCGCAACATGATAATTGGCATGCCAATTTTCAATTGCAGTACGAGCTGTGGCATCCATGGCAGATCGAGTGAATTCAAAAATTCTGTTGGATAATTAATCGCTTCTTCTGCTTCCATAACAGTGTCGAAGGATCTATATGTGACCATCTCGCTTTGAATGTAGGATTGTATAAAATTGTAAGTTCGTCGACGTCTTTGTTCTTGGCCGTAAGAATAGCTCGTACACTCAGCCAATCGTGATTCTTATAATTGGTTTGAATATTCTTCAACTAACTTTTTTTTTTTGACGTTACCAAATTGCAGAAGTTATGAGGCAATGAAATTCGTTCTGAGATCAACCGGCACCTTTCCGTTCCCAATTTCCAGCAATTAATGTGAAAATATCTCGTTGATCGATCGTTCTGAGCACGCATATTTGTAACTAATTTTAATATATAGCTACAAAGTAGGGTATTTCAGGCAATCATTTATTTCGTTTACTGGTGTCGATCGAGGAATTGCAGATAATATTTGCCTGAAATCTTTTACAAGCAATATTAATGCGTTCCCAAATGGTCTGATATTTCCATGCAAATCTTGCAATGATCGCTCAAGAGTCTTGAACGATTTTTTATGCGTCATTGTACATTCATCTCAATGTTTGCATTTCGCAATATTTTTGCTCGATGCTTTGGAAATGTTTCATGTCACAGTTTCAACGAATTGCATGTTCAATGGCAATTTCAAAGTGGAATGAGCAGTTCTTCCACTTGTTAGTAATGTTGCGGTTATTCCGGTTGATAGCAAAAGCGGATTTTATGTCATTCTGGGATCGAACTGCTGCCAGAATTAATCTAATTAGAAACGTTTTACCAGTTCTTGTCGCGTCTAGAAATATTTTTTCAATTCCCTTATTGACAGTTTGCATTATTTGATCTAAATGCCTTTTTACTCAAACATGAGCTTAGGAATGTTTGATTGTACATATGACAAAAAGATCAGTCGTGTTGTAATTTTGTTCTCGACGCAATTCTACATCGAAAGAAGCAGCAGCAGATCGATCGCCATTCCCAATTGATTGAGAACTTTGTTCGCGATTTATAAACACAAGTCTTCAATCATTATCAATGCTTCGTCATAGATTTCTGCTCTGAAATCCGTGTTCATATTCGAATTTTTGCTGCGTATTCGTTGGAGAATATCTTCAGGTAAATGCGATTTATATTTCTCTCATAAGAAGCGCAGGCGATCAATATGATTGCAAACAATGTACGAATTTGATTTGGATGTGGCATGTTGCATGCGTCATTAATGCATACATCCCAGTGTCGGTCATTCTCCAATAAATTCAAAGCTTCACATGTACTGCGGAAAATAGTGTGTTAACGCCACTGACAATTTTTAATTGCTGGAAGGATGTTGGACCGGGCACATTACTAACAACATACGAAGGAAGAAGCGTTCTTCCTGGCTAAGATGCACGGTGTAAAATCTGCTTTCATAGTTTATTTGAATATGCCAGATTGTCCGTCAACTGGTTCTCCTCGTTTGCGTCGTTCAAATGATTTTCTATTGCATTCCATGTGTAATACGTAAGCACTTTCGAATACGACAATTTTTTCTCAAACGTATCATCTTAACATAATGTAAAGAAAGCAGTCAACGTTATAGCTGGTGGATTTAGGGCGATTTGTTGCATATTTGCAACTGTGAAATAAACGCGTTGTCAATTTTCTAGAGTATTGCTAACAGCTGGACTTCGTTCATGTATGGGAAATGAAAAAATTTTCCATACAGCTTCATTGTTGCTTATGTATCGTCCAGTCTAATACTGCCAGATTTCATCGGAATGTAATACCGCATTCTTATCACTTCTTTCTGGCTGCACTCCAAAAACTGCCATGTCGCTGTCTTATTCACGTAATAACAAATGTATTTGATCGATTTAACGAAGTTACAGTATTCCATATTTATGTGCGCTTTGTATGTTTTTAATAGCAAAGCAAATACGGAACAATCCACTGTTTATTTACTTTGACTTCACCGTTCCATATTTGTATGATTGCTAATTTATCTTATCTTCTGCTTATCCTCTTCTGTATAAAGGATTTCCATCGTTTCCTGTAACTGTGTTGGACACTAATGCTTGAGGATATCGCTTACAGATTTTCCGTCTGTCGTGCATGATAAATTTGGATTCAGTGTTCCGCAAGATCCATGTATCATATTTTTTGTCATAACGTTAGAATTTCTGCGCCAAAAGACTCATTTGGAAGTAAGAACTGTATTTCTTGATTTTAGATAGAAAACGCTTTGATTCGGCAGTATATAGGACAAGCAAAGTTTTTAATGGCTCTGGTGGTTCTTTAAGTTGAAGCAGTTTAATTTTTTTTTTTTTTTCTTGAACGGCGCAACACATTTCTTTCATTTCTCCATTAAATTTCAGAGTCTTGCAATAAAGGCATGCTTCAGTCATAGTGCCGATGAGAACATGCGAGCTCAAACTATAATCATCAGCTGGGTTGTACCAGAATGCAAAACGATTGTAATCGCGTGACTGCTGAACATGAAGTCGTGTTTAAAACTGATTAAGAAATACTAAAGGTGAAGTGGCGTGACATAGTTTCAAAAGTGACTACAAAATGTTTACCATCAAAACGCTTCAATTCACAGATAAACGACAAAGATCGACGCAGTAACAGTAAAATTCGGATTTCCAAGGATTCCAGTTCGACAATTCAAATTCGACAACATAACAACAAATCAACAATTCACTTGAATACTTGAATAGTATTCTTCTCTATCAGCGGCAGAGGAAAGAATAATTCAGTGATCAATTTGCCTGGATGTTTTCTGGCAATTGTTTGTTACGAAAAATCACTCTTCATCAATCAGTAACATCTTTCTCAACAGCATTCATCTCTGTCGTACAAGACACAAAATACCTCCTCATACCTAGCTGAATCATAATAACAAGAATCAATCTTCAATCCAACAAAACTACAAATCAAATTACAAAGTATCAGTTTTTTTCCCCAACATTAGAAACATGCACTTTTTTTTTTTCTCTTTTTCCACTTAACTAGACTGAGTTACAATATAAAAACATGCGCGTATTCGAATGCAACGTTATATCAAAATTTCAAAGCAATAGGTAAGGATTTTCCAATATCTAAGATTTTGAGTGGATAAGACGCGTGTTTAAGAACTCTCGGAAGTTTGGGATTTTGAACAAACGAACATTGACATTTTTGTTGCCGGACACGCGAATCGTGGCCGGCCCCATAGACTAACTGGATCGACCACATTCCGTGTGGCTGGGTCCAGCTAGTGATTGAAATAAATGAAATTAATATGAAAAGCATGTCGAGATAAATTTTGTCATTCTTACCACGCTCGAGAACTTTCAGCATATTACTATCCACTAATAACTCATTGTCATCAGCATTAATCATTTCATCAAATGTTTTTGCTAAAGTTATGTTATCAGCAATATTGGTCGAGTTCATTGATACTCGTGTCAGACGATATGCTTGTGCCATTTTTTGTTCCATAAATTCACGAAACCTCATTACTGTCCTGAAATAATTTATGGAATGATGTGAAACTTGCAAAGCTTTTTTTATGAAAGATGCATCATTATCGCCTTCTTTAATCACATCAATATATAATTTTCAGAAAAAAAAATGCTGTAAATAAAAGTTTCTCTTTATACCATTATTAATTCAAATATCTCGGATAAGGTTTTTTCGACAAAAAACTAATGAAATAAAAATGAAACACACCAAACAGAAACACATTGAGGATTACCACCAGGTAAGATATATACATGAAATACAAAGAATTGCGGTAATGCGCAAGCAATTGCGAGTATCCATGCTAACGCTATCATTTGATTTGTTGCAAAATGTGACTCCTGGAAGCAATTTTCATGAAATCCTCAATATCTTGGAAGTACCATCAACAAAAGCCAATATTTAATTTGTTCCTAACTTCGTATTTTTTTTGTACTTCAAATTCAAATTGGACTTCTTAATATTCCTAATACGACAAGACAGGAATTTACTGCATGATATCTTTCAAATAATATATGTACATGATTTTCCACAGCAAAAGGTTTTCAAAAAAGAAATATGATAGTATCAAAAAAGCGTGAAAATTTCCTTGAATTAATGCGATAAGGAAATGATCAAGAAAGTTATTATTTGAGGACAGTAATCTAAATACTTTGCAATGACATTCTATGCTATATAAACGATGTAAATGACTACAGTAGACGTCGATGTTACGGAATGACGTTGAGTACAACTGACTAATAAAAAGTTTTTTCCCGCTAGATAATATTTACACTATTAATATAAGAAATATATATTATTCTGAAAAGTATTAAAGGTTAAACTTGATGAATTTGACGTAAATGTGTTGTGATGTATAAACGATCGGCAGCAATAAGAACTTGCATATTGGCTGTTAGATGTAATGAAAATGTATTAATGAATTTCGTTGTACGACACAAAAAACCACCTCCATACCACTGAAAATACCGATAATTCAAGTGTAATTTAAATATTTGCTAAGAATAATTTAGGGATCTGATTTAGAGATTCGAATATGATTTAGGAATTTGCTAAGTATTTGATTTTCCAGGAAAAAAATTACAGATTAGAAATATGGTAGTATCAAAAAAGTGTGAAAATTCCTTTGAATTTCTTATTTCTCTCTCAAATTTCTCCTCAATATTCCAATTTTTCCATTGAAATAAGCCAAAAAAGATTTCTTCTCTTGAATTTTTAGTGTTAATAAAAGTAAAAGAAAAAAATAAGGGAAGTTTAATTGACTTTAAATATCATATTTCAAATGATAATCTTCCTATTTAGTACCCATTTCTGGAACTTTGAACAGTAAATCCAATATCACCTCGTACTTATGATATTCTTTTTCCGACATAATTCTGCTTCTGATAATTTGAATAAGCAATGAAATAATTAAATCAAAGGAAAAGAATCCAACTTACATTATAAGTGATAATCCAAATGACTTGTGTTGGAGCGTAAACATAAAGTACGACAAGATCCGCTATTGTCAGGCTTATTTTAAATCTTATCAATCTTGCTGCCAAAACAATATGTCTTCTATAATTAGAATTAAATCTGAAAAACGCATATTTTTGAAATAAATATCTATGAATCAAAATTCACGGATTTGTTTAATTATTTAATTAGTTTTAGTCATTTAATTAAAACTTTGTATTAAATTTTCCCTTCCAAGATTTGTTACCAAAAATCGAAGTTGAAAAATCAAGCTACATTGTGTTTTGAAAATTAATTCTTTCACTATAAGTTTCCCGAAAATTAGAGAAATTTTAATTAATAATTTCTTTTCATTCGTTTCTAAGATGCTATCATTGCAACTGTGGCTTGGAAATTTTTTTTGATTTTAACAACTTTTGATTTAGTTGTTCTATCCTTTTCCACTTTAAGATCAATTAGCTTTAAGCCATTATTTCAAATTAAATTTTCATTCAAAATGAGGAGCACATCTGTCTGAAATAAAGTCCCAAGTCACATAAAATGATTCTCAAATTTTTCAGGAAAATTGAAAAATGGCGAAAAGTTATCCTTCTACAAATTATGGAAATAGGCAATAAAAATTTCAAAACACAAGGAAAAAGAAAAAGTTGAAAAATGGATCCATAACTTTAAATTTCCCCTCCATATTTTTCCGATTTGATGGAATTAAATTAAATATGTAATCTGTAACTTATACAGAAAAGTATCAAAAGAGATAAGTGGACAAGTCAAAATTAATGTTTGGATCATAGGAAGTTTAGATTCTACTTAGTAAGCGATTTATCACAAAGATCTTATTAAAATTAGTTTCATTGCTTTTAGGAAAAACAGCTTATGATACTGATCATTAAAATTTGACTATTTCAAATTAAGAAATGAAATTTTTTGCTATCAAGTTAAAGACTATAGATTTTGATTTTAATACATTGATAGTAACTAATGATAATTTATTGATTGCGCTGCGATATTCCAGAGAAAAACATAAAAATATCATATTGATATTTCTATGTTTTTCTTTAGAATAATCATTTGAACTATTAAAGCTATCTTTTATCTTTCACCTCTAATGGCGACTTTTTCTTATAGTGTTAAGTAGATTAAGAGATACAATGATAGTGTGATATGATAATATGGCTACAGGAGCTCTGCTAATATGATATTGTAATACTGTGAAGTTTTTCAGCTTGATCGATTTTAATAAATATACCTGCGTGATGTATAATAGCATGCAACAAAGCCGAGTAACATAGCGAGAATATAGATGGAACTCTCAATAATATAACTTATTCGAATAAGTTGATCGTTTTCGGAAATGCTTTGCTCAGCCATTTCCTGATTTATCAATGCAACTGATCATTACTCTAAAAATATTTTTTCAAAAATATGATTCAAAGCCAAAAGAAAATTTTGTCTTTTTTTTTATAAGTTCGTTATCAGTAAAAATTATGCCACAAAAACATACATTTATCAAAGACTGATAAGGAAAAAAACGCAGTCCTTTCGAAACAAAACAAAAATATTGATTTAAAATCTCAGGATAAAAACTGATAAAATCAATGGAAAAAATAAAGAAAATACATGATATTTTCAAGGCAAAAATTTAAAAAAAGATAAGAAATGCAGTGCTCAATTTTTTTTTTTTCCTTTTTAATGCATTCTTTCTGGAGTAAATAACATTTTTCTTCAATTTTCAAATTTGAAATTCTGAATATTTTAAATGAAATCACTATAGCTATTTGTCCTATTTGGAATTAGTTGGAGTGGGATTAATATAAAAAAAGAACAAGTTCTGAGGAAAAAATAAATAATTGAATTCTAAGAGAAAAGTTTATGAAAAAACGAAGTAAGGGAAGGTTAAAAAACTGATGAATATTTTCATCAAAAATTATTTATTTATTCCAGCTAGATGTGTTCATGTCGCATTTTTTAATATCGTCAGTTTTTCCGTAGAAGTTTTCAGGAGATTCATGCAAATGCTCATCTTCGTGACAGTCATTCTGAATTTAGTTTTTAGTCACTCCTTCGAGTAAGTGTAAAACTCAGATGGAATTGAGGGAATTAAAATTAGAATGGGTGAGAATGAAATGGAAAAATAAGTTTGAAATTGTCCCTCATGTTAGCTAAGATTGTCAGAAAAGAAGTGTGCATAATTAATGATAGCTAAATTATAGCTTTTGCTTGCTTTTTCTTTTTTTGATTTAAGCTAAAGCGTGATTGCAACATAAGGAAATGTGGTTATTGCAATAAAACTAAAAACTTGAGCTTTTTAATACTTGGGATGATTCATTATTGAAATGCTTGATTTTAGGTTCAAGACAGATTATGGTTCAATCACTTGGAAGTTTTTTGTCACTTGGTTTTAGTTCAAACATCCGGTTATAGCACCGAGCTGAGAAAATAGTTTTTTGGGAATGTTATTACATTCCCAAAATATTTTGTGTGATTAATTTGGTGAAAGTTACAATGAGCCTTACAATGAGAATGCTCTGCACTACTCATATCTAAAATTTTAAAAAAAGTTTCTTTTTCAAATACCGATCGGTTAGTATCACACGTAATAGCACATACGTATTACACACGTAAATTTAATAACAACAAAGATGACGTGTGTGATGAAAAAATCGAATCATATCTAATAAGACCGCATTATACCCCTCTAAAAGTTAGATTGATTTTGGTCATCAAAAAGATGAATTATTTGAAATTAAAATTAAGTCACTACTGAAACAAATGTTGGTAGAAAAGCTTAAAAGGAATAATTAAAGGCAGAAACAATTTCAGAAGATGAGCAAATACTTCACAAATAGTTAATGCATTCGTTTATTTTTTGCGAAGCTTTTGCAAAGAAAGCGAGAAAAAAGGGAAAGCTGCTGATTGCGGTTTGATATTTAAACTTATTTCGTCGTTTCAAATCAGAATTAGCTTGATTTCGTAAATTATAAGAAATTGTATGCGATTGAAAAACTTTTTGTCCAGAATGCAGAAATTACAGTGAGAAAAGCATGATACCACCAAATATATTGCAAAGTGAAGTATAAGTGTGAGTAAATAAAGCCAAGAAGTAAACAAGAAGAGGAACGGAAATGAGCAAATAGGTCGACCGACCGACCACATTTACGTCATTTTTAATAGCCATAAAAACAAATTGCTTTTTTTGTCCCTCCAAGCATTCAATTCTTTCATCTGTAACTTCATTATTCCTCTCTGTTGCTCTTTTCGTTTAAAGAAAAATTGCCACTAATTTTGTGCACTAAAGTTTGAGAGTCTTCTATTAAATTTCTCATTATTTTTGGGATTCAATCGCCCACTATAATGCCACTTATTGATGATGGCCGCAGTAATTTTTGTTTGCCTTTGGTTTTTCTGAATCTTTTTATCTCATATTCGATAACTATTTATTTCATTTTTAATTTTTGCGTGTAATTGGTTTGACAATGAATTCAATGATTTACAATTGAACTTTTCTATTATTTGCAGCTATCTTTTCCTTTTTCCTGTTTATCATTCCTATTCATCAAGTAATACATCACAGTTCATCTGGATCCATTGAATTCCACCACCAAGCAACAGGCGATTTGAGATGTGTTTCATTCTATCAGTGATTATTTCAATATAACATAATCAAATCAAAATTCTGGATAACGCAGAACGTCAAATGAAAAGTCTGGAAGAAGGATTGTGTGAGAAGGTAGCAGTTGAAAAAACTGAAAGATTCTTGGAAGAAGAGATTAACAAGTTGCTCAAAAGGTAACAACAGAAGGAAACGAGAAGTTCAGAACATGGACATGAAATCAATCTTGGATTCGAGGAAATAAAAATCGCATGAATAAACTAAAAAATAGCATCGAAACGATTTGAAATAAGAATGTGAATTTGAAAGTGAAACTAAGTAGTAAAAGCAATAAAAGAAAAGCAAACAGCAAAAATACTGAGGGCAATTGTCAACGAAAACATTCAAAATCGCTTCATGCTTTAATCATTCTGAACTTTTCATTGTTATTTTTTTAAATCCATGATAAAACTCGAGAAATACTTTGAATATACATCGCATCATAAGCTCTCAAGCTATTAGTCAACAATATGATATCACTAAGCAAAAAGGATGAATAGCACTTAATAATAAATCAAATTTAAAAGTAATTGAAAATGACTGGAGCAAAAACTTTGAATAAACTTAGGTAGGATATTTTTTTGTCGTTTATCATGTCGATGAATAAGTAATCAAAGTCACTGACAGGATCGAATTATTTTGACTAAAGATCACTAAAGTTGATTAATTTCGAACTATAATTAATGTTTGAGAAGTTGGAAAATAAAATATTTCAATTTGAGGCTCTTTACTAGGTAGAAAATGAAAGTAGTTTGTGTAGCCTGCAATAGATATATGATTGGATGAGGAGAAAACTACTAAATATTTGTTTAGTAAAAGATCATATTTATAAGAATGTAAATATTTTCGCATTAATGATACTCGCTTGATCTAATTAGACTATCTTCTCAGATAGATATATTAAACGAACAAATCATCTGAATAATCCATTCATCACTCATTTATTTATAAATAAAAAAATTTTTTGGTTTTAAAATGTTCAAAATTTCCCAGAATTTTTTTTTGTATATCAAAAACAAAAATAATCTTTACGCGTATAAGATTGACCTCTGCTAGACTTTCAAGATTTGCACAAAGTTATCAAACTATTACCAACTTGACATTATATCCCATATCAGTGGAAGAAAATTTAACCTAATGGTTGAAAAAGTCATTAGATTTATGATAAATAAGAACAAAATATTTTTATTTTTGTTTAAGAATAAATAATTAACCAAAAACTGACGAAATATTAGTTGACGAGATTTCAATTATAAATCATGCATATATAAGCTCATTTTCACAAAATTATAGTTTCTATCCTATAAAGTTATGAAAAACAAGTTTATTTCGCTAATGAAGAATTAATTTTATACAGCATGCAGCTTTTTCTTTTTTCTGTTCCATTTCATAAATTCTGCTCAAAATTTTTCCATTTCAGAAAGCAAATGTGAATGGCAAAATTCACAAGAGAGAAAAATGGAATTTATTTCTAAAACTTGAAATTTAATTCTAGTAATTAAATAGCAATAAGCAGAATGATGAAATTAAAAATGAAAAAAAAATGAGCAGATAATGCTCGATTAGTTAGATCATCTTGAATATTGATCTTATAAATGAAAAAATATAGTGTAGAAAATGCAGTAAAGGAATTAAAATTTGCTTTAGAAGAAATGATTAGATTATCATCGAACGAGTAATATTAATCAAAATGCATTTGCATAAAAATTATATGCCTTAAGAGAGAAAAACGGAAACAATATCGGAATTTCCGCGTTTAACTTATTTCTAATGATGATTTCTCCGCCTAATATTTCTTTATCTATCGTTGTAAAAAATTAAACAGATATTGAGAATCCTGAAACATGATGGATGTAAAAGAAGTTTTCAATTATTCATCTTAAGATAATTAAAATCATTGCTTTTAATGACGGAATGTCAAGTTTTGGCCTATTCTTGAAAAATGTAAAAATAAAATATTCAACATAAAAATACGAAAAAATAATCTTGCAAATTCGATATTATGTCTTCTTTAGTTATTCTAATAAGCTTGATAATTAACTAACCCTATCTGACAATTAGTGCCACATTGGGCTTAAATAATTATCAGGCTTATTAAGATCATCTAAAATGAGGCAGTATCATCAAGGGTTTGAGAAAAGTCACTGTTTGTATCTGTTTACATCAATATGCACGAGTACTCTGTAAGTTTAAGACTAAAGAATATTATTTAGCTGTCTTTGCTGCATTTATATCGTAAGTTTTGTGCTTTAGACTTATGCTTTACGAGCATTATAACTTTTAAAACATATTTGAGCATTATAAACTTCATAATCTTTATAACATATTAACATAATATGAGGCTAATTTCCGGAAGTTTATCTTTAATGTAAACAGTAACATGTGATGGAAGAGTAGATCACGCCATTATATCATGTAAATCCTCGACCACTTCTAAACTTCTTTCCCTTATTGAGAAACCAATTTACTTTTTTCATACTTTTTGAAATGATTATAAAATATTGATTTCTTCATTCTTCCTTACGGCAATCGACTGTTTCAGCTGTCGTTCCCAGCAATCCCATCTTATACTTTATAAGAAGTTAAGACAGAGGATAAAGTGAAATAACTTTGTGAATCATAATTTGAGTCTTTGATTATGCGACGAAACTTTTCTCTTTTCATATGAAATTAAAAAAAAAAAACCTTAAATGTCTCACTTTTCAATCCAATGAACTAAGTCAAGTCAGTCCAATGAACTACTTCAATTTATGTGAAATAAACGAGAGAAAACTAATGATTGATCTGATTTTAACAAAACTTAATTTAAGCATAAAAGCGCATATGGATCGCATAAAAATATTATTATTTTCATTTAGTTAAAACTCTTCTTCCGAACAACTTAAATTTAAAAAAAAAAAAAAAACCATAATAAAATGATTGAGTTCCATTTCCATCGCTAAAACAATAAAAGGAAATAATTTTTATAATAAACTTTCATTAAGAAATATTTCTTGCAGTTTTTTAGATTTGAAAAAAATATAGACTAATTTTTATTCGCGCAACAAATTATTTTTTAAGAAGCACCAAAATTTTGCCGCTATATTGTCGAAAAAAATCACTTAAAAAACTGAATTGGTAAGTATCGCTTCTAAAATCAGGAAAAGTAACATTTCTTTTTTATGATCTATGATATCATTAAAGTACTTTATATTACCAACTTGTTTGATCGACTGAATCTTTATAATAGCGGAATCCTAAATTTGCTAGCTGTAAAATGCTGAAAAATGCCTAGAAAAAAATCAATAATTTACACTGCAAAATAAGAACTCAAACTAAAATAATCCAATAAAAGTTGACGAGGGGAATATTAAGTCATTCAAATCTGGTTTATGTAAAACACTTAGTTGGCAATAACTTCAACGAAAAAAAAAAAGGAATAATAGATAAGATGGAAATTGATCTAAAAGAACAGAATTTGAATTGCTGAAAATAGAAACATTTCTGAAAGCATTTTTAATAATCAAATTTCGACATATTTAAGATAAATGAAGTGTGAAACTTGCTCTTTAATCATCAGTTATCAAAACATTACAATAAATGTTAAGCTTGTTGAAGTGAAATCGTTAGAGTTGCATAGCTGTTCTATTCAATGATCATCTTCTGATATATGATGTAAGATAAAATGAAATCAAGATCGAATTCACTCTTGAAAGCCACTAATAGAGATTGTTTTGAATAGTAAATTAGAGAAATAAATAAACTCATAAATAGAAAGATTTTGGCATATAAATAACTCAAAACAGATTATTAAGTCACTTCGGAAAATATTCAAATTTCAAGAGAAAAGTAGCAGATAACTTTTAACAATCTGCTAAAGTATTTAATATTGAAAATACTTCTCTTAGGTTTATGATAATTCAACTTTTTCAAGTTCTCCTGATCACTGTGATTTAATTTTTTATTTAATCTGTATGGTGGATTTGAGGCTTGCCCAATGGTTTCATCCTACTGACATCTTAATATTAGAGTTATGATCTCCTAAATGAATTTTAAAATTCCATCTTAATGAATTTAATGAATAATGACGCTTTATTTTTTCTGCTAAAACAAATAAAAAAAGTTAAAGTCTAGGCCACACACATTTAATCATAGCTATTGGTGATGAGAATTTTATTGCCTAAGCCTAGAAGACTTTGAGATTTTTATAATAACTTTGAATTGTTCTATACTTATGAGGCTTCTTTTCAAAGGCATGAATAATGTAAATTGAGGTATGAGTAATCGCTTATGCTATACCTATATCTGATTTGAAATTTGTAGCATAACTTTCAATGACTTATAGCTGCTCCTCCCTTCTATTTCCTGAATTTAACGATTTTTCGTGGCTGACAACTAATGTAATTGCCGATATGCAGTAAATTTTTTTATTCGCAAAAATCATGAAAGCTTACAGCAGCATTTTTTGGCCAAGAAAGAGAGAAAGAGAAGATTATAAGGTAACATTTTATTTGCGAAATGGATACTTGAATTATTGAGCACAATATGTTACCAAGACGACTTTTTCGACATTTTCGACAATCGATTATCAGATAAACTTAAAAACTTGCTTAATCTTGTCATTTCACAATCTCCAATCTTTTAATTTCAACACCTGTTTTAGTACATTTTAAATCACCAATTGTGAGTCATTCTGCATTATTATATATGATAGGCAAAGAAAAATTAACGATACAAAAGTAAAAAAGTCATACAATTCGAAACAATCATGAAAGTTTTCTATTCACTGGATATTAATGTCCATTGAAAAATTTGTTCAAAGTTCATTTTGCAGTTTTTAATTTTCTTTAAATTTTCAATCCATCAAAACTTCAATAATGCATTAGTATGAAAATGTGTTAAAAAAAGAATTTGCATAAATTAGAATAGATTCAATAGAGAGAAAACAATTAATTTTAAAAAGCGCACAGACTGCTTCTTATGTACTTATGCTATGAATTGACTCTTAAAACGCATTTAATTAGCAATATTCATTTATCGATAATGTCAGAAAGCAAACTCATGACGCAGCTACGATTAAATAAAAAAATAAAAAAAACTGAGAAAAAAATTAAATAAAAAAAAATCTCTGAAAAAAAAAGAAAAAGAAAGAATTCTTATTTCCACTTCATTTATTGAGCTTTTCTCAAACTTTCCAGAAAATCCAGGAATCGCCAAATAGTATAATGCAAAGTATTCTGCTGGGTTACTCATGAAGCTCCAGTATTTTCTGTCAAAAATCTGAAGAATTAGAAAATATTTATTGCTTATTTTGAAAGATAAATTTGGTACATTACATGTTGAGATTGTATAATTGTGAAAAAAAAAAATTTTAACTCTATTTTCGAAAATAAAAAAAAGAAAAACAAATTTTACGAAATTTTCTGAAAATTTCGGTAGTTTAAAATTTTGAAAAGTGAAAAAGTGAATTTCTAAGCAGTAACATTTCTCGCTGGATGAATGAAAGTATCAGGAACGGATTACTTTATCTCAAACTTATTTCTTTCCTATATGCAAGCTAATGAAGATAAGATTTTAAGCAAGTTTGTTCGAATAAAAAAGCACATAATTGACTAAAGTAAGGGTTAAAACAATAAGAGCATTACTTAAATCTCTTGTAAACTTTTCGGAACCTGAAATCAAATTAAGGAAAGAAGTGCAATCTGGAATAGAACCTTTCCTCAAGTAATGGCGACACTAAAATATAATGACCAAAAAAAAAAAAAAACGGGAAGAAATATATTGTTTTAGATGCTCAAGAAGACAAGACTTGTATTAGTAAATTCTCGCTTGAAAATCAAGAATCTCAGAAATCAAGGTATTGAATTACGAAACTAATATTCAGGTTGATAAAATGAAAACTTAAACAGTGGAGAATGTTTTAAAAATAAGGTTTTTTGTTAAAAATTTTAGTACCTTTATCAAGCTTTATATCCCAAAAAAGGCTTGTATTTGCAACGCTGCAGTATTAGTGCAGATCGGAAATTCAAAACAAAATCAATAAAACTGCCAATTATTTTAGAGATATTTGTCTGTTGTTATTATCGCTCTTCATATTCCAATGAAAATAAAGGAAATAATTTGATTGGTTCATTCAAGCCAAAACTTTTCTGGCTAATTAAATTTATTCAATTCGAAAATGAATAGAATTTTGCTTTTTTAAAAGATCTTCTTTGGACAAAGATGAAATGTGATGCTTGTGAGAGCAATTTCTCCGGAATAATATTTAATAGATGAAATCTGAAAGAATAACAGGATAATAAGCAAAGGAAGAAAAATTTCCAAAATGAATAACTAATGAAGTATTCCCAATCGATTTCGGTTCCTCTGAATTAGGTAAAGAATTATCGATAAAGTTAACTATATCAGATATAAGCAAAATAGTAAGATATAAAATGGTTGACCATGAAATTAGATAATGAAAACTCAACAATGAAAATGGTTTTAGGCACTGCTAAATCTATGGGCATAGAAATTATGGAAGATTTAAAGTATGAGTATGATAAACCTAAAAAATGCTTGGAAAAGATTGTTTAACCTGCTCCAGCAAAGTTTAACGAATCAATTGATATTACAATCAATTTAGATGTAAATTTCTATAAATCTGAAGAACAAGTGCCTAGAGATACTGGAAAAGATATTAAAGTAGTTGCTTTTGCTCAAGGTAATCATTTATTAGAAGCTGAAAAAATCAGTGTTGATATTACAGGAGGAGAGGATTTAATTGAAGAGAGAAAAACGAGTAGTAAAGCTGATATTGATTAGTACTCCTGATTTTATAGCAAAAATTACGCCTAGTGAAAAATATTAGGTGCTAAAAGATTGATGCTTAATCCTAAATTTGGTACCATGACTTCTAATATTGCAGGGACTATTTGAACCATTAATTCTGGTCAAATAAAGTTTAAGATAGATAAAAATGATATCATTCAGATAAGAAAAGATCATTTAACGTAGTAAACTCATATTGTCACTTCTGATTGACAACAAAAAAAAAAGCTACGAGTAGAGAAAATTAGTAAGGAAATTAATATTGCTTAGTGCTGCATTCTATCTTCTGTCTTCTAAATTTTGTTCTGAAACCTATTTTTTGTTGAGAACCTAAAAGCAAGTGAAAGGAAAGAAAGATTGCTAACAGTAGTTTTGAAAAGAATTGCTAAAGTCTAAAAGTTAGAATGAATCCTTATCAATCAAAAAATATGATTTATCAAGAAAAGAAGAATGAGAGATTTACGATAATAACATAAATTATTCTTGATCATTTTATTTTTTCCCAACATTTTTGATTAGCTTTTTCGATTATTTTTTCCTAATAAAATGCCATTTGCAATTTTATTAAGTTCAAATTGCAATACTTTCCTTTCTTTTTCTTTACTCCTTATGTATCTCATCATGATTTTACGATGCTACTAATTATAGTTTCTTTATCAACTAGAAAACTTGGCACTTTCCTGAGAGACCCAAAGTGCATAGTTTTTATTTCTCGAAAAAAAGAAAATTAGTCCAAAGTTATCAATTTTGTAAGTTAAACTCTTTATTCTCGTATTAATTTTTCTCATTGTTTAAACATTTTTACTAATAAAAGCAAGCATAAAAGCAAGCTTAGTACTAACTGTGAAAATGCATAAGATGATAAAGCTTTAACTTTAATATTTCAATGCAGTTATGACGAGATTGTTCAGAGAAAAAGCTATAAAAGTTAAGATTTTAACATATCATGGTGATTTATAGTTTTAGTACACTAAGTTTTGCTAATTTCATGAAAAAAATTTCAATTTCATTGAAATTTCACTTCATACTTTTTTAAAATGAATATGTTAACATTGATCTATAAAATTCTTTCGAATGTTTATTTCAGTGATGAATCATTCATACCACAGACATTTGACTGTTATTATCAGTTTTATTTCAAAATTCCCGCTTCAAATAGGAATGTTTAAAATAATTTGCAGATTTTCTTCTTCAATATTCACTAAATCCTTCCAACCAAACTCTTTCATCTTTCTTATTGATCCGTCTAGATTCAGGGAAACTCTTCACATCAAATGGTCGTTATGACACGTAAGACATCGACGGTTTTTGTGTTTTTTAGTTTTGATATTGTTTTCTCCTCCATTTCTCCATTTTTTTAATAGATTTTTGATTCATCATTCTTCAACTTTTATTGATTGTCAAGATCAATGAGTATTCACGCATCCGTTATTTGTTTGATCTTTCATTCTGTTGATTTGCATTATGTTCATAGGTTGCTGTTGTCAATTTTTTTGTTAATTTCTAATATTTTTATTCCTTTATCATCTATGCTTTGTTCTTTAGTTGAAAAAAAATACTAAAAAGACTAAAAAAATACTTCTTACAAAATGACTGATGTACTTGAGCATTCTTGGAAAGAATTTATTAAATATATCAGTCATTTCATTTCGCAAGAAGTTTTCTTTTAGAAATTGGTCATTTTTTTTTTTTTCTTTTTTTTTTTGAATTTCGATTACCAAAATTATTTTTAAAAGTCTTCTTTGAAGATATTTAATTGAATTTGTGAAGAAGTGAGAAATGAAAGAAAACTCTTTATTTTAAACAGGAATAAAGAAAGCGATAGAGTAAAAACACGGAAAATTAATATTAATTAAAACTAAGACTGCAGCAATTACTTCGAAAAGCTAAACTGTTGGCTATCTGTCATTTACTTAAAGTACTGTTCAATTTAGAATTGATTTAATCCCAAAATATGAGTGGTAGCTGATTGCAATGATTTTTTAATAGTTTAAAATCTATTATTTCTACAAAAAAAGTATATGCAATTTTATTTTTTTGCAGCGATTTACTAATTTGAAATTTATTATTTTTATTAAAAAAAAATAATAGCTTATTACATCGATCTGCTGAAACAAATGCAAATTCGATTGATCCAAAGTTTCAATCATATCGATTACCTCGTGGATAGCGTTTCGTTAATTGCAACTCTCCGAAACGCTGTTTTATAGTTTCTTGCAAAGGTATCGGCATTTGTCCAACACAATCGTGAGTTTCACGTCGACAGTTCGGACGTTCACGGTGTCTTACTAATCCTATTAGGTCAGGATCAAAACGTGGAGACAGTAATCGATATCCAGGAATCTAGAATCAACAGTTTAGAATTTAGAGTACCTATATCTTGACAAGTTGTGTATTCTAATATGGACATTCTGTCACATTCCTTTCTATTATGAATCTGTAGAACTTAATTCATAATAGTGGTATGTGCATTTTTATTAGGGATAAATCTTTCTTATCATCATACTTGGATGTTAAAAGCATTATGTCAATTGCTTTACTTTTTAGTTTTGTCCAAATTTCAAATGATCATTTAAAATTGATCGCTAAATTGATCTCTTCAAATGATCATTCTGAAATTGATTTCTAGAAATCAAAACTTTTACTTGGCAAATACTTCACATTCTAAATATTCACCGTTTGTTCGACATCATCAATGAACGGTCTCATAGCTCGTGCTTCAATCCAAGCTTTATACTCCGCATGAAAGCCAATTGGATCGCCGACATAATCGTGCAGAAACTTCTGCACTACTCGATGCACGAATCTGTACTGCATTGGCGTTTCGATACAAAATGGTCTTTGTGAACGTAATAATTGCACTGCTTTCTGCACGCAATGCTGCAACAATAAAACTTTTCTATCACGTTCCTAATCATCGTAATCTTTTTAGAAAATTTAGCTTATCAGTATTAGGATCAATATCGCTTATTCATGACTATCATTAAATTTAAGTGCTTCAAAAAATAAACAACTGATAGGAATATTGACTGATTGCTTGATTGATTGATTAACCTTATATGTAGGCCCTTTGAGTATGCACGCGATACATATTTCAGCAGCAACTAGTGTAGCCGATCGACTTATTCCTAGATGACAGTGTATGATTGTTGGATAGGAACAATTCCTCGCAAGTCGCAACAGTTGCAAAGGTAATGCAACATTGTCTGAATTATTCATATCACCTTGCCAATGCTCAACATATAACTGTAAAAATTTATTGAAATGTAAAATTGAAAGTGAATGAAGTTTTTTCTAAAAATTGATTGATTGAATTGATTGGAAATTGATTGAAGAAGCTTAAATTCATGACAAAAGTTGGTAAAAACTAGCAAGAATTTTGAATATAACAAAAGATTAGGCTTGAAACAATCAAATGAAGCTTGATTTGCACTGAACTTTGCACAATATCTTTTCATCTATCTCCAAACTGATACTAACATATTTTATCAGCAAGAAGCAAACTAAACTTATACTTGATCGCCTTCAGGTCCAATCACAATCAAATTTGTGACACGAAATAACGGCATACGAAATGCGTTGATGCCTGAATTGACAATTGTCAACCCATAATACGTTATCTGATCTCCACTTCTCCGAAAAACAATATATTCTAACTGATAATAGGAAGAGTTAACTTTGTTTAAGCCAAAAAATCTAATAAAATATAGATCTTATGAAAATTGATTAAATGAAACTGTTTGGATGTGTACACAAAAATATATTGTCTCTTATCAGATGAATTCATTTCAATATGTAAATGAGAAGTTCAGATCTTGAAAATATGATTATTGATTGGGTATTGAACTATTGTTTTAATTCGTAAAATTTATAATAAAAAAGTGAAGTTATTTAAGTAAGCGTAAAATATTGCATAAAAATTTCCAACCTAGGCCAATACTGAGCACATCTCTTATCTTCTTTTCGACGGATAAGCATGAGAATATATGGTGACCTCTCTTGCCAAACCATACGCCAGAAATCGCCAATTGTATTTCCCATGGGTGCCTGAAGAAAAAAATGAAATGAAAGACGAATATTTCGAAAATGAATATTTCAAACTTTACTCCATTGAGTAAATGCTCGGCAAAACAAGTTTCACTAAGATTCACATAGATGAAAGCATGATAAGTTTATACCTGTGTAATGATAAATTTATTAAAAAGCGGTCCGCCTTGAATATAATTTGCATGAATGAAATCATTTCTTGCAGCTCTCGGATATTTCAATATTACACGAGTTGAATCACGACATTTAATTCCTTGAAATGAAATTCGCTGAGATTTCAAGTTAATTGCATTGTTTGCAAATAAATTTGAAATGAACGCAAGATTCAGCTGAAGAATCATCTCAAAAAAAGTTTTTTTTTTTTTTATTCCCATAATATTGTATTTTTCATGTTTTTGAATGAAATTTGGTACTTTCATTGCGACATAAATCGAGATGTTCGTCGAATGCATGATGGGTAAATGCGATATGATTCACTTGATTATCCAGAATTTCGAATCAACGTTCCATGCCACCTATCATAGTCCGAATAAAAACTTGCTTTCGACTTCCAACTAATGCTTCCCATATTACAATATTATTGTAAACTGAGTAAATATTTCTTTAAAAAGGCTGGGGTTGATTAATCTTTAGGACTTTTAACAGTTACTTGCAGATTAATGCTGGACTAAGAGATATAAAGCAATGATGACAAAAAAACAATATACTGAAATGTGAAATGAGAAATAGTTTGATCAAAAATTCCAATCAGCACTTCCAAAGTTTAAAGAAAAATATCTCACATCTATAGACTCTATCTATAAAGTTTAATGCTTTTTTTATTACAAAAATAAGCATGAAAATGTACATCGGTCTTGAAGTCGAGTTCGATCGAGATCATTCTGCACATTTCGATTATATTCATTCATACGTTTTATAATTTCATTTCCATCCCAATCGTTCTTGAAAAATTTTTCTAAATTGCTATTCCTATAGTTTAACTCATCATTTTCCAGCCATTTACTGAGTTCCTGCAAAAAAAAGAAAAAAAAATGAAAATAAAGATCTCATACTAAATACTTGAATATTAAATATTTGCGACTCAATTACCGGTATTCGTGTAAGCCGCTGATAAAGGATGAAAGATCGCGCATCGTCGAGATTCACTTTTTCGTTTCTTGTAAAAAAATCGCTACTGATACCAATCTAAAAGAAGCCTTCAACATCAGCTCTGAGCGATTAGTTTGACATCACTGTTTACAGATAAATGAAAGGTAAATAGACCATTTATTTGTCATATTTTCAAAAATTGTTTAGTGGACGATTTTTTGGTATCGAAAATAAAGATGAGGACTCAGTTTGAGAAATAATACGGATTGACATTTGAGAAAGTATTATTATTATTCATCGAAATATAATAAAACTCAATCAAAATATACTTTCAGAAGGAACTGTAATTTACAATGCACAAGTAAATGCATGTATTTGCATTCTTTCATTCTTCTGCACTGCCAAGAGTTAAGAAATTCATCAACAATCAAATTTGCATATCTTCGAGATAAATGGTCGATAAATCAAAAAAAAGAAATTGCCGATAGTATTAATTAGTAATTATCATTCGCATTGGAGTATCTATTTGTATTAATTATTTTTCAATTAAATCTAATGAAAGTCGTACTTTATCGCAAAGTCGCTGAAGAGGAAGAACCCAACCAGCACGATTTGTTACTTTCATTTTACCTTTGTTGAATTTCTTCGTATAATTTGACTTCCACGCAGTATCATAACGGACGTCATATAATAGCATTTCTGTGAGGACAGAATTTTCAATACTTTTTTCAATCATATCATTCACTAAGTCCTTATCTGCAATTAATTAATTATGCACTGTTGAGAAAAAAAATCTTTTCAATAATAACACACATGATAAGAATTCAGACTAAGGACTTACTTGACAAGTTGAATTTCCTCAAATCTGAATAACTGTCATGAAATGCATGAACAAGAATTAAAGTTGGTAACAAAAATTGCTTGCTAGCACAACTAAGATTTTTAATTAAATTGTCAGATACTTGAGATGGAAGCAAATAACAGCTATTGTACAGCTTAATTAACTCACTTTGGTTTCAGTAATCCAATCATTATCATTTTCTAAACGTTGCTTCAAAGATTTTTTCTGCGCGAAGCAGGTATAAATTTTAAGTTTCTTGATATGCTCATCCTCAATTTCATTCTAGAAAAGTTTTAAACTATTAAACGAGAAGAGAACTGTATAGCAGCTTTTTTCACATGTTGACCTATCAAACTTGCGGAAAATTCACTTTTTTCTCATTATTTATACAGCTCGGTATGTCGTGATGCACTATCTTTTGTAAATGAGTTTTCAAAAGCTCAGAATTATCTTCCATTTCTTTCTTCACTACTTTATACTTGACCTGTGCATCCTACAAAACAGAAATTAAAACATTTATTCCGATTGATAAAGAATAATGTTAACGTTAAATTACATTGTACATCTTAATTATTCCGTAATTTATATTTCAGAATTATGGAAAGTTGTTTCGGATTTCGACGATAATTAGACTATTCAGAAAGAAAACAAAAAAAATATTATTTGTCAAATATTTGGAGGTTTAACATTAATTTAAATTTAGGACATTGTTTTATTTTACCTTGCAATTTGCCACTTTCAATCTAGCTATCAATGTTGAAATGTTGTTATTAGTTGAAAGATCGACTGGAGAATGACGTACATCAGTTACGGTCTCAAAAATAGATGATAAAAAGATTACTAATGCACAAATAATCAAATAGCAGTGATGAAAAACTTATCAGCAATCAGCTTTTATCAGGAAAGCTGATAAATTTGTTTTTTTTTTTTTTTGCATGATAAAGCATATTACTTTCGTCGAAAGTTCAAAAGTCATATTATTTTTTGAGCTGTCTGGTGAATTTCAAGAATTGTTAACATTACGAATTTTAAATTTGGTTTAACCAAAGATTTACATTGTTAAAACTCAATTTAATCAATCAAATTATCTTTCCTTATTTTGATTACTTCTTTTCAGCTGTTTTAGTTATCTACCATTCAATATATCTAACCTGTATCCATCCTTCACCACCTGCATCTCGCGCAATTTCAGTTGATCTGAAATCAAAGCATATCGAAGTGTGTTATGATAAGTCCGCAAATAATTGTTATAAAAATTTTTTAATGAACTGTCACACACTGTCGTTCAAAATTACAATACTTTTTTGGGAGTGCAAATTGCAGTTTCAAAAAAAAAAAAAAAAAAGAAAAAATGCAAACTGCAAATTACTACAATTTTTTTATTTACTAGTTAAAATTTTGTTGTAATCATAGTTTTGAAATCTTAACTTAGCTCATAGTACTTCTTGGAGCGATTTCGACGCTAATTTCAGGTTTAAGACTACTCTGGCTACTATTAACTGTAGTCAAGTGGCATATCCTCATAATGAAAAAATCATAAGTATTATTAAAATAAAATTTTACAATGATATTAATGCTAACACACTTGATCAATTGAAATAATCGAAATATACATCTCTCTTCATAATATTGCATTAAATATTATCGTCTTAGTACAGACCATTTACTTCCCTAATTTAGATGAATAAAATTCCTTATAGATGATTTTTCGATTATTTTTTTTTCTTTTTTTTGTGATAAACTTTCTAAAAAATAACAAAAAGTGATTGCCATGAACTTGCGCCGTGTGCACGATTACCGCCAATAAACGCAATCAGACAGATAAATCCAACAATCAGATCAATCATTCATTGATCGAGAAATTAAGGAATAAGTTTATTTAGATAATCGCTTATCTAAATAAATAATTGAATAAATTATTCGTAAGATCTTACCTGTCCTTGTTTTTCATGGCTGATTTTTTCTGTTTCTTCATTAAATAATTGAATTTCTTAAACGGAATGTTACCGCTCATTGTGTTCCTGCAAAATTTCTCAGTTTTAACATAATAATTATCGAAATTCGAATTTTAATTATTTCTCGGAATTTGAATATTTATAATCAATCTCAAATTCAGCGCTTACTTCTACTGTTCCTGTCTTGTTCATTGCTCGTATCCCATGATGAACTGGGAACGAAGAGGATGAAGAAGGAAGACAGACTGTTGTTATTAAAATACGTGCAAATTGAAAATTATTGGTGAAATGATATGAATCAATGAAAAAGATTTTTGGAATAAATTTAAAGAAATTTGAATAATATTTTTTAAATTAATTCATGCATTTAACTGTCAACTTCTTATTATTATATAAATATCAAAATTATTTTAAATATGGATAATTATGCTTCAAAAAAAAAAAAAAAAAAACATTTTGATGAAAAAAGTATTCGAAAAATAAAAAAAATAAAAAAATTACCCTTAACCTTTCAAAAGTCCTTACGAAAATATCAAAATTTGCATTACTTTCCGTCTAAAGTTGCGCACTGGAATTTCTCGTTAGTTTTCCCGATATTTCCCATGAGAAATCAAGGATAGTATCAGCGTTACAGAAACATGCGACATTAGGACGATCAAGCTTTCCTGGCAAAAGCGTATGTTTTCATATTTTCTAGAATGTTCTAATTGTTTATGGATGATGTGTCATCCATTTATCATAGTCATCTACTTTCCTGTGTATGTTATCTGTTATTCCAAAAAACTAATAAGTATCACTTCCATTCGAGTCTTTCGTGGGAACAGCGAAAAATCCAATTTTTTGACAAAAGAAAAAAGCATTTTGCAATTTTTTTCAAATTTTATAAAGCAATGCAATTCTTTAAATCTCAATTTTCTGAAAAAAAAGTTTCTGAAGTAACTTTTAACAATTCAAATGATTGTGACCGATTCGTTGTAAGATAACACAATTTAAGCAGATTTAGTGTAGAGTTAAAAAATCTGAATTACAACTAATTTAATTATTTGATATAAAATTCGAGGAAGCAAGAAGACGGCATGCATAGCTGATATTGAAAGATTTAAAACTTGAAATACTTCAGAGACCAAAAATTTTAGGTTTCGTTTGATCTTCGATCACATAATACGAAAGAACATGGAATGTTTACATTATCGGAAAAAAACTTTTGAAAGAGATTATTGCCAAATATTATGAAGACGGGAAAAATGTACTGCAGTTGGACAACCTCTAATGTGCGCCACATGAGGTTTTCTACCGCACTTTTCAGTTTGTTTTCTATTTTTTCAACATTTCTTCATTCCTCTTCAATCTTTAACAATCGCTGCACAGAAAACTAGAAGTCGACTGTAGATCAAATAGCAGGTATTTGAATTAATTAAGTTATTTAGCTAATTATGTGTCTGTTAGCATGCCGCCTCATTTCGTTGTAGAAAGTTTACTGTCAGTAAAATGAATCAATACTTTATATAGTTGATATTTAATGAAGATGACAGTTAATGAAGCAATTATCGCGATATCTTTCCAAGTTGATGGATAATTTTCGATCTTTGGCTTTGTTCTAATTAACATCTTAGCACCTGTCCTTAAGGTATTATAAGAAAATCTAACTCAGAGTAATTTTAGATTGAGAAAGCAATTTTCTACTTTTTTTTTTTAATATTTTTGCCCTTCTTCTTAGTTTGTACAAAGAGCTTAGAGGAAGGGAGTGAGTAAAGTATGTTTTCGATTGAGCGTTTTTAGAATTCATTTTTCTGCTCAACAATTTCGTCAATTAACAAAGCGCATTTTCACTGAAAAGCTTCATTTCAGTTTCTGCTGTGTGGCCAATCTTCACGACTCTCCGGAGATATAAACAATTGAATTTAATGATTAATGAAAACTAAGTGTAATAAATGAAGCTGTCCTTTTGCAGTTTTTGAATTTTCATCAAATGGAGGCAATGCAAAATGATCACTGATCATGATACCATACAGGTGATTTTATTTTGTTTATATTAAATTGATGCAACAATTTTCAAATTTTCCTGTTGAAATGAAATTGCTCGTGAATTTTTGGTAAGAAATCCATCAATTTCATTTTGTTTAAGCTTAGGAATTTCATGTATGCTAAATTTCAAGCATTTCATCTTTTCGATAATGATTTCAAAAAACACGAACTTAGCAACAATTCATCAATCTTAGCCGAGAATTCTTGAATTGTTGACGAATTTCGGAACATTTAGCATAAAAAAAGATTTGTTGCAGTTTGATATGCGTGTCGTTGACGAACTTATATTCTAATCTAATAAATTTGTTGAAATTTAGTTTTCGCAAAAGCCATTATCTACTTTTATGAAGTATTTTTATGACCGTATTATTAATAAAAACTTTTTAACTTTTTAATATTTTCTCACGAATGTTTGAGTGGAAATGACCCAATGTGGATTTGTTTATCTCTTCCATTCGATTATTTTTCCAAGTTGCGATTTAATCAATCATTTCTAAGTTTCTTCCACTTAAACCATCATACTTTTTTTTTCCCATTTCTATTCCCGTTATGGGATATTTACAAAACTAACATATTATTACGTACTTTAGAATCTTCAATATAAAAAAATTTAAATCAATAAGAAAAAATGTTGGAAACGGTATGATGCATTTTTTGTTGTTGCATGCCAAGCACAACCTTTTCAAAAGGATTCATCATATCGACGTTTTCAATATTTACGGCATAAAAATTTTCTTCAATTAACTTCTTTTCTTTACTTATAATTGAATGTTTCAAGCTCCAAATAACCTTTCCTGTCAAGTTGACATTCATATTCAGTTTAAGATCCATCATAATGTAAAAAATGTAAGTAATCAGTTGAGCTATATTATAAATGTTTCCTTAAATGTTTTTTGATTCCGAACTTTGTAAAAAAGCATTTCAAAAATTTCAGTGGTTTCTTATTTTTGTCAGAAATTCATTGTTGGTAATATATCATTAACACTATTTCTGCTTTCGTGAGCTCTACCTTCCTTAAATGTCTCTGCAATCATTTAATAATGCTTCATCTCTTATCACTGATTTCATACTGTTAAGATTGATTTTCACTACAACCGTTGAGAATCTTCTTGTCGATGCCTACATTTTATTGATGAAAAAAAATTTTATTGATAGATTCATTAGCTTTGGAAAAATTTTCTTCTCTCTTCACACTTTTGACAATTTATAAAAATACTTCCCACTTTCTTAAATTGAATTTATGCAAAAAATTAGCCGAAATCTCGTTTGCTTAATTGCTAATTGCAGTATTTCAGAACTCAGTTCTTTTTCTGCACTTTTAACAAGTAGAAAAGCATTTTTCTTCAACACCATTTTTTAATCCCTTTTGAAAGATAAGAATTAAAAATCGTTTCTCGGAAAGGATGCAATTTTTCTCACAGATTGAAAAAAAATTTAAAACAATGAATATCAAAGTTTAAAATATCAAAGTGGGACAAATTTTTGCTGCCTTTAAAAGAAACTTTGGATAAATTATTTTAAATTTAGTAAATATTGAAACTAATTTAATTTAAAAACTAATTTGGGAAAACTAATTTGAGAAAGAACTAAATTATGAAAACCTTATAAGGTTTATTAGTATGTTAGATTTGCGTTAAGCATACTATTGGTGTCACCAGGTTCAAAAGTTTCTTCCAATCGATTATTAAATTCTCTCTGCTATAATTAATTATTTTGAAATAGTTCTTTTACTGTTTGCTTTCTTTCTTTTACTCTTATCTTTGAGTTGTACGAATTCCTTCCTTACTACCTCGTAGCCCAATTTTAATTTTGTCCTGACTCGATCAATTTCACCTGCATTTCTGAAATTATGATCAATTTCAAAGCTACTGGAAGATTTTTTTTGAGCAACAGCCAAACCATTGTCATATAAAATCATTGAATATGATTTTTTTTTAAAAAAACTATTTATTTTTTTTTTTGAAGACTTATTTAATGTGTAACAATTAGGTAAAGTTCATTTCCTAAAATTTTGAAATAAATAGATCAGTAATTTCATTTTTCCTTAACAAACATGTCATAAATTGATTTCTGCATTGATGAACAACGATTTCAAAAATTAAAATTACTGAGACTGTCACACACAATAACATGGTTCATAATTGTTTACTGAAAGAAGGAATTAATATAATTAACAAATATAGTTAAATTGGCGAATGTTTTAAGAATATGATTTGTCAAATCTAAAAACTAAATGACGGATTATTATAATATTTGAAATCATTTTTAAAAAACATTTAGAAACATGAAGCTTTAAATACTATAGCTTTCAATGATTCAAAATGTCCGCGTGAATTGAATGTCGAATCTGAGCATTTTTGAGCCAAAAAAAGCTTCAAGTTATTTTAGGAATGATTATTTGAGAAATTTAGTCCTGCAGAGGAAAAGTGAAGTTAAATGAACGGATGAATGAAGCCATGATGTGTAAATTTAAATCAATTGAAAACTACGGAAAGTTGCTTATAAACTGGTTTTCAAAACAATCTAATAAAAAAGTTTATGAACCATAACACTACTTCTAGTTCTTCCTATAAAATCAATTGACAATTGTGTCATTTCATAGATGACATAAAATTCACAGATATTTTTAAGGTGTTTCTGGTCGTTGTCTGTCAATTGCCAATTTTAATTACTATCATGACTCGTCTTGCCATTGTTGCGGCATTTTCCATTATCGATATTATTGTTGTAAAGAAGATGATTACTTAATTAATTTTTAGGACTATCAAAATTTTTTTGGGCTTGATAATTTTTATGCAATTTTGTTTTCAATGTGGTCAAAAAATCATGAAGCAATTGCATAATTACAAACTCATGATTGCTGGATTTGTCTCAACCATTTATAAATATGAATATAATTATTTCATTTCGGATTATTTTCTCTTTTTAAATTACGAAAATTCAAAGTTAAAATGTCCGAAATTAATTTCCAGATACTTTTTCAGTTATGCTGCCATATTGAATTAAAGAATGAAGTAGTCGAAACAATCGCTTCTAGAATTCTATATGTATTTAAATCAATGTGTCAAAATTGTATTTAAAACTTTCAGACTGATTCTGAAAGATTTTATGAAATACAATACTCATGAATTTATCAATCTCTTTAAACTAAAAGTTCTACTACAGAATATTTGCTACAAAAGATTTATCACTGGAAAAAAATTTTATTGGCTTCAATTAGGACAGCAATACCAGTCGCGAGAATAAATCGATGCTCTCATTTGAACTTTAATTTGTGATTTTTATCTTTTCACTTTTAATATATAGAAGTATTAAAGAGTTCCTTCGGTTAGAAATGAAACTTGGAGAAAGGAAATTTGATGAAGCTAAAGTAATTCACAGGAAGTAGAGAATTTAATCAATACCAGCAAAGTTTTTACTTAATTTATCGCTAAAAACCAACTGTATAGGTGTTGATTGTGATAGCGTTCCGCCCTATTTAAATATGTTTATCGTCTCATCAAAAGTCCTATTTTTTCAGTAAAAAAAACCATCTTATCATGTTGTAACATCAAAAAATCCTTCGCTTTCTTCACTGACATTTTATTTCATCATTCTTCATGTAATCTTTTAATGTTAGAAAAAATCAAAATATTTTTTGGTTTTAAAAAAAGATAAAATGTTTGCTAATCAGAAATCCATTTCCAATCATTATCCTACAGTACTGTCAGAAAAAGTTATTTGTCAGAACACATCATTGTTCTGTCCTCATCTAATATTTCATATCTTTTGCACCTTAATTTGTATTCGAATTAAATATTTCTGAATATCTGGCATTTATCTCCATCTTTTTGTCATTTATATTCCTTTTAAATCCTAAACTCAATGATAATGATCTAATATTTACCTAATCACATCTTTTTCCCTGATAATTTTAAGTCCTGTAAATTTTAAAAACTTCTGCAATCAAGAATATCAATAATATTTTTTGAACTAGCTTCCAGAAAAGCTAAATGTTGCTCCCATTTGAAATACTATATAAATTATTTACTTTAAATAATAAATTCAAAATATTTCCGGAATTGACCACTTAGTTGCTTCTGTTTCCCAAAATCTTGCAATTTATGTAGGATAAACTGTGAAAGTAATTGTTTTTTGATATATTTTAGCAATTGACTATTGCTTCTGTTGCTCATTGCTTTTGAAAACTTGCAGTTATCTTCATACAAATATAATTCGAAAAAATTTTTCAAAAGATCAAGCAACGCATATCAACAAATTTATGAATTATGCTTCAAACAAATATTAATGAAATCAATTCTTCTTATAGCCTAATATCTTATCCGATGAACTTCTTCAGCAGTTCAACTTCACGTCTCATTATTCCACGTTGGAAGCGATCCGATACGCAAGTATTTCAACAGGAGACACTTTCAAATACTAAATATGCGAGCACCGAAGGACGCTTCTCAATCATTGATAAAAGGTGTGTTAAGTAATTAAAAGTACCTTTTCATTTATTTGTTTGTCTAATTATAGGAGAATAATAGTTGAAAAAAAATAACCGAAAAAAAATCCTAAGAATTTACAATTTTTTATTCTAAAATTACACAAAAAATTCTAACTTAAATATTTAGAAATGAATGTCTGTTACATTAAGGAACGAATGTCTGTTTTAGGATGGAGTAGAATTTCCTGAACTAATTCGATGATTTATAATTTAATTTCAAAAACTCGTAATGCAACAGAAAGTTAAAGAATTTTTGATTAAGATTATTAGCAGTGTGACCAAATATTGATTGTCTTTACTTGGCGTAATTGAAATTTTAAGTTCTGAAACAGATTTCAGCCCCCAATTTTGAAACAGAGTTTGAAATCTTATTATAGCTCTATTCAATTAATCTTATATGGTGAATTAATGCTTCCGAAAATTTGAGACAAAAATTTCCTTTTCTTTTGCTGGTTGGTAATTTTCCGCTCAAATTATTTTAATGTTATGATTTTATTTCCATTGCTCGTTTCATGTCTAAAATCGCCATCAAAAAAAATTCATTAAATTGTATTTTATATTATAGATATAAAGAATCAGCGAGCATGGAATCATCCGATTCCTCATCTGACGACGAATTGAATTTCAAGGATAAAAGTAGGCAAACTTCCATTTAATTTGTTGCTTTACAAATTTTTATCTTCCTCCGACATTACGATGCTAGCGAAAACTTAAATCTAATTTCATTGAAATTTGGAAAAGTATTCGAGAAGAAGCCTTAAATATAACAGTTGAAGCAGTCGAGTATTGGAGATGGTCTTAGTTTTTTCAATTTATTTCCTTTCGTATTTGTATAAGACTTAGGCTTAATTTCTAGTTACCGTTAATTGAATCGTTAATGTAAAATGTCTTTTGAATTTATAATGATTCGACGTCGAACAAGACTATATCTATTTTTGAAATATCAGTGACTTTAGTTCTCTAATAAAGTGCAATAGTCGAATTGCTTAATTTTCACTATCCAGAAATCCGTGTTTTTGCCAGACTTCTATTGTTCATTCTCATTCTGATGTGATTTGACCGTTTCCTGAAAAAAATCTATTCATTAAGTTTGATTCATCAATGAAAGAGAAGAAACTTAGTATTAGGCTTGTAGATCTAATGTGGGCTTGTTTCTTTGTCCTATTTAGTGATTTAAAGCTTTGAAATCAATACATAGTTTAAAAGAAGATTAGAATCTCTATTTTTATGCAGAATGTTTATCAAAATTTGAGTTTTTTTCTTTTTGTTTTTCTTTTTTTAGAGAATGAAAAAAGTCGAATTAAAAAATTTTATTTTGAAAATCTCATTTTCAAGCGACAACTGAAAAAGTTATAAAGTGTTAAAGAATTTTGTTTCATTAAAATGTACAGTCAATTTGTTTTGTTTCAACTCTGGAATTTTCCATGTTTAAATTTTTTGATAAAATTTTGTTTAGTACTTTTGCAGAAATGTAGGAATTTTTAGGGCTAAAAATTCTGGTAATGACTTACAGAATTTCTATCCATCTGTTATAACAAATTTTGTATATTATAAAAGTATTATTATTCACAGAAACAATCTTCGGTGAAACCAAATATGATCATCATATTTCGTATCGATCATCAGCAGCAACCTCGACATCCTCTCAACAGCAACCACAATCTGGACTGAAGAAGAGTAAGCAGATAAGTGGATCACGTTTTAGAGTAAGTTTTTTGCTATTATTGCCGAATGAACATCATAAACTGCTAAACAGTTGCAAACGTGTTGTTTACAGTTTGTTCAGACCAGGTCTGATATTCTATTTTAAACTCAAATCCGTCGATTTAATCAGACATTAAAATCGTCACAACTATGATTGCATGCAACTACTTGCTGGATATCGGGGAAACTTGATACACGCATAAACACGTGCAGATTCTTCTAACAGCAAATTATATCTGAAAACATTGAACAGTTTGAATTAATTGCATTCAATGTATATTAATTAGTCGATTAGCAGTATTCTTTCACAGCTCACAGTTAGATTGAACTTTTTCCATATTTCATGAAAATTTCTGATGCAAAACTTGAAATTTTAATTAGGAAAGTTTCGAGATTCTTCTGTTGTTTGGCTTCATTCTTGCATAGAATAATGATAATATATACAGATTAAAAAAAAAAAACGATGTTCGAGAGATCGGAAATTAGGAAATTCAGTATTTGTTGAAAAGTTTCAAAGTGTCCAAAACGATAATCGACTGTAAGGAAAAGATTCACTGCGGACATTGATGGCGAACAATTTTATTGCATTTTTTGGAGAAATTTTATGTAAAAGCGGAAGAACGAACTTCGATAGATAAAAATTGCATTTACATTCAAGTTTTTTCAACGTTTTAAACATTTTCACATCCAAGCTTCATAATAATTTAATTATAGATTGTGCTATAACTTGACTCTCCAATGTTGGATTGATTGCAATAATGATTATTCTAATCTTGTATTCTGCAACTCTTCTATAAATAGCATTAAGGATGAATTCTTTTGGTCCCCCAATTATTGAAAAAATGGCATCAAAAATTCCAAGGGAATTGTGATCATTTCGAGCAATTCAGTGAGACAAAGCATAGAGATCTTAGAAAGTAAGAAATCTGTTTTTATAACTGCAATGAGTGAAATTTCTCGTGACAAGCATTTGATTTCGAAAATGACTTCTATTTCACCGAATTCATTCGATTCAATTTCTGCTGCAAAGAAGTAAGTATAAAGAACCGAACATTCCCCATTAAAAAAATGAATCAAAACTCATTGCTTCTAATATTAAGGAATGCGAATTGACAAATTTTTCCGCATTCAGGACAGACGGTAAATTGACGAGCAAGTTATGTTATAATCCGAGGTACAGTAGTCAGATATGAATACTGTCATTAATTGATTTTATACGAGACACGCTAAGAATTAGTTCTTTTGACATTGGTGACAGCCATGTGTGAAATCAGTGATAAAGGAAGCCAGTGATATAAAATCAGTGATGAGGGGAATCATTGATACCATTGCTGAAAATCATAACGACATTTTTCCCTTTAGGTTCGGTATTGGAAATTGTGCTGAAGATAAATTGAAGATCTTTTTTAGACAGATCTGATTTCATTTGATTTTAAAATATCTTGTAACGAAGATCAGAAGTTTGGCTGCTTGGGATCGGTCGAGAATTGCGGACATGTAAATAAACGAAGAAAGGAGGAGATAAATGTTTATTTAGGACAAATCATACACAAAACACATTGGACTGAAGTAAGACGAAACAATTAGTATAACATTTTTAAGAGATTTTGATATTCCTTTTGGCCAAATTTACTTTTAAGGAAAAGCCAAAAGATTATCGTTGTCCTCTGAACATAACAATTCTTGCTGAAAAATTTTCAAAGTGCAAAAGTTGAACGCATTGTTGCACATGAATATTCTATGAGAAAGCAGAATGTTTTCTGGAAGATTATGTATTATTCTGTAAAGAAAGTATCGATAAGTTATTATTTTCCACGAAAAATAATAATTCTTTTTCAATAAAAGAATTGAGTCTTACATATTTTCCATCTCATTAATTTTTCCTTTCTTTCTTTTTCTTGGATAATATTTAATTTTCATGGAGCTACATAAATCTATTTTTTCCTGAAAAATAAATCCTTCCTACAGCTCATCTAAATTAAAAATAGCATACACAAGCTAAGTAAAAGTAAATTTGTTTTTTTGCCTCAAAATCCTGACTTAATCATATTTTTAGACTAATTGCACTTTTTTTTTGTTGAGGAATTTATTACAGTTAATTGCCATTTAGAAATGGTAATTGCTATCAATTTCAATTTTTCAACTGCAAAATTGTTGCCAACTTTACCAGCTGTCTTACATATTCGGTCTTTTTTGTAAATTTAATGAAATTAACGAGGTCAAACTTCTTTTTAATTTATCGTGCAATTTCTCCTGTCATATCAATATAACAATGATATGCCACTCTCCATTATTTGTTTCGAAAGAATGCTCTTAGCAGTTAAAAAAAATTAAGAAAAATCAAAGCAAAAAAAGCAAGCATCCTTAGAAATTTCGAAACAATCTGGATTTCATCAGCAAAGTAAACATTTCAAAAATATCAACTGTTGAAAATGCAGCAGATGGATCTTGCAATGGTAAGTTGTTCGTGTGATCCTTCAAGCTACAAAAACATAATATTGATAAAACTTTTTCTATCACGCCAGTGATCGGGTAAGTTGGAAAAGTTCACTTTCATGGAGACTTGTTTAGCATTTTTGATCGAACTTGGATAGTCTGGTTGTTTTTTTATTTAGTAGCAAGCAATCTTTTTACATAATTGAATTTTTTTTTTTCGGATAATGAATAAACAATTTTTAGCTTTTTAGAATTATAATATGTTCGGTTAATTTCCAATTTAAAAATTTCAGCGTGTCGAATAATAAGCAAAGTGAGTCAAAATGAATGCAACTAAAATCCAACTAATTATAGAAAATCTGGCGACATAAGATTTAATTATGTAAACTCGATAGAAGTTGAAGTTGCGAAAATGTTACTTGTAATTAGCCATTTTCTACCTCTTTCTCCTTTACTTTCTTAAAACAATCCAATAATATATTCGTTCATAATAATTCACATCAAAGAAAATCCCACATATTTTGTTTATTGAAATCTTAAATAATATTCTTAATTGATTTCGAAAATGGTATTTCTTGAAAATCAATTTTTGATATTAGTTCGGATAATTTCAGTGATTAGTATTCATCATCCGTGTCTGCGATGCAAACAAACATTTTTTGAAACGAAAAATTGAGGATGAAAAAAAATTTGTTTTACAAAAAATCAACAAACGATGTATAATTATTGAATATTCAGTAAAATTCTTCGGTTGCGAATCAATTAAAATAACGGAGATACAGAAATTATTTCTTTTCGATATTGAATTAGTAATTTTGAGATTTTGTTTTTTAGCAGACATCTTCATTTATTTTTTATTATTTATTTATTTATTTTTATTTATTTATTTATTCTGTGGGTTCTTTGTCTTATCAGTTTAAACTTTGAATTTTTAAGAATCAAACCGAAAATCTGAGTAAAAATGGAATATGTTTGAAAAATCGTTGATTGGAAATCCTTATTCTATGTTGTAGATTGTCCCTCTGGAGTCATGCTACGAGCGTGGTCGTTGGGCATGTTGGGATTTCTATAACACGGAACCGCCGAACCCGCCTCGTGAACGTCATAACTCACCGTTGCCATTATTCAGTAGCTCGATTAACAGTAAATTTTTAACTGATTAAACCGAAAATGTATTATTTATGATCTGTATGATGTTATACAAGAAGCGATAATTCATGAAAATGTAATCTTTACGGAGTTATTGACGCATATAATCTAATAATTTCAGCTTTTCAACTTCATTGACTACTTATTTGTTTGATCCTTTATCTGTTTATCTTTTCCGACTGAATGAAATCAGTGCTTTTAGTATAAATATCTTCCATTGCATTCTCGTAAATGACATGTAATTATTCCGATTTATAACTTACAATCAGCTAATAAGTTCAGCTCGTAATCTTCTTATTGAATATTCTCTGACAATCAAAATTAGCCTATTGGTGTTTTTTTTTTTTTTTTTTTTTTTTATTGAAAATTATATTCAGCCAACTTTTCTTTTTAATTTGCCAAAAATTAAAGTTTATGCTAATTTGAAGATCTGTAAAAGAAAAAAAATCCGCTCAATAGTCTTTTATATTAATTCATTAGATTGGCACTGATTTATTTCAAAATAAATTTAAGAAGAATTCTTCGAAAGTCTTAATTCCGGTTAAACAAAAAAATGAAAAAATAAAATTTTTAACATCTTTTAGAGCTCATTCTTGAGTTTTTTGAATGTACTTTGCTAGAAATCTCAAACATCATTTTAAAATCATTTTTGTTTTGCCAAATTCTAACGCCAGTTAATGCCTGAATGTTTTTGATAAATGGCAAATGTAATTTACGCTTTTCAGAAATTGCCATCATTTAGTGAAATTGTTTTCCCTATTGCTGTTTCATTAATTAAAAGAAATGAGCATACGATATTTCTATAATAAAAAAATAAATACATCGCTTTTAAAAATATTATTTTTTGATATTTTTTTAAAAATATTTGAGCGTGCTCTGCTAAAAAAAATTATGCTTCAAAAATTTTTGAAATTACCTAAGCTGCGTTTTACAATGGTTTTTCAAAAATTTCTGAATTTTTTTGAGATTTGAGTTATGCACTCAAGAATAAGCAATTGTTTTGTGCATTTTTTAATCAATAGCTCAATTTTGAAGTAGTAAATAAAACAAGACAAATTTGTTCGCCCTTTCTTTTTCCTCTCGGTACATTATACTTCATCGATTTTACATAACAAAGAGACCAAAGCAGAGAAGAAAATTGCCGATTTTAATATCAATTTTTTTAAACTCATTTTACAATACCTTTCTTCTTCTACTTATTCGGAAATTTGCATTTGACATATTTTAGTGAGAAATTTTAAGTGAAAAATATTATATATTTAGAAAGATTTTCAACTGAATTCAATGAAGAATTAAAAAGAACATCATTGATCGTATAATTTTGTCTTGTTTTTTAAATAATATGAACTGACTACAATTTATGAAATTCTCGAAAAATATGAATTTCAATTTTCGGAAATTATTTTTTTAAGAAATATGCAAAATGCTTAAAATTTTGAGTTTGAGAAATCTACTTTGAAATTTCAATAAATATTAAAGTAATCAGAAATTATGCTTTCATTATTATAACCAAAGTAATATTTATTTATAAACTTTCATAATAGATATAATTATCAAAAGCTTCTGGTAATTACAGGTTTACCCGCAAAATCATGCAGAAATATCTGCAAATCGTCGTTGTTCTCACCGATTGATGACGTACCGCATACAGCCCCTGCAAACGATCAGAAATCTATAACTTTCTCATTCGATTTCTCTGACGAATCTGATATTGATAGTCGTCTTACAATAGAAGCGGTTTGCTTTTAGCATTTGATAACATACATCCATCATGATCTGATAAGATAGTACAAGGTAAAAGGCTATCGTAAAACATAATAGATGTTCTCTGGGCAGTTGTTTTGGTAGTTAAATTTACATGAAATCAAAAACGATAACAATCATAATAAATTAAACCGAATAATCATAAGCAATTTTAAGAATACTAAGCTCATTAATGATCGGATAATGATTGGTTCCTGAAATAAAACCTATTTTTTATTGATTTCAATTTATTCAATGAGTAAACATTAATCTAGTGGTAATGAATTATTTTTCTTTTCAACTGATCAGCGAAGAAATTCAGTAGAGAAGATTTTATCATTAAGATCTGTCGGTGTTCTTCCTTGGCAATATCTGATGAACTACATGCATAAATCAAATAGAAAAAAATATTAGCCTCTTCAAGGATAGCTGATGTGTTGATTTTTCCTGCCACTACTTTTTTTATGCTATTCCTTAGCAGATCTTTCATAGCCATATCATTTTATTGTCTTTTTAAATTTCATTGCCTTCATTTTTTTGTTCATTTTCTATCAAACTTTTGTTTTCAAATGAAAAGAATCATTTCAGTTCATATTTGCATACCCAATTATCAAAACTATTTCCATGTTCTAAAATATGGTAAATTTGAATCCGAGATGATGGATCATTATTACTGGAAGTTGTTGGAAAAGTTGAATTTTAATTAGTATGACAGAAACGAATCTTTTAGTATTTTTATTGATAGATGGAATATGTATCTTCCTATATAATACAAAACAATATCATATATTTTCAAGATAACTGATTACAGGATTATTCTTCCTTTACTGCTAATAGAGAAGAATATTCGGCCGTGATTGTAGATTTGCTGTAGAAACTGATATAGAAAACTGTTCTAGAGAACTTTTAGCTTAGATTTTGTTGGAAAACCTTTTCTGTTCCAAAATCCGAACCTTTTAAATTCTTTTGGAGGCTTCTATCCCTCTCGTAATCCCTAATGTTTCGCCTCATGACTGGTCGACCTCACTTTGTTTATCTGCTAATCAAAACGGTAGATATGTTTATCGTTTTGGCGGCAATGTTTATCATTTTGATGGGAAACGTGTTTATCGTCTTGGCGGGAAACATGTTTATCGTTTTGGCGGGAAACATAGTTATCCTTTTGTTTATTGTTTTGGCAATAAATGTTTATCCTTGTTGGTCCATTTGAAACTGTTTTCGCGCTTCTTGAATTTTGGATCGTTCGCATTAATTATATTTTTTGGATTTTTCCGAGGTGGCCATTCTTTCTCTTGCTAAATAAATTTTGATACGTAACTGTCTGTTAAGTATATGAGCATTAATTTTCTAAAAAATGCGTGTGAATCAACCATTTTAGCTATTTTGTTTTACTGAATTGCTGCATGGAGTTTTTTGAATTTTAAAATTCTAATTTCTTCATCATCACTTCCTGAATGATCTTCGTGAATGTCTGCATAATTCGTGAATTCCAGTCAAAATTTTGAAACAAAAAAGTCTTTTCATGTAATTCGCATCGCAATTCATTTTGTTTTGAACTAAGCGATATTTTTCTCACGTAAATCATATCGCAATTCATGTTTTGAACAATGGTATTCTTAACCAGGCGTCGATTGATCCTAATCGTTTATCGATTTCTATTTAAGCAGTGTGACCTTCACAGAGAGCGATTTTAGGCCTAGGCTGATTAAAAGCTAAAGTTCGATTTGTTTCTAAAGGTAGGAGTGTGCATGCTCATAATCCATCAGTGCATGAATCCAATTACATGCATACGCGCATTGATAAGTTCATGGAATAAAACTAGTTTTCATTTCGAAAATTCCAATATTTCTTCTCTGTTGGATGTTATTGTTATTCTTACTACTTTATGTTCACTATGCCTATTATAGCTTTCTGACAGGGTAATTTAAATTTCTAAATAACTCTTTCTAAATTAGCACGCTACTTTTGACGAATTGCATCGATAATCGGAGTGAAATGAGATGGAAAGAATGATTGCTATAACAATAAACTTGTCACATCTCACAATGATTTACTCAGTCTTTAGCTTTGATTCAGTTTGCCGATACTTAAGGGAAACTTTTCACGATTATCGAATGAGTAAAAAACGAATATTAAACAAAATAATGTATGTGGAATGATTCCTCTTTTTATTTATGGAGGAAATAACCGACCATATAAATGAACTTTTTAGGCTATACTTTTTTCAATTTAAAAGTCAAATCAAATTTTAAAGCATTAATGTGTACTTCTGAGCTGTTTATTCATACCTGATCTTTTTCAGTCCTTTTCATTATAGTTGCTTTAACTATTTGTTGTATTTTCGCCGCATTTCTGTATTTCATTTGTATAGTTTTTTTTTTCTAATTTTTATTAATAAACATAAAAGCTATGATTGTAGAGAACAAAGATGATAAATTAATTTTAATTTTTTGTAAAACACAATAGATACATAAATAACTAGTATCGGTAGCTGCGCTGTGATCCTAAACTCATTCAAGAAGATTCATCAAATAGGATATTTAACATGTTCATAGTCGTTTGGTAGGTATTTACCACTAAATAACATGTAGAAAGTATTAAGGTATAATAGAATAAAGCATAATTAACATGATATGCAAGGAACTAAAAACTTTTCAAAATATTAATGAGATTAAGATGTGAAATGTTGTGGCAAAATACAACTCGGAAAGTTGTTGCTACTTGAAAGCTCCCGAAGTTCATTTCTTTTGCAGTTCTCGAAAAATTTAGGTGGTTAGTAATAATACTTACATTATCACAAAGCCCATCATTATATTTGGAAAGCGGTAGCATGCTTCTCTGTCGGATTATTTCATCTCGGAACATCTCTTTACCATTGAATCTCGTGAATTTGTTCTGATTTAAAAATCTTTAATTGCATCTGCGCAAATTAAATTTATTTCTTTTTAATTCTCCAAAATGATGTCCAAATGTCGCACAATGTTTTTTTCTATCTGCAAAGCATAAAAAGAAATTTTGGAAATAAGATGCTCTGGCATTTTCTGGTCATTTGTCAACTGCAACCTTTCGCGGATGTTCCTTTTTAGCGCATTATTTCTTCGTTCAACTTTACCGCAAAGTTTCCAAGATTTCTGTATAGATGTGACTATTTGTTCCCCCCTAATGCATGGTTCAATGACATCAGATAGAAATTAAATTTTATAGCAAGCCGTCCAGGTTTCTCAATATATTGAAAAGTGCTCAAAGAGAGAACGCTTCCTTAATACTCCTTTATGATGAAGTTCTGCAAACAAGTTGTGATCTTTTGTTATAATCAACGAAATTACGAGCAAGCAGATGGCAAATTGATCAGAAGAGTTTAGTGCCATTTGAGGTATTCTTCATTGAACGATTTTATTATTAGAATTAAAAAATAGTTCCCATTCAAATGGTGACAGTAGTTTAATAGATCGAAACATAATCGAACGTCTTTTTTCAATTTTTTAAATTCAAATCTGTATGTGAATAATTTTATACCATCTCATAGGCCTTATTTACCTTTATAAAATTCTATATATTTTTACATATTTATTAAATTTAATCAGATAATATTTAATTTAATGCAAACCTTTATTGCTAAAGCAATCGCTTTTACCTACTGAATATCAAAAAAAGGTATTTTTTCCTATTCTACCAAAAATCTTAGTGCTATCAAAATTCATTTAAAAGAATAAAGTTTTGTAAAAATTTCAAGTTGGTTTCTTAATGACTGGGCAAAATTGGCTGACCAGATAGTATCAATAAATTCTTTGGCAAAAGCGTTATTCACATATTGAAATATGTAATTTTATTTTGACTTGCATGACTTATCGCGTAGAATAGCTTAAAGGTGTTTATTCGTTTCTTATTGCTAAAAAAGTTCCATTCTAACAGTCATTATTTATTGTATAGCCACGCTTTCTTTTTCAATTACTGTCGTGCTAGATGGCAATGACTCAATTTAAATTCAATAAAATGTTCTAACTAATAAGAAGTAGAATATTGAAACAGTGCTCAAATGTGATAACTTTGTTATTCTAGAATGCAAGCATCGATGAAAAAGCTAAAATTGAACTTGCAACACTCAGACTAGTTTGCATATTGTAGTTTACAACACTCAAGCTACCTGCGTATTATAGCTTACATTATTTAGACTAGTCTGCATATTGTAGCTTGCAACCTCAGGCTAGCTGAATGTTATAGCATGATTTGTACCCGGAAGAGATCATTGATTACTGACCTGTTTTTGTTGTTACATGAGGAGATAAGTGATATGTTGTCACATCAGTTGTCACAGATCAGTCCGAAGAGATATTTCAAGTCATCATTTCAATTCCTTCATAAATGTTTTTATTTTGATTAAAGTAGAAAAAATTGAACTTTCAAGCGATTTTTCGGAATTTAATCAGTCTCGTATGGCACAAGTATCATTTCAAAATTAGCATTTTTTTTTTTTTTTTCTGTAAATTATTTGTTGCGATGAATGCTCTTGATAAGGTTTTAGCTTATATATTAAGTGGCGGCACTTGCATCGAAATTGGGACAATAGTAAAAAATTACAAAAAGTTGTCCTTCAATCATAAAAAAATCATATTTCGATTATTTTTTTACGTTTTAGTTGTCCAGTGAGACAAACTTTTCGATTTCGATTGCTGGAAAAAATTTGAAAAAAAATGATATTGGAAAGTGCAGAATAAAAAATAATAACAATTCCAACAAAAAAGACTACAATAATCAATTTGTGGAAATAGAAAGAGTGGAAAGTTTAATAATAGTTTGATATTTATGCAGTTATCTTCGTGCTTGTTTCTTAATTTTGTTAGTCTAAAATGCGACTATCATTACCTGAAGAAATGAAGTATAATAGATGACTTTTAAATTTAGAAGTAAATTTAAAATTTAATGACTAGTGTGAATACGACACTGTTGACTGTTGTGTAATTACAAATAAATTTTGAAATGTTTAGTCTTTCTTTCAGTGAGTTTTGTAGTGAATTTTAGGGCAATGGAGAGTACTTCTTTTCAAAAATGCAAATGGTAATCCATGAAGCAGAGATTTATTACAAAAGAAATATCTTAATTAAAATGAGAATAACATTACTTGCTTTCTTTTCGTTTTAAATCTTTGTTCGTTTTCATTCGATAAAATTTTTTTAGACGTCCAATGATACAGTTTTCATTTAACAGAATTTTTGGACTCTAAAGACGTAATAAAAAAAGTTATGAATTTAAATTGAATTTCTGATGACATTTTAAATTCATTCTCAGTGAAACACACCAATTTTAGTTTGATAATTGCAAGAAATCTCAGCAGTCATCAACACATTTGATATCTCAAAATAAAACCACCAACGATTTATTGCAAAACGACGCAAACAATCAAAATAAGCCAAAATTGAATGCAATGGAAACTGAACTGGGTAAGATCTCTCCCAATAAATCAGTTTAAATATTATCATCAATTTAAAAAATTCCAAAAAAATTATTTAAAATTGTTACATACTTCATTTTTCTATATATTTTTTTATATGTAAGAATTTAATCTTTAAATCTTTTCTAAAATTTTGAAACTTCCAACTTCTGCCAATTTTGCTGTAGTGAAGCAAGAATTTTTAGATTTTTTGAAATTAAAGACAAATAGTTTTCCAGGACAACTTTCCCGAATTCTTTATTTCTTTTTTAATTCTGAATTTAAATATCTAATTGGAAATATTTAGCACGAGGTGGACGTATGACACAGGCAGAAATGTTAAACAGTTTTGGATTAGAACGATCGTTGACAGCAACATATAATGATAATCGATCCATACTGGAATTATTACCCAGGACAGTGTCACCAATAACAGTTTCAAAAATAAGCAATCCAACTGAACATAACGATTGTGAAAAGATCGAAAGGTATGTTTTCTACGTCATCATTAAAGATCATCCTGTAGACTTATGCAGAAATTTCAGAATCATTAAGGAAGAGTCACATACTTCAGAAACAAATTAGAACAAGTGACAAATTAAAATTTAAACCTATACAAAAAAATCAACTTCAATAAAATTAACCTTCTGAGTTGTTGATTTAAGTTTCACTTTTTGTGTGGTTGGCATGTTGAATGAACAATCTCTCATGTAAATTTGATAGTTACCATGACTTATTTAAATGTGAAATGAATCAAATTACATCATCCATCAAAAGCAGCAATTCGTAATGCTCATAGACGAATTGATTGAAATATTGTGAATATTTTAATGTTGTCAATTTTTTAAACTTTTTCAAACCCTTTCAAATTAAAAATATCACAGAAGGAATATTAATTAAAATTTGATTTTTCTGTAGACGCTTTAACGAATCAGTCTATTGGATTAAAAAAATGATTGTATCTGATTTGAGAAGTATAAATAATATTTATAATTAATTATAAGGGATTAGTTATCAGTGCAAAACAAATGAAAGTAAGTTGTATCCCTGGAAGACACGCAGAATTACTCTATTTCTTTTTATTTTTTTTTTAAAGTTGTAAACAACTGAGTGAAAGAAAATAAACGAAATAAGAATGATCAGATTAACGGATAAGAGAAAATAAAACAATAGAAGTGGCATATTGCAAGATGAATTGATGTCGAAAAGATGGGATAAGTTTCTGAACTTTGGTGTTTTATTTATCGTCATGTGAAAAACATAACTTTTCCTTTGATCTTTCCAAATAAATTATATATATTTCTTTTTTTTTTCTTTTTTTTAAGTCTTAAAAGCATTTTATTTTATTGCTATATATATTTTTCTATTTCTCTTTTTCATTGGGACTAAACTGTTGTCCTCGTGAGTTATTTCGTTGCAAAAGTTGAGTATTCGAAATAATATAAAATCAGCACTGAATTCTGACTTATTTGAAAAGTATTATTTATTACGATAATAATTCATTCAAAAAAAACCTTCCGAGTATTATAATGTAAATTCGTTTTATGTCGAAATAAGTTAGTTATTCATCAAAAAACATTGCAGAGATTAGATATTATTAGCTTTAATTTGCTATTAAAATGCTGGCGAAATGCCGCTGCTGATAACTATAAACTTTCTTAGATTGATATATCATATCAGAGGAATTCAAAAGTATCATGATTGATTTGGTGAAATTTACAATTACTTTTAGAAAAATTCAGAATTTAATACACCCATTTGATAATTTCTTCTTTTATCATCAGCTGACTATACCAAGCTAATGTTCCACTATCTGATAGAAATTGATTTTCGACGTCAAAAGATTTTGCTAACAAATGAAACTCATTTGGCATGAATTAGACTTAAGTTATAACATTAACATATCAATAAATTATGCATTTTTTCAAAAGTTAATAGTTCATTAAAAACATCGAATTTTATAGAATTCAATAAGTAATTGAATTCAAAATCAAGTAAAATTTCCATAAATAATTGTTTAATCAAGGTAATTTGAAATTTAAGCACTTCTCAACGAACTAATTTCATGACTTGAATCTGTCTAGTACTTAGTGAAAAATTTGTGGCAAGTTTCGCTCTTTTTATCTTCCTGAAATGTCAAACTAAAAATATTTAAACTGATATTTTTTCTAGCTGCTAATCTCCAGAGTACAATGAAAATATCTAAATAGTTTACTTAATGGAACTTACATCCTGCAAATCTGATAAGATTTAAAAGACGATGTTTTTCTTGAATACTTCATTAAAAATTAAATATCTAAGTGATGTTTAATCTGTTACTACTTACTTTCTATATAATTTATTACTGCTGCAGAAATTATATATATATATATATATATATATATATATTTGAAATATATTCTCGTCTATTATTTCATTTTCTAAGAATTTTACTACTTTTATTGAAACAATTACAATCATCAATTTTGTCACTTCCTTTCATCATAATTATTTGTTTTGTGATGATTCAGAAGAAAATATTCATTTCAAAATTTTAGAAAAAATTAAATACAACAATTTCAAAATTTTGTAAATTATAGTTAGATTAGCTTTAGAATATTTTTAAAAGAAGTGTCATCTTCAGATTCAATTTCTTTCAGCTCATTTCTAATGGCTCCGTCTATTTTCTCTTTTGCAAGTTTCTTACTCTTCAATATTTTTTTTATAATGCAATGGAGATTGATGAATGAAGTAATGGAGTGATAAAGATTGCGTAGATTATCATCATCTGAGACCTTGATATCTTCTTGATCATAGATCATGCCAAGTTCAAACGAAATGTTTTGTTGTTGTAAAAGTAGTAGTAGTGATGGAAGGGATAAGGATGAACGCAAAGCCAACACATGCAAGCATGCAAGCAAATGTGTGTTGGCAATACTTTGGCACTTTTTGAAAGCCTTGAAACGATAACATTAGCAATGAGAAGAAGCAGAGAAGTGTGAATCCATCAAGAATACCACGGATGGCATCAGCTGCTAACAAATCACCGATAATTCCACACTTTCAGTCCTTTCAAAAACCTCTCATCCCAGATGAAATTCTTTTTTCTCATCTGTTTTTCTTTTGAATAAATATTTTCATTTGATGTCATTTGATGTGATCTTTCATCATTTATGCAAAGAAAGCAAGGGACGAAGCTTTTATTAACTTGCTGATTGCATGCAAGAGAAGTTGCCAGCCAAGGAAGCCAAGGAAGAAATGCTCATTCCATCAATCGTAGCCAAGAAGATTTGATCTCTAAAAGTAATGTCTTCAACTTGCGAAATTTCGCGCTTTCACTCTCAGAAATAGCATTAAAAATGATTGTAACTAAATTTCTTCATTTATTTGTTTATTCCAATTAAAATTGCAGTAAACTGAAATTCAACTGAAATTCTAGGTTTTATTCAATCTTGCACCAACTGTTTGATTTAAATTAAGAATTTAGAAATACATTTTATCGAATAAAGTTGCAAAATTAATTTTTTCCTTATCACATTCTTTAATTTTCACCCCTTCTTTATTTCCGAAGTTACGATTGAAATTTTCGTGTTTAAATTAAAATTTTTTCCTTTCATTTATTCCATCCAATAATGAAATTTTGGGAAAAGAAATTACAAAATTGCAAACTTTAATTATCTACAATAAATTCCAAATTAATATGAGTGCTATATAAAAATTCATCTTTCACTAATGATAACTGCCATTTTTATCATTATTTTTGCTGATACTATTATTTCAAGGAATCTTATTTAGATTCTTGGCATTGAGTGTTTTATCTGAGCATATTTGGACTGAAACTTTAGATTCTTGTTTGTTCATTTAAGCAATATCTTTCCTAATCCTTAATTTGTCTTCAATTTAAAGTCCTACTTTATCCGATTTCCTCCAAATCTTTTTTTTTTTCAAACTTGTCTCGTCTAATATATACTGCTTCTTGATCTAAAAAATTATTCCATATATCCGATTTGATTCAGACCAGTCTTTACAATATTTTTTACACCAAGCTTCAAATAACTGTTAATGGTGATGAAACGAAGTGATATGTTTCTTGTAAGAAATACTGTATCTTCGCACCGAAAAAAAAAATGTAAGAAATCAGGTTGGATCAACACACATCATCAAGACCCAGCATGCAATCAGGTGTAATCTAAGAACTTATACCACAAATGGCTTGCAGTTCTTTTTATTATTTACTATTATTCAATATCTTAACATCCTCCAAGTTATCTGGTAATCAAAATATATTGTTTAAATGAAACTGATGACTATTAGGTCAAAATCTGATCTCATCTCTTCATGATTCCATCTTGGATATATAAATTAACTTTGTTATATCTGATGAAACATTAGCCTTTTCAAATCTTCTGACCTTTCATTTTATATTGCTTTGAAGCAATTCATCATATCCAATTTGTCTGGGAATAAATAAAAAGAATTGGTATTTATAAGATTACTTTTCTACTAAACATAATGCGTTTCTAGAATTTCACATTATCCAATGAATGAAAAAGGACATTTCTCATTATCGTCGTTAATTACCAGCGTTTCATCCATTCATTATTTTCTATTTTTAATAATGTGAAGTCGTTAAGTTTCATCGTTTATTTATGTACTTTTACCCAAAGTTAAATTTTTTCTTTAATTATAAATAAAAATTATTCTTAGCACCATTTCCTACCATTTGATGAAGAATGATAGATTAAGCTATTAAGTTTATTTTAAATTTTATTTCACTCTTTCTCTCATTCCACATTTCTTTTTTTTTAACCCGATTGGAGGAAAGAGCGTGGAATAGATAGACTAAGGAAGATAAGAAATCAAAAATTGTGTTTTCTCTCTTTCGATTCATATACTCTTTCGTTTAAATATGCTTCTCATTTCCTGTGGAATTTGGATTGTTTGGCTTTCTGTACATTTTTGTTTTTTCAGATTTCTCTTTTCTTCAAATTCAGTGCTATGAACGCCAGAATACACTTTGATAAAAGGCGTAGCATAATCGTGAAATCTATCAATTTTCCGTTTGTTTTTCACCTTTTTTTTGCAGCCAAAACTTGTCTAAATGTCATTGGGTGATTATATTTGGCTCAGTAAAGAAGCACTTTCCTTTGGGTAAGTTTATCCAAATATAATATTGCTTTCAGATTCCAAATAATCAAATTCCTAGACATATTTCACTTATAATATCGAAGTTTAAGTTCTACTCAGCGCAGTTGCACAAAGCAGCTGATAATAAATTATGGCTGGGAGTTCAAGTAATAAATTAATGTTTTGTATTATTTTTAAGTATTTTTCACGTAAGTTGGTGAACTATAATGCCGTTTTGATCACATCATTTAAATTGTACTTCATTTTTCAAAATACTTAGTCATTAGCCAGTAGCTGTTTGTTGCCCCTCTCTCAAGCCTAGACTGTCATCTACATCCACATCTTTTTGAAATAAACAAATTTATTATGCTCAAAAACCTAAGTTCATACTTCATTCTCAACAATTTACTTAATATATTTATGACAGGCATATATTTTAAGTTAATTTTTTTCTTTTTTTCAACGAAAGTGAAGCGATCGATTAATTTATTAATAACCAAACAAAATTTGATGCCTCTTCCTTTCCTATTTCCCAACGATATCATTTATTCCGGACTAATTTTTTATTTAGCAAGAAAAATAGTTCTTTTCCGACCTAGTGAATAGAAATATCGTAAGAAGACGGTAGAAGTAGTCAAAATTATTCTTTCATTAAGAGAAATTTTTTCTATAAAACTCCTTTTTAATAAAATTTTTCTCATTGTAGCTAGGCCTGAATATGTCATTGTTAATTATAGTAGATCCAGGAGGTCATAGTGACAATTGGCCACAAAACAATGGTTGTATTCATTTTTGGGTCCAAATTCTGCCTGACAAGTGCTTTGATGTTTTTTCCTTTTTCGTTTTACATTACAATCGAATCGAGATTGTGATTGCGTAAAATAAAAGAGACATTTCAAAACGAAGATTTTTTGATTATTGGTCAAATTCATCAGGCAACTTATTTATTCAGCTTTTTCATTGAGACGCCAAAGGATCGATCTAGGTGGCTGACATTGTGTATTTACAAGAAGATCAACTTTGATAATTATTCTTAATTGGTCTTTGACAACTCTTGATGACCAGTTACCACATTCTTGTCCTTCAAGCTTCTCGTTACCTTCGCAGAACTTCCTAGGCCAAAGACACTAGATATCATGAGTTATCTCTGCTTATGATTGATTTATTTTAAATTCATAAAAATTCACTCTAATTCGCTTTTTGTCTAAGAATAATTCCAAAATCAGTCCAATGATGAAGAAGTAAGTTATTAGCAAGAAAAACATAACGCAAAGAAATGAGTCGCACCTAAAATAATAATCGCAAATGTTGAAAGTTGTGTTACAGCTGATTGTACAGTGAAGATTCTATTCCAATATCAAATATTCAATTTAACAATGCAAAAATGGCAATTGTCTTTGCCAATCCCCCTTGCTGACATTTTCATCTCTCATATAAAAATCAATGTCACACTCTCATTAGCGCATATTCGTTGCAAATTTCGACTGAAAAAATATGAAAATTAAAATTTGCACGTTTTTTATCGTATCGATTATAATATTTCAACAGCAATAGCAGTAAAATTTTTTATCGAATCGTAAACGGTCAGAAAGAAAAAGAAATAAATATAGAAAATTGTGTTACATTTGTTTGTACAATAAGGAAAATATTACATCAGATCACATTGTTGATCAGCGATCAATGATCATGATTTGTTGAATTGCTGTTACTGCTGTTGCTTCTGCAGCAACGTCTGTTAAACAGGCTCTGTTTTTTGTTTTAATTTTACAATTCAGTGATTATTATTGAACTATTTTTTTTTGATTGGAAAAAATTTCTTGCTTACCTTCCTCTTTCTCATTATATTCATTGCATGGATGCGTATGTTGGTGATATTTTATCATATGTTTACTTTTTTTTTTTTTAAATTTAAATTAAGATAATAGCTGGATAACTAATAATTTGACATTAGTTTGACTCACCAAAAATTAATTACCCTTTTTGTTTCAAGCAAAAAGTGCTGACTCAAAGCTATTTGACTCGAAAAAGATTTGAATAAAAGGCATTTAATGCACTTTATTGCAACACTTTTCCTCTTAATTATAAAGGCGATAGCATTCTCTGAAATTGCAACTTGCCTCAGTTTTCTTTTCAAAGATTTTGAACCAAGTTTTATCGACCGACTTACTACTCTTCGTGAGCTATTCTTGTTTCGATTATTGTAAAGTTGAATTGAGCTATGAATTTTTTGTCCTACAACTATTTGTCCTCTCGATGTTTAATATTATAAGCAATTTTCAAATAATGCATAACCTCTTTTGAATTTGGATTTAATACGCAATCGAAATTTATTTTCAAGTCACATGAAAAGACAATAAAGAAAAAAAAGGACATCAAACCGAAATATTCGTAGTTTACTATGTTACTGTTTTTTTGACGACATAGTTTCCATACCGTAATCCACATTTATTTGTTCCCTCCCTTTTCAGTAAATTTTTTGTAAAATTATTTTGAGCTCACTGTTAGTGGTATTTCTTTTTTTAATACATAAGATGGAATAGAAGAGATTGATTATTATTATCATCATCTTAATTTTTTTGAATAGCTAATGATTCAGAATTTCTTTCTTGAATGTTCGTCTCTTAACGACTGACCGTTTATTTGAAGAAATATGGGGAAGGAATTCATTCTAAGTAATTCGAATTTTCTTAAAATCTAGCAGAAGAGATCGAATTGACATTTATTTCATTTTCTTTCGTGCTACTTCTTCAATAGATTTTTCCATTCATCAACATTTCGTTAATTGCTTACGTTTTATGCTCACAGCTTTGAAATTCTTAACATTTCCTTACAATTAGTTTGATCTGGTTTTTGAAATGTGGAAATAAATACACTTACTTTTTCGGGATTGAGAAAAAACATTGTCTAAAATTTAAATTTTTAAAATGAGTATGATTTCAAATTTGAAATAAATGTTGAATAGAGACAGTTTTGATATAGAAATGTATTGTTCTGAAATATATAACAGTAAATTCTTTTTCAATCAAATGAAAATTTTTCATCTGTGATTGTCAACACAGCACTAAAATATTGCCAACGACGAATGTTATCGAGATGCTTCCGAATGAAATTTTTAAAAAAAGTGAAAAATTTTTTTTTCGATTGTCTTGTGAATTTTTGTAATGCATGATGGTTGGAGTTGTTCGGCGTTCTTCGTTGCTACCAGATGGACGTACTTATCAAGCGGTGAAGTCTTCTGATTACCATCATCTAGAATCGATTCAAGCTAAACGCAGAAACAGGTTCATCTCACGCTCATTTCACTTCATTCTTCTTTATTTCCTCATTTTTCATTCTCTCATTTTATTATCTCACAATTTTCATCAAATTCTGCACTTCTGTCTGCGTGTCTCAGAAACCAGTTATTCAACATTTTCGTCATATTCAGCACTCCTGACTTCATTTCGTGTAAATAACTGAAATGAAATTTGCAAAATTTCAACCAATTTCTTTGAGATCTCATTTACCTGAGATGCTGTTATCTCATTTACCTGAAGTGATAGATATATTAGCATGCCAACAATGAAAAAATATTTGCAAAAAAAAGATTATTTGTATATAATATTGTAAATATTATTATCGCATTAAATTGAAAGCAGATGTAACACAATAAGAAAAATGAATAAAATATTTCGTCTTGTTCTAATTCAGTTCGAATTTTGGAAATTCAAAACTTTAGCTTGAAATATCTGATAGATTTTACCTGCAGCATTTTTTAATAAACTCTTCAAAACTTTGTTTCTTCCTTACTTCTCTTTCAAGTATTTTTTTTCTTTTTTTATCAACTCTATTCTTATTTTGCTCCTTTTCTTCTTTGATTCAAAATTCTTTTGAAACTCTCATTTTTTCTTCGTTTTCAATGCTGATTTTGAAAAGATGAGATACCTAATCTCCTAGAATCTGATGGGTTAGAAGAACAGAATGTTTTATCGAAACTTCACTAGTAAAGCATTCTGGAACGAGAGATATTGGTTCTTTATGAAACAATTTGCAGGTAAATTAATTTGCAGTTGAACTGAATTTTTTTCAATTAAGAACTGTTTCAATTAATTACCGAGCTAATGATTCGTAAGCTAAGGACAATTAAGTGGTCAGGCGATTAAAGTCAAGTATGAAATGATAAAACTGATATTGATAATTAATATGAATAAGAGATTTATATTTACTTTTCCTCCATGACCAAGCACATTAGAAATTCTTATTCCAATGTAACGAGATATATTACAAGTTCCATTGATAAGTTAACACTGATAAGTTTCTGAAAAAAAAAAGAGCAATAAGAGAAAATAAGAAGCAAAGAAAATGTTGATTAAATTTGCAAAAAACGATTGCCTTTAATATGCAATATGACTATCCAAATGCTTACTTATAATTTATATCTTCCCAAAAAAATCTGCAGCATTTGCGAATTTTCGTTCCCAGTATTCCAATTTTAATCTAAAACATGATTCTTTTGCTCGAAATTATGTAACTGTTTAGAAATATATAAATTTCATTTCAAAGTATAAAAATTTTTTTATTGGAACACGTCCAAAGTTTATTCAAAACAAATAAAATTTCTATGCAAAATATACATTTTTTAATAAACATCAAAACAATACCAAAAATTATGCAAATTTTTGATAAAATGCATAAAAAGTTATGGACTGATTATTGTCAACCGATAGTGTTTTCATTTTAGTTCGCCAGCCGGTGGAACCGTTGTTACCGCGAGTGGAACCGGCGCTAATACACCAGTTATTGCTATTGACGGTAAAATTGAACAGGCAATGGTATGTCCGGTTTTATCTAATTTATTTCATTATTCCGTTTCAATCACAAAAAAAGTTAACTTTTAGAAGAATTAAACCGGTCTACTCCCATATCGCTGCTGCTAACAGACGGGCTGCTTTCAGACGAAAACGAACATACGGCCAGGCTAAGTTTTAAAAAGTATGATTCCCCTTGGTTTGAAAGATAGATACGCCAGATACGTGATTATCCGACAGATACGTGTATTCTCTCCAAACATTGTAACTCTTTCAAATGTATAAATTTTTACTCAGAATGCACTAATTGTCACTAAAATCGCAGAAATTTCTTCTTATTAAAAACTTTACATCCATTCAGTCCTCATTTTTTTCGTCAAAGACAATTAATTAAAAAATGGAAAACCGTCAAAGGCAATTAATAAAATAATTATAAGAATGAAACATTTACTTATTTCGGATATTTAATTATGTCAGTTTGCGGCATTGGAAATAAAATGGCCAGGGATTACGATTACGATTTTGTGATTGTATTCTTGTTGTCAAAATATAAATTTTTTTTAACTTTAATTGAACTTTAATTTAAATTTGAAAAAACTCTAATTCGGATTTGGTTCTCTCTCAAAACTTTGAAATTAGTTTCCATAAAAAAAAAAAAGAGAGAATAAACTATTGTCTACTGCTTTAAACTAAAAAAATATCTAAGTGGATGATTTTAATATTTTTGCTTCTAAAGATTCCAGGAACCACTAAATTCATGAAATTTTATGAGAATTCTGAGTTATTATTTCAGGACTTGGTAAAAACTCACTTGATGTTTGCTGTGCGTGAAGAAGTTGATGTTTTGAGGGCAAAAATCATGGAATTGGAAGCTACCGTAAGTGTATTCATTCTTTTATTACCTTTGAAAAATTAAAAAACTGAGAAAAAAAATTCATAGAAGTGACAGTGTAGAAGATTTGAACGACAATCTGGAATTAATTGGATATGATTAAAAATGTGAGGAAATGAAATTAATCCGAAATAGTAATTTAAATTATATTGTTCTTCTAGGTTGTTAATTTAGATTTTTCCTTTGTGTACAATCTTTTGATTCAAGATTGCAAATTAGCAAAATATAATATGTGAATTTTAGATTTTACAATTGGAAGCTGAAAATGCAATCCTTCGTGAACATGTACCGGTGGAAATCTTGAATAAATTAAGTTTGCAAGCGACACCGACAAACTCGACTGCAACAACTTCTGCTGTTTGAATGTCAAACAGTTTGGAGTTTCTTTTCATCAATTGACCTCTGTAATAATAATGTGTTACATTTCCTCGTTACCTGTGTTTGATACTTTGTGATTCACATCATCCATAAAATATTTCAGTTCTTTTTGAAGAAAAATAATGAAGGGAAATATTTCATTTCAACGAATGAAAATTATCAGCAAATAGCTTCTTTTCTTTTTTTGTTTCAGTCAACTTTAAAAAATTTTATAGCATTAATTTATTTGTAGAATGAGCAGGTTTTTATATTTCTATAGATAAATTCCCTAATTAAATTATGTCAAAATAAGAAAATATAGAAAAAAAAAAGTATTGTGGAACTTATGAACCTACTTGGTGCTCGGATTTTGTTTTCGTTTATTATACAAAATCTTTTAGTAATTGATTCGATGAAACGGGTCATTGTCCTTATCATTATCTAATATTCCACCAGGTGAAATCATTTCATACATAAATTTCAATGCAGTCTTTAATTTGCTAGAATTCAGAAATATGCTGGAATTTGTAATTTTCCGACATGTACTATTACCGGTATGCCTGATTGTTTGAGAAAATCCATTAAATTTCTGAGTAAAACCTAGGATAAAACAAGTTTATTTTTCAATATCAAGTGTTAATCCTTCTACATTAGGCACTAATTTAAAAAAGAAAAAAAAAAGTAAAACTATCATATTTATTTCTTTTAGTGTTTAAGCTAAATGACAAAGAAAACAAATTAGAAGTTGCATTCTAACGACGAAAATTTAGTGAAAGAAATTAGAACTTTTTTGTATTTCCGTAGTCTTATAGTTGAAATGTTTTCGCACTTAATTTTTTCCCCCTTCGTTTCCTCTAATTTTCAAAAAAGTTTTTTTTTTGGATTTGAAACTTTAATTTATTGATTCTCGAACAGAAATTCCACTGTTTGAGAAAATAATGGAACAAATTTTTTAAAATTCTGATCCTCTCAATTTTTATATGAAAAAAGAACGCTTCCAATCTTATTCTAAGCAATGATACTGAATTATACGATGTTAAATCTTAACTAATAAAAAATATGTCTTACTTTGAATCAATTCACATTGTATATAAAAATTATTTCTGGCTTCCAGATTCTACGTATTAATAATGCAGTCATTTATTTCGTGTTATCATGATTATTTGATTTCTGTTATCTTCCATTTATTATTTTTATTAAATATTTCGGGCCAAACTCTCTCACTTATTTGTATCACAAAAGTAAGAAGATATTTTCCACTTAAATAAGCTGAATAATTTCTGACTGAAAATCGATTAGATATTTCATTTTGCGAGTTTCAAACTTCACTATTCAAATTTCAAATTAAGAAATATTGAGGTAATTCTTTTTGAGCAGTTCAGTATGAGTATTAGAAAAGCAATTTTTTTTCTTTTTTTTAAAATTGAAAACCTTATTTAAATGTGAAGTTTTCCGTGTCTTTATTCTTTCGTTTTCTTCAGATTCTTATTGTTATATCCTTTGTCATCATTGCCGCTCTTTCTTTTCAATTTTGCATTTTTGAGGACACGCTTCTTCTTTTTCCCATAAATCTGCAGTCCCATAACGGTTTACGTGATTCATACGGAAGTATACAAATTTTTTGTAAAATAATATTCTTTTTTCGAATTTTTGTAAAACACACTTTTTTTTTCGAATCTTCTTTAGTACGTACCCCTTCAGAATTACTGGGAACTGTTAGCAGCTTATAATCTATTGAATAGAGTGTTCTCAATTATTATACTGTACATGAAAAATAGTTTAAAACTTTATGATGTATATTTTCTTTTTCATCCTTTGCCAGTATTTCCCATTGCTGGATAAAAATAAATTCGTGCAGCTGCCATTTGCAAAACAATTACATATGAGTTTTGACATCTACATTTTTTTAATATCTTACTAAAGTGAACTCTATTTATCAAAATACGCATTATCAGTTGAATCTAAACCGAAGCCTAGCAAAAAAATTTGACCCGAATACTGATTAAACTGCTCCTCCTTCTGATTCTATCCAATGCAAGAAAAACAGAATTTAGGCTTTCTTTTTAAATACAATCTCATCATCTAAAAATAAAAAATAATGGGCAAATAAACATAGTGTTAAGAATCATTAACATAAGTTTATCTTCAAATAAACGGATATAAATGAGAACATATATTGTTTAATGTAAGTATAGAATTTCTTCTATCATACCATAGCTTCCATTATGGCATAAAATTAAAAAAAGAACATGGAATGCCTCAAAAAGTAATACTACAGAGCAGGGAAGTAATAGCATTACCGATATCGTAATGCGATAATGACAAGTATTATTATTGATTTTTATGACTGAAAAATGCACAAAAAAAGATCATATTAAAACAAATCACTAAAACATATGTTACTCCGGAAACAGTTTTATGGACTAGTAAAAGAAAAGGGAAAGATATTAGGTCTAATCACTGTCAAACAGAAAAACCTTGAAGTGAATTTTGCAGAAACACCCACTCGGTTGAAGTGAGGAAAAAATAGTCTGAAAGATTTAGCCATAGAGTTAAAGGAAAAGAATAATTAAGCTGTCACAGTTATTGATAAACCTGACACACCTAAAGCATAGACTGTATAAGCTTACTTTAGCTATGTATAACATTTCCATATAAGCTTATTTATGATATATATAACGTCTCCACAACTGTAAAACAATCCAAAATGAAAAGACAAAGGTAGATTACATCACATTAATGCAACTGAACATTTGAATATTATTTCTAATAGAAATTCTTAGAGCACTCATTTCGATATCTTCCTTCTTCACATTCTATAAAAAATGAGAATGAGAGGAAATACATAAATATCGTCCTTGAAAACAACTCGCAATTTTTAAAACACAAAATAATGGACTCTCCAAAAAAAAAAAAATATAAGAAAAGAACAAAACTCTCTAGCTCTCTGAATCCTTATTTCTTAAATGAAATATTCAAGTAAATACAGTGCCGGACAAATCTCGTTTCATCAAACTGAAAGCACAAACAACAATCTTAGAAATAAAAAAGAGTAAAAAAGTTATATGTGATTGGCTATAATTTCATTAAACAAATTATGATATCAAGGAGTAAAGAAACAAGACTAAAGTGACATCTTGAAGCACCAAAGACATATCTAAAAAATAAGACGCATCATCGGTGAGTCGTGCTTAATCCAAATCGAAATTGAGAATCCAGTTTTGTTTCAATGAGTAGTGAAAATTAAATAGAACACAATGGTTTTTGAGAAACGTTTTTGTTTTTGAGAAACGAAGCACATTGACAAGAAAAAAAAAAAGAAAAAAAAAACCGAAATTCATAAGCCAAAGATGTAACGAACTATAAAACCGCTCTACATCACCATTTAAATTTAAAGTGTTTAGCTAAATGAACATTTTTCACACAATTCCACATAATCATGCAGGTAGTAAAAAAGCCGAAAACGCGAGGTCTCACGAATTCTTGCCGTTTTATGAATCCTATGCCAGGAGACACAGCACAATAATTCAAAAAAAAATCTTAAAATCTCCAAATATGACTAACATGATATAATTTTTTTTTCTTCATTCAAAAACTTATTTGATTCAATTAAGAAAGTGGATTTCATCAAGATTTGTAAATGATACTGTTATTAATAAGGATTTCACAAAAATCATTCTTAGATGAACTTGTTTTATTGTCAGAAATATTTTATAAAAATCTTAAAGTAATCAGCATTATATATTATATTGCTATGTGTACATTTCATTCAAAAACTCCTGCTTAAGTAATTTGATTCAACTAAGAAAGTAAGTTTCAATGGACTTGTAAACAGTAAATCACTACTATTTATAATCCGATGAAATTCACTTTCCTATCGACAGTAAGGCAATATTTTTCCAATCATAAAAGCAGTATAATCAAGTATATAAAAAACTACTCAATGTGGAATTTTGCTCAATAAGATATTAACAGCTTAGGATTCAATTTTTTTGGATATAAAAGCCATAATTTCAATCTCAACATTTATTTACTCAGCAAATAAATTATATTCGATGTGAAAAGAATGGGCATATTAAGCAATGAAATTAGTATCTACACTAGATCATTCTATGAAAAAATGACTACTGTGTAAGGATATTTCCTAAAAATTCTCTATAACTGACTTCACAGTTTCTAAACAAATAAACTTGTTACTTAATAGCATGTATCTTGAATGAAAAATCATTTTTTGAGAATGTTGCATCAGTCTTGACAATGCCGATACATCTTAAAAAGTAAGGATTTTTGTTCTTATTTTTAGTAAATCCAATTTAAATTTGAAAGTATGCAGAAAAATTAAATAAATCATGGCTTAAATCGATAACAATTTGAAAATCCAAATAGAAAAAATCAGTTAATGAAATTAAAATGCAACTAACAGATCAATGGATTACAAGCAATATGTATAAATGAATTAATCTGCTTCGGAGTTTGTTGAAGTGAAGAAACGCTGGAAACAGCCGGTCGCGCGAGAAACTGATCAGCAACAACACTAAGACCTGAGTTGAACACTGAAATTAAGCCTGTCAACTGACGTTCTTCAACGCAGCATTTCTTAATACTGCATGAAGATGGTAAACGAAGTGCAGATGTTTTGCGTTTTCGATGATGCAAAAAAGTCGTTGAAGATAGTGAGCCGTTTTCACAATCTCTATCTTCTTCTATCTCGCCGTCTTCCTCAGTTCCGGTACATGAATAAACTTCTTCGTCATTTGAAACAGATTCTGAAACCGGGGCAACAACTGTGTCAGCAGAAACCGCTAAACAATCAAAGTCAGAATCTCTTTTTGGCTTAGGGGTTGCAAATTCCTCCACTCCTTTTTTTTCTCTTGCCAGCTGGCTAACTAACTGCGATGAAATCATGTCTTCTGAGAAATATATATCAGGAAGGGATGCAGAATCGTTATACATGTGTTGTTGGGTTGTTGTTTCATCCATACCGTACATTTCCGGTCCAGTAAATGTATACTGGAATGGTGCAAGACGAAGTGCCGAATAGCCAAATTCGATTTGTTCCTGCTTTACCAAGTTACCACAGCTGCTATCCAAAGGCATTGGTTCATGACTGAAACGATATTTCTGGTACTTTAGAGAACTTCTTTAAAAGATAAAAATCAAATCATGCAAAGTTATTTGATCTCAGTGGTTCACTTTTTTCAATAAAGGAAATAAGTAAATGGCAAATTCAACCATAAGCAGCTCAAGAAAAATTAGCATACCTGTCGCAAAACCCCTCAGTTCATTAACCTCAAAAAAATGTAATATATATTACATTCTAAGAAAATTTTTCCAATTTTCTTTATTGGAAAAATTACACCTACAGGCAAAACACACAGTTTTTATGTTGTTGTTCATTCAATTTTACTATCATCATTAGGTGCGAAAAACAGGAAACAGCACAATTTATCAAATAAGCTGACAACAGGAAAAAAAAAAACAAACACATTCCTACTCGTTTAAAATTTTGATTTCCTTTTTTTTTTCGAGCAAGAAAATTGGATTTTAAAAAACAAGAAGGCTACTTAGATGATGTCAGAATTTTATAAATTATTTTACAAGGTATGCGTGAACAGCTTCTCCTTTACATCTCAAACTCATCTCACCAATTAATTCGAAAAGTCTTCGTGAACCTTTTTATCAGACAGTCCTAAAATGTTTGTAATACTCATCCCTTAATTATCTTCCTAAATGTCCAACTTATTTTTTATGATATTCCAAATTTACGATATTAAGCATAATTAGAAAATTTTTACCTCAGTGTGATGACGAATAGAGATCTACCCACTCAAAAAACTGCACAATTGCGATTTAGCACTGTCTTAAATTATGCTATGTACCACTATACTTTGAACTACGAAAATCTTGCAAAATGAAGTTATTGTTGCTTTTGCTGAATTTATTGTAGTCCTTGTGTAACAAAATATATTTCCGATTTTCACTTTTTGTTTCTAATAAGACAAAACTCCTACTTTTTTGACAAATCCAAAAGGTGAGTTGCATCTTCACCCGCATTCTCATATTCGATATCATCCATTTCATCCTCTTCATCATCCACATCAACATAATGAGACGGAGAAAGCGTATTCAAAGCTGGCATAGGATTTGTATGCAGCATCATCATAGAGTTCTCTGCTTGTGGCCTGTCTATGCATTCGGAATCATTTGCGAACATTGGAAACCTAAAATCTTCTTGAAGGGAATTTGAGGAAATAATTAAAGATTTTTTCCACAGAAAAAATTCCGCTTTGAAATTGATCAGTTGAAAAAAAAAAAGAAAAAAAAGAGTAATATCGGCTAACCTTTTCTGTTCATCACGAGCCCTTCTTAATAAATGTAAAATTAATAAATTTCGATGCAGCTTTGCACCACCTCGTTCACTTTTTGAATTAACCATTTTAGCGCATGAAAGACGAATTAAACGATTACACACTTCGGTTTCAACAATTTCATCAACATCACCAACTGAAGGCATCTCTGCAACATTCCAAAATTGAAGTCTTGAATTGATTAAAATCTCGAAATAATCAAATTACTCGCAAATGCACATTAACAAAAAAGATATGATAGGATGAAGCTCGATGAACATCACATGGATGAATTCAATAGATAAAAATAATGCAAAGAGAGGAGAAAACAAAGTCTCATTAATTGCAAGCCTTGAGCTACATGCTGCAAAACTTCATGTTCAATGTAACCTATAACATTCACAGTTCATTCCTATGTGATTTTCAGGTTTAGCAAACAAGCAGCATAAGGACTATTGTAAGCTAACTTATGATAGCATTACTTCGATTTCATACTTCTTTGAACAGTCTAAGACGAGATTACTACATTTCGATTTTGTAATGTTAAGACGAGATTTTGTTTTTCCTAAAACTAGATTTTGGATGTTCACTGTAGAGCAGTAAAATAATAGTTGAGAAAGCGTTCGAAATTTTTATAAGGCGTGAATTACACACAACTCTATTAATGAAATTATCCACTTCACAATTTCTACAAACATTTCGAGAGAATTGTCTCGAAATATATAATAGAGAGATGAGGAATGGAGACATCACTTCTACACGTCTGTTTGGGAAATTTCCATAAGTGTTCAAAGGGGGAACAGTTCCTCTATGATTTCCGGACCGTCATTTCCCGAGATTGAATAAGTTTTGAAGCCATTTGACGTTAGAATCTTTCGTCCTTCCCGCGAATTTGATAACGCGCAATAATTTCATGCTCTGTCATGCAATGATTTCATCGCATGAATGCATGAAACTACACTGAAATTATGATAAAACAGCGTCAAAAAATGAATAGATGGCTAATTTTCACATCATTATGAAATTATACACTTGACAACTGATGATCTCAGCACGTAACATACGTATGCATGTAGGGTCGCAACGTGATGCATCTAGGATCGCAACGTGATGCATCTAGGATCGCTTCCTCAATCGTTTTATTTCCACTTTACTCGGGAAATATTCGAGGAAGTATTATGTGACAAGTGCGAAAGCCCTCCTAATGCATGCCGTAATGAATGCAGGATGCACGAAGGTTGCTGCATGTCAAACTCACTCCAATGACATCATTTACCATCACTTATTCGGTCAACACAACACACTATCAATAACGACGGCGATAAGACAAGCAAAATTTACCAATGGCACCACATCAACAGCACTCCAATTCATCCACATCTTACCACATGCTCTCCATGTCTACGTGGACTCCTGCATGTCTGACTCCCCCTCTCTCTTCCTGGTTGACATACGACAAAATTGAATGGCAGAGGAGAGAACTGACCGACAATAACATGAGCGAGCGTACTCACCTACGCTTGCCCAGATGAATTCATGAAACAATCAAACGAGCAGACAAGAAGACAAACATGCAGGAAGTGGTAGGAAAAGAGTGAAAAGAAATGAAGAAGGAAGTGACATACACACAGAGTGCATAAAAAATATGCAGAATAATTCGTTCTCATTGTGCTCAGGAGGGAGTGTTTGAACATAGTGCTACAAGATGAGAATGCAATGAAAGACAGGAAGAGTGGACGGGCAGAGAGGATGGATGGATGGGGAGAGAAAAAGAGAATGCCGTAGTAAGGAATCAAAAATTGAAGGATTGAGGCGTAGTAGAGACATCAACTGGCAACGTGCCAATACATTTGGAATTACTACTCTTTCACATGTTGAGTCATCCTGTCGATGGAAACATGAAATGTGTTTGAGTGGGTGTTTGTTTGTGCAGATCGCAGGGAGGGATGGGTTCTCAAGTTCCGGGCAACGGGAAGTCCCGGAACAACCGGTAAGTGAATCATTCCCCTCCCTTCCGTTTCACTCTCGACTGTATTCAGGGATGTTTACAGCAGCGTTGTTGTTTATCTCAAAGCCATGACTTCGAAAGTCAAAGCTCACACATCGAAGCAGTAGAGAATGTCATTTTCTTCTCGCTCCTTTCATAATCCAACATCGTGCTCTAACAGCAGTAATGCAAATTTGGTAACTTTGACGGTACCCTGTGTTACTATGACAACCAACCAGTCCGATAGAATTTTAGTCGATTTATTTTGGAATGTTCTCCTGGAATTTAATTTAAATATTCATCGATAGTTGCTGAAGGCAAGAACTGCGTAATAAGGACTGCCTTCATGCAAGAAATAGTTTAGTAATTTGAGAGAGGAAGTGAAGATCACAGCCTATTACAGGATGTTCACGCCTACTTCAGGATATCCACGTATCAACCAACGTGTCTTCCAAAAATATATGAATGCGATACAATGCCATGTTATGCAGTCTTTGGATAAGGTGTTGTTCCTTTTCGTAATCAAAACATTTCAGTCGATTTGAATAATATTCCCATAAAATTCATCGTTGGCAATCGATGTGAAATGAGAGTTTTACACGCTTGGCCACCTGGAAAGATCTCATCGGTAGAAGATTTTAAGCTTTTCATGCTCTTAGGCTGATAGTTTTGTAAAATTGTTGTGTCGTCTTCTTGTCTTCTTGTTGCACATTCATTACTCGAATTAGCGTTAATCATTGATATAAATGTGACAGGAGGATGTGCTAGACCTATTGAACTTTGCAAGAATTCATTAACGTGGTATGCTCATGAAGACGATTTGTAAAGACAAACAGATACTGCTGCGGCAAGAAGATTACCAAAATTTTAAAATGGAATTTGGATTTAAAAGATGATGAAAATTGACGGAACGATAAATATACGTAGTTCATATTATTTTATTCTTCTTACAATAAAGGATGTAAATATTTCTGAAAATTCTTTGAGTTTTTCAAGGAGATTTCTCAGATTTTGACTTTTGATTTGCCTTAAATCATAATACTATAATAGAAGAAAAATCGTTTATAAAAACGATTAGATTACTGATTTATGAATTAAAGGGCGTCTCTTTACTCATTAAAAAAAAGAAATTAGGTTAGGTTCAATCAGCGACTAAACGATCAGAAGATTTCCATTAGCAAATAATCGTTAGGAATTTGAAACACATGATAAATTTCTGCTGACTCAAGTCGACATATTTTGATTTGTCTTAAAATGAAGATAATTTTACATTTAATGTTTGTTTTGATCGAAGATTACTTCTCGAATCTTCTTTAAGAAATTCTTGAGAGTTCTGTTCGATCTAATTGTTTGTTTTACACTGTATGTTGATTCTGATCGAAGAACGATACTGAGACTTTTTCTCAGGCACCAAATTAATCTCGAAGATTTTTTAATTACATTTATTGCGGCAAAAACAATCCTATTTGAAGAAAGTTTTTTATTGATTGACGTTTACTAAAGTTAGAGGCTGATGAATTTTGGTTCTGGAATTGTCGGCAAACTATGTTTTCGGGCCGGAATTAGTAAAAGATTCATTAAATCTCGTACCTTTAGTATTTGGTTAGTTAATTCGTGACTAATTCATGAGGAAGAAATCAATCAATGCTTTCGAGCGAAGCTGACACTTGTCATCTTCAAGAAATTTGGAGAAAAATTTTTTTGTGCAGGAGTAATTTCTGCAAAATATAATTCTGAATCAAATCTAAATACTAGAACTAAATTAAATTACAAAACAATCAATATAAGGAATTAACCTATGCAACATAGCCAGTAAACTCCCCGCATTTATTATTCGAGAAGTAGACTCAAGGGACTAGAAGTGAGATCGTTTTCTTAATCACTCTCGCTAGACTTTAAATGAGAATTAATTTGAGAAATCTGAAGGGAAAGTCTGTTAGATGAACGGTAATATGAAAAGTGATCGAGGTTCATCAGAATGAACAGAGAAAAGGAATGTGTTCGGGAATACGCGCTAATTAATTTGAAACTTTGTGTACTATCATGAGTAATACAGAGAGTTATGCGCCGCAAGATGAATTGTCGTTATCTCTATTCGTAATCAAAATTAGCGATTTTAATCGGTTTTGACAGACAGTGGGACACTTCTTTTACAGTTGATGGCAGACGAGCTTGTTATTGCTGAGAGAACTGCCTAATTTTAATTTTTGTAACTTTTTCACCTGAGCAGAAGAGAAAATTTAAAGTTAAGCTTGAAATACCGGTCGGTATTTTTTTTTTTTAGTATTCCAATATTATTGATTTGTTTGTTTTCAAACTTAAAAGTTGATAAATTGCTACGTTCCATTCTGTATACAATTGAATACTTGATATCGATTTAGAATGGTTGCACAAAAAAATCAGAAGTTATAGAGAAGATCCTTTCTGATGTTACTGTATTATGTGGATGGGAGAAAGTTCTAAACATTTTCACAATATTTCCAAAATTAACAGCAAAAGCCGCAAGTCATTTCTTGAAAAAGTAGTATATAATGAATTATAAACGATTGTTGTGAATGGGACATTTTTTATAATAAACAAGAAAGCAAATTTCAACGATGCGAAGTACATTTTCTGAGTTTGATCAAAACAATTTTTTAGATGTTTTTTTTCCTAATTTTGGCTCTAAGTGAATTTGAAGTTCGAATTCGTGAAAGAGAAGAGACGGGAAAAAAGGAAATATTTGGGATCATCCGTTACGCATCGTCCAGATCAGTTTCCCTGATCTTGCACAAGATACACCGGATTCGAACATGGCTGAAATATATATGCGCATAAATATATGCACATAATACAACGTACATACGAGAATGAAAATTAAGAACTTAAAATTGCCTTAAAAATTTTCTATTTTCAAAATAATGACTTTCAGGAACTCCTTTATATTCTCGAGAAAAATTACCCTACTTCTATAGGATCTAACCTTTTGAGCTAAAAGTTATCTCTCTTTTTATGTTCGCTATCAAGAAATAGTGATAGGAACTAGATCATTTTGAAATTAAATCATCTCCAAATGCTAATCAGAGCCTATTAAATGCACTGCTTTGCTTCTAATTTTGAAATCAAATGTAGTTTTGAATCCTTCCAAGTTCAGCATTTTCAAATTGTGTTTATGAAAATATTTGAAATTCCGAGTTTCAAAAATACTTGCTATTCGCATGGTTGAGATTCATGTTTTAGATAATGGATAACAGAAGAATTTACAATGTAAAAAAAAAAAAAAAAAAAAAAAACTAATCGATAGGAAAATTTTTTTTTGATGTTCAACAATCTAATCACAAAATAATTTGTCAGTACATCCACAGTGCAGTTTGAGTTTAATCAAACATGCATAAATCGTGAATAGTTTATTCTTTTTGAATTTTTGAGGGACTTGGCTTTATGCTACAGTTAGACTATAAATAATTAACGAAAAAAGCCAGTCAGTGAATATTAGTATAATAATAATATTTTTTTTCTTTTGTAACACTTTCTCTTTTTTTTTTTGAAATTTTAGTATGAAAGGAATACTTTTTTTTAATTGTTAATTTTAAATTCTATTTTAATTTCAAATTCTATTTGGGGTTATTAACCTCCGCCGTAACAATAAAAATAATCAGCGAAATGTTCAGAAAATAAAAAATTGCATTTATTTCGAAGAAAATAATTGCAAAACGCAATTTAAAATATTTTTCATTTTGATGAGAATGAATGCTGACTACTACTATGAACCCTAAATGTTTGGATTTTATTTATATTTTTTTTTTCGTGCTTGATTTTTCATTCATAATTTATTTATTTTGTAAACATGTAAATATAAATAAATAACGAATGAGAAATCAAATAAATAGATAGTCTTTCTTTCCGTCCTCTTATGATTTTCCTTGTTCTTTCTGTTTGTTGACCTTCAGTGTTCTATTCTCAAATCTTCATAAACGATGTTTGATTGATAAAGATCTTCGAAGTTACATTTTCAGTCCTAATATTATATCTTTCACTTTTTTCGTCTTGTCTTGAAACTATTCCGTATCAGATAAAACATGGCCGAAGTTGAAGTAAAGCCAACATTCTTGTTAAACTTCTAGGATAATTTCTTGGTTTTTTTCTCCATGAGAGGTCACACAGGCGCAAAAAGTTACTTCTGATATTTTCTGAGAAGATCGATTGTTTTTGGACTTGAAATTTATATTCTGTACAAAAATAAGTACACGAATTATGAATAAATACCATGCCTGATCATATAGTTGTAAGTTTTGAATCTGAATAATATGAACAACAATACATGATTTTCATGAAAATCTTGCATACACACAAATAATTTGGATTGATTCAGATTGAAAGATTATAGTTATATGTCAAATATAATACATATTCATATTTTATTAATCCTGAGGATATGCGAAATTGATTACAGAAACTTTCATAACCAATAGTCGATTGACTTCATAGCAAATTTAAGTTTGCATGTGAAAAAAGAGAACGAAATAAATTTACGGAACTTTATTAATGTACTTTCAAGAGTAATAAACTAATTAATCAAGTCATTTCTGTATTGACAAGATTCGCTGGAACAGAATTTCATTCAGTATTCATGCGAACATACGATCAAAGTTGAAATTAAAATCAAAATCGCGAAAACCGGTATTTCTTTATTTCTTCTTTGATATACTGTTTTTCTCAAAGATCTTTTCTCTATCTTTGCTCCTCTTCTCTTTTAATTTTTCTTTTTTCATTTAAATATCGTTCATGGAAAGCAAAAGCCTTCTTTAATTTGATGGAAAATTTTGTGAGAATAGGTTCCGTGAAATATGTTCGAATTCACTAAAATTAAGAAAGGATCAAAGTCACTGAAGCATTAATTGTAATGATGAACTTTGTGGAACTTTCTGAAATATCAAATAACACAAATATAACCAACTAGAACAAGTCATAGGTGCCATCAGAATGCTAAGTGAAAATATAGATCACTATCGTGCTTTGTCAGAATGCTAAACTTGATATGATAACAAAAGGATGTGGGGATAAAAAGTTAGAAGAAATATTAACAGTATGATTATTACTTATCATAAATATTAAATAATGGTTGGTGAGAAGGTGATATGGTCATCAATTTTGATGCAAATATCAAAATTTAAAATCGTTTATCTTCTAGTTCCTCAAAAAAAAAAAAAAGAAAAGAAAAAAAAACACGAAAGAGTAAAAAATGTACCAATAAATGTACTAATTATTTTCTTGACAATTCATTTAACCCAAAAACAGATTGAACCAGAAAACGGGCTGAGTTGATGGATGCAAAAATTGAGAATTAATTAAAAAATTTTAGAAATTAAGAAATTACTTGTTTTACAACATTAGCGTATGCAAGGAGTTAAATTGCAAGTAGGATTGAAAAAAAGAAATAAAATAAGAATTCTTAAAGAAAATTTCTTTCAGAATAAAATTTTTCTGTAAACAAGATTTTGAAATTTGAATTGTTGCAGAAAAAGTGCGAAAGAGCATATGAACTGACAAAAAATCCAAAAAAATAAACTTTGCGTCTTTGTTTAATCAGTGATTTCAGCAATTTTTTTGTTTTAATTCAACTGAAAACGTTCTTTCGTCGACTGTCTCATTCGTTTTGCTCAATATAATTTGAAATTGGATGGTTTCGATTCTCTTTTATTCAAACTTTTTGCATCAGTTGTCGGTAAAATAGAAATATTTATAATATAAACAAAACGAATTAATCTGTAGAGGAGAAATTTGTTGTATTTTTCAAACAGTGAGTTACATATTTATTTTTGAGCACAAAGGCCTTTATTCTCATATCGTATGATTTTCTAGTAGAGCTTATCAGCATCGTGTAAAACGTTGAAATGTTAATTGTCAGGAATGTTACAAGGATTTAGGCTTGTGAGAACTGTCGATCTGATCCTGAGTCCTCATATCCAATCTTTATGACTGATGTGTTGTAAGTCTCCGCCCATTATCAATACCAAAGATCATTCATATAAAAAGGGAGATTTTGGAGTAGCAGAATTAGTGTTGTAAAATTGATTTTCAACGCGAGCAGTCTTTTAAAGATTACTGTCTTCAACAGCACTTGATTCAACATCAGTATCGGTGGCGATTCAGTACAGTATCAAAAACGATTTCAATGACAGCACGAGTGACAATTCAATAAAGACGACTGTTAGTATCGTTTATATTTGCCATATTGTTCATTTACTCCTTACTATAGTGTATAATATCGCATAAACCAAGAAAGGCTATTGCTGACCTAGCTGAGTCACAATAGCAAGAAGCAATTTTCAATCCAACTAATTTACAATCCAAATTACAATTCGACCACCCAACAATATTCTTCTACACTTCGAAAAAAAAATTTTTCAAGTGAGCTAAAGAATATATCATAGTTTAGCAAAACTTGAAATGAGGATCTTCAATTCACATTATTCATCATCCTATAGTAATCGTTGCTGACAAATGATTTATATTCAGCATGTCGTTTCTGTTCAATGAATCCATTTTCGTATTTTCAGCTCTCAAATAGATTAAACTAAGCTATTAAATAGCTTATACACATTCTTTCAAAAAATTTTGTTAGTGCAAATGATCTTTTCCAGAACATGACTTGAAACCGTAGTTCAAAATCTTTCTTGAAATCTCCTCATTTCAAGTAAGCATAAAAATTTCCGTTAAATCAGTACAATAGAAAATAATAAAAAATATGCAAAAAAAACTCTTCAATTTCATTATGCAGTAAACTTTGCATTTTATCGTTTTTGATTTTCGATATCTGTTGACTGACTTAAAAACACTTTTGCCAATGTAAATGTTAATAAAAGCACGTGAAATGTTCGTATCTGCTAGGAAAAATTCAAAATAAAAAAACGCTGAAGGATCGGGAATTTTGTTACATGCAATGATAAAATTTATGTTATCACAAATACGAACATTTCACGTGCTTTTATTAACATATTTCTTTTCTAATTTAGAAACCGAAAAAAAACATATGATGGCAAGTAAATAGATAGAAAGAAGTGCAATCCGCAATGAGTTTATGCAAAAATTTGCTGAATAATTAGAAAAATGATAATGTTATTTATCCAACTGGTAAAAAAAAATGGCGTGCATTGATGGTGCTGGTATTTTTCGATTTCCCATCAGTAAAAAATAAAAACAATTTGAAGTAAATGATGAGTGTCAAAAGTTGTTGTTTTAATTAATAATTGACCTTCATAATAGAGTTTATATTTAAAATCTAAAAGTACAATGATGGTTATATTATATATCATGAATTCTTGCCAGTAAAACATATGGACAATGAATAGGAAGTAGTACTAGCTTATTTCTTGTCAGAATGATTTGCTAGTTTATAAAACAAACTTTGAAATTTGAATGTAAAAAAAAAATGAATGAATAATTTTTTTAATTAGAGAACAGTACTCCTTTTATTTTTTTAAAATTTGCTTGTCAAGTTTAATGTCGTTGACAGCAGTCTACACTTGTCTTTCATCTCAGCCTTCTTGAATATAAAAATTTTTCCATATTAATTAGCTAAATTCGGTCGAAATCTAAGCTGTTATTATTTATTTATGGGAATTTTTAGCATTTGCTGTCTGAATCTCATGCTAACAAAACAGAGTGAAACATGGTCTTGCATGGTGGTGCCTTAAACTAATACTTATATTTAATTCCTTGCTTTCATTTGGCTTTGCTTATTGGAAAGTAATCGAAGGAAAGTTCTAAGTAAAGTGAAACATCTTGGAAGCAAATTAATATTTAATTTAATCATTTACTTCTGATTGAAAAAAGTTCATTTAAATTGAACTCTAAATGGAAATTTCGGATTTTTCATGCTATGTTTTTCAATGCTTCACCTCAAATAATTTGGTTAAATAAAAAAAACGCAGCATAGTTTTTCGGGGTAAAAAGAATAGAGAAAGCACAATGAGTTTTTGAGTTTTCTGAAGATTTCAAAAAGAACAGAAAATGTAATCTTGGAATCAAGGACTTTGCAACAGTCTGAGATAAAAATTGCAACAGTCAAAATTTTGAAAAGCTGGATTTTTGCTTTATGTCTTGATAGTTATGATTTTGTTATGGAGAAAATACATTCATCAAATCAGAATCTATAAAACAAAAACTCTGTATTTCAGCTCTTTCTTAAGCATAAGTCGGAGGAAAGCATTAAACATGGGAACTAATGGTCTCTTTCTAAAAATTCTAGAAACTATTTGAATTTCGTTGGAAACTATTTAAATTTCTTAGCAAGTAGAAATTCTCTGGATTAACTAAAAATTTCACAATATCAGCTGAATCATAAATTCAAGAGCCAGCTGTTCTGCTCAAATTAAAATTAAATTCGATATTTTATAGAAACTTGAAAAGTTGGGAATTTGAATATTTTAGAGGCATAAAATTATTTAACTTCGAATGATTGTCACTTAATGTTGTTGTATATCTAGGAGACGGTCGATGCATAGCAGAGGATCGACAAGTAGTACAGTGCTTTCAGAATTTGATGCCGAATATGCCTGTTCCGATTATGTTGTCAGTTAACCAATTATCTCAATCATTTTAAAAGAAAATTTTAAAATTTGCAAATCTTCAAAGATTTTATTCAGCAGGAATAGCATTGCGTTCTGAATTTTCAGGAAATACTATCTACGACACAACAGGAATTTCCTCTCTTTTTAGAAATTCAGAACAATTTTGAGAGATATTTAGCTTTGCAGATGGTACACCGCGTGGTACAAACTGCGGTGCGCAACTATTTCTCGGCATCATGCACAAATCCAGCTCATATGACTCTGTGTATCGATTTCACCGAGGGTGCACCTGTACCCAGTAATTCTTCACCTGTCGTTCGGTACCAAGCCCCATTGGTGCAAATCAATGTGGAGCGGAAATTTGACCCCAATAGCACCGGTGTTGTGACCAGCATCACGAAAGACAGCGAATTGCTGGCAACATCAACATCAGAAAAAGGTTGAGAAAGCTCTGTCAACGAATGATAACAGAAATAAAAAGATTGCTTCTGAAGATGAGAATATCACCTTATGCATTTTTAAACACAAACTCATTGTTTCTCATTGCAACATCTGCACATATCGATCTACAATAAGACTTCATTCAATTCTACTCATGACTGACCGCCTTTTTGGACCGCAATTCATCCTTCTTGACTCTTGAAACTCAACTCAAAAACGAAGGATTATAAAGAATTTTCAAAAAATTTTAAAAGAGATTCGAATAATTTTTTGTTCTTATAAATGTTAGTCTTAGAACTAAAAGGATTTACAGATGCAGAAAGATTTGAAAGAAAGACAATTTTTTGGATCTAAAAAGAAATTGTCTCAAGAGAATTTTGATTTGTTGTATTTTGTAGCATAAAAGAATTAATCAGATTATTGAATGAAGATGCATAAAGAATTTTAATCCTACTATAATCCAGTTACTGAAAACAAAGATAAAATTAGAATTTTGAAAATTGCTCGGAATATTTTTTCATGAATATTGCAGTCAGTCGAGAGAAAGTGAGTGCTCGAAAGCAAGGCCCAATATTCAACGCTGCCAAAAAATTATCTGTATTCACCATTACAGAGGAAGATGATGAGAATCTAAAACCACTGAAGTTAGAGCTGAATTTGAAAATGATATTTTGTGCATCTCAGTTCGAGTCATATAAATTGAATTTTCTTTTATTTCAAAATGTAAAGGCTTTTGCATCTAGGTCAAAAATCCTCGTGAAGACTTATTTTATTTTCAGTCAATGAATATTGAAGGTTTTCTCTTGCATATCCCAAATAGTGAATCCATTTTTTATGAATATTCAAATTTTCCAAACTTCAAAATTATCCGAAAATTTCAGAGCAGTAACTATGATCTTGAAGTCGAAAATATCACCACAACAAATATGTAATCTCAAATGTGTTGAAAAAAAAACAGCTGAGAAGAAAATATTTGAGTATTTACCTGTTACCTATGAGGTATGCAAATCACTACAGATTATTGAATTTACTGAAATCAGAGAATTGTTGGAGAAATCATACAACTTCTCTCTTACATTTCCTCATTCAGAAGTTTATCAGTCAAGAAATGATTATGAAATGGAGAAAGAAGTATGAAGAAGACAAGCGTACACTTTACTCAGATCAACAAGCAACGTCAAAAGATAATTTGAGCAGTCTTGAAGTATGATGCAGATTATGCTGATCGAAATTGCCATATTTTTTAATCAAAAGAAAATAACTGAGCTTCTGATGAAATATACAGAATCCTAATGCATAAACATCACCTGTTTGATTTTTTCATAGTTAAGGAAAATGAAAATTCGAAAATTTTATCTTTCTATTTAAACTAATTTTTGCTTCATCAAAAGATGTAATAAATTGGTTACAGGCCACAGCTCGTCCGGATGCAAGCCTATCAGTTTGCGGAAGAGGAATGATAACGGAGGATCAACGAACGAATGACTGGGGACCAGTTACTGGTATTCTCGATTTTGAGCCACAAGATAGCAAAGGAAATGTGAGCAAAGTTACTCAAATTCGTGGAAGTTTGCCTGACATATTGCGAGGCCCATGAAATCTAACGTTATATAATTCCTCTATTATCGCTATCTGAGAAATTATCCACATAATCTCAAATAATAATTCATCGTAGAAAGAAATGAAAATTAAAAGAATTTTTTTTTTGAGTTGTTATATTATTGCTGTTTTTTGAAATCATTTTTTGCTCCAATAAAAATTGTTAATTACTTTGGATTGTTTACAAATGAAAAACATTTGTTATTATCAGAAACAAGGCACTGATTCCTAGCAGAATTTATATTAAACATTTAAAAGTTCTTGTACTTAATTTTTTCCTCTGGGACAACGAATCATGACGACATTTCTTCAATGACTTTCTAATCAAGTCGAACAATCTTAGATGAACAATCTCGTTTGTCCAGCCAGATTGCGTTATTGTGTATATCACAGAGAAAGTTATTTCGACGAATCCATTGAACTGATCGCCATCATGTCAGAAAGAATTTTATCTCTACAATCAATTATCATATAGGGCCGCATAATGAATGGCACTACTTGAACGTTATTTGTGACAACAAATAGTGGATCCATGATTCCCAATCTTTCGAGCAACTTACTTCTTCTAATGATGTTATCATTCTTTGCAAAAATGAATCCAAATAGTCGAATAATCTTGAAATTTTTCTTATCAGAATTTCAAGCCTTAATTCATAATTTTCATAAAAATATGGACAAACATTTGGTTTAGCTATGAGCCAAGCTATGTTCATTCTATCCAATCTATTAATCTTTCCAACTTCCTTTCCCTGCTCAATTTTCTCCATAATATTGTGTTTTCATCAAGAACCTTTCAGAATATTTTCGGAAATATATTTATACAAAAATATCAGATTTATTTGAATCAAATAGGCCAAATAACCTTAACTAAAATCAAAGGTACCCAACAGTTCGATGTTTTGTTCACATACTATATGGTCTCGAAAATTCTCGAAAATCTTCATCTCGAAAATTCATTTCAATCGATTTAAAATTCATACTTGAAATGTTCCGAAATAACTGTGTTATTATCTATGCTGTTAAATTGTTTCAATGTTCGTTTTTTCTTCGACACTGAACACTGCAGCAACATTTTCGAAATTTGCAAAACGACTTGCAGAGTTACTTGATAAAAATTGATATTAATCTTTTAAAGCCAAATGCATTCCGACTCAAAAACAAATTGTTTTCTTAATCTCGAATCGAATATTCTTGGCACATTTGCATTACTAGTATAATCCATATGTTACAATTCTCTCATTACATTTCGATTCTACTTTTTAATGTGGCTATCAGCTGTTTTTAAATGCCTTTAAAATGCCTCTCTTGATACACATATATATCTCATTCGAGACCATCGATGCAAGATATTAAAAACTCGAGTTTGCAAATCATCTTAACAGCTGGCAAAATTTTGTCGACGAAGATTTAACACGTTTGCTGCGTGATATACAATGTAAACAGCTTTTTCAGCAAACTTCACATGCACATAGTGCAGTTATTACTCAAATATACCACCATCACTTTGATTTTCATTGCTCTACACATTTTGTTCACACTAGTTTCTGCCTCGTTTAGAAACTAAAAATAATTTATTTGAATTGAAATGAATTGAATCGAATCAAATTTCCTGATTCTTCCAAAATCTCAATTTCAAAATTGATCCACAAGTCTGAAAATTCGTTAATTTTTTTGTGCAAAATGACGAATAAAAAAGAATGGATTCTTTATTTTAGCAAGCAATTAATAACCAAATAATTAAATGATGACATGTTCACCCAAATTATCAAATTTGCACAAATTTTGTTCTCTCTTTTGCAAGTATAAATCGATCGTCGCATCCTTATCAAACATTTTTATCAGTCGATCAGAGAATCATTTAAATCTGCCCTTTTTTCTCACGGAATGTTGTAATCAATGCAAAACTTTCAATGCTCACATCTCCAATATTGCATTATTACTGCAGAAAACTGCACTTGCACTTTACTAAAACGAAAAAAACATCCACTGACTGATACGTAGGAAAAACAAATTGATCTCTTACACTTAAACTGTATTTGGGATGTGCGCCAAGTGAATATGGTGGTTGCATCATGTACCACCACTGGAACACTTGCGCAATCGATTGCTTTGCGCAGCCTTGAAGTCCAACACCTTAAAAGCAAGGCATGGGGTGGAGTACATAGTGCGCTTGTGCCTAGGTAATGTTTCTGGTCTGATTGGGTCATATTGTGAATGCTCTCGGCGATGAGTGGTTATAAATGTGCGGAAGAATGTGAGATATCTTTATTCTAATGCTTGTTAAGAGTTGGAGAAAGGATGAGATTCGAGAAAGCAAAGACCCCTAAGTTATCCTATTATATGATAATTTGCTTCACTTAGTCTTCATCTCTCCCGATACTTATTTGCCTATCTTGGATTTATCATTAAGTATTCATTTTGCTGTCTTTGTGGAAAAATATTTTCAAAATTCAACCATTTCATGGCACAATTTAATAAAAGTTCAACACCGCTCAAATGCTGAATTCCAAGCAAAGTGTCGCACAATTTATAATCACTTATCGCCGAGAGTGTTTACTATTTGACCCAATCAAATTCACTAATGAATGCATAAAATCTGCAGGATTTAATTTTCACTGCTCTGAGTCATTCTATTCTCATGGATCCATTCAGACCGGAAATGATATCTGTGACATAAAACGATTCCTTTACATCTCAAGCATTTTAAATTCTCAGCGACAGATATGAAGCAAATTATCTGTTCTATTATAATTCATAGTAACAATTGCACATCCAGAATTCCTTTTTATTATGGATGTGAGAAATATTTCACTTATAGATATAATTTTTAGAAATTCAAAAGAATAGAAATTTTCATAGGCTAGAAATTACAACTGCAATTTTTTACGCTATTAGTAATTGATTAAGTTTCAAGAATTTTAGATAAAGACATCTCTTGAGACGGAAAATAGTGATAAATTAGTGATTTGCATCCTTGTAATATTGCTATTGTAATTTTTCAATTTAAATTGTTCATTTTTGCATTTCTAATTAATTTTAAGTTAATTCAATTGTATGCTATATCACCATCATCAGTATTATCTGCTGTGTATTCTGCGCTGATTGTTCATCAATACACTGTACTGATAAAATGCTATATCAATTACCATAATTGCTTAATTCGCCCGGTACTTAGATTGAATCTGCTAATTAATAACTGCAAATAAGCATGGAAAATACATCAAGAAAAGATTTATTTAGTTTACGAATTAAAATAATTTAAATTATTTAGAAAGTATATCTCAACAAATGAATGCTGACTTCAGACATTTGCGTTTCTCTTAGCTACAATACTATTGTTTGACTGTTTATTGTTTCAAAGAATGCGTAGAATCTAAAATACATTAAGCATACTATATAAATTAATTCAGATTATAAATTATTCATTTCTTTGTGCAATACTTTTTAAGGCTCATAAAATCAGATTATTTGGAAAAATTATTTGATGAAATGTCAAGAAGTAAATATGTTATAGCTTAGGATGGGCGAAACTTAACTACTGAATTGTCAACATTTAGCTTCTTCCTTCACTTGATAATCGAAATACAATGGAAGCGTCATAAGATACAAATGATAGATACTATATCTTGCATGATATTCAGCACAAATCTGAAACGGCAACATTTTAAAACATGTGATAATTTGATAATAAAAGTTATTTTTTTATCCGTTCTTCGTCACTTCAAGTGAATGAAGCACTTCATACTGCATCTATTTGGATCGCATAAATTTTGCAACATTAATAAGCATCCAAATCGTTCTGATAAGGATAATCAAGCGCTTATCATTAACTCAATGATATCATTTTTATTGTTGAAATAAAATCATACATAGCTCAGAAAATATGTTTTTCAATATATGAGAAAAAATCTTCCTACTAATTCATTAAGTTAAAATGAAATGTTAAGTAAGTGTCATGCATGCTGAAAAATGCTTTCAAGTAATTTTGCATACGTTGAAATTACATAAAATTTTTTTATTAACACTTAAACTTCCATTTAGAACCAGCAATATAGTTTAGGATCTATATTCTATGTGGTATTGAATTAAAATAAAATTTTCAAAACAATACTAATTTTAGTATTTTTTCAGTCGTCACAAAATAGTTTAATATAGCATTTATATTGTGCTATAAATAAAATATGCGCTTTATTCAGTAATTTTTAAATGGTGCATAATTATACAATTTATGGTATTTTTTGTGGTTTAATAAATGAATTTATCCAGCGATTTTGCGGTAATGAAAAAGTTGATCAGTTATAAGAATATGTTCTTACTTTTGAACAAACAACACTTCTTATTAGGCAACTAGTATTCAGTTTAATTAGTTGTCGAAATTTTATAGCGGAAGAATACAGCGATATTCATAATAAATTTGAAAAACTTTATTTGGAAAAGTTTGGGTGATGCACCTACATGTAATTGATCGACTTCTTCAAAATTTAAAAATTTTTTAAACATGTCCTTTTATACTTTTTCTGCACTAACTCAAAGTTAGAACTTTGTTTGCAGAAAGACTTTATTTTGAAGAAAATTTTCTTTAAAAATTCTTGATTTTATCTCCTTTTTTTATATTTGTGTTAAATATTTCTTTCTCAATCTACTTTACATGTGGTAATGACAAGTAATCTTTACATTAATTTTCCCATTTCAGAATCAACCCCTCTTTTTCATCTTTTTTCATTCCCTCACTTATCACAGAAATTAGCATAATTTTGTTCTATTTTTATACGTGGAAAATTTCGTTTGTATAGGAAATATATAATTTACAAGTGTTTTATTCATTAAAAGCCAAGATGTTACATATATGTTCAAGAATTTGAATTAATGACATACAAAATGGATCAATAATTGCATATCTTTCTCGATGAAGTGAACAATGAGGCATCCTTAAAGTTAATGAATGCCTAGTCATTGATTCAACACTTCAATTGCCTAGTTATTGATTCAACATCTTCAAATTGTAAACATTCATCGGATAAAGAGATAATTGGATTTTTGCTATTCATCTATGGAAGATTATTTTTAATTTAATCTAATTACATGTTTTTTGGCCTCGTTTTTTCCTAGATGCATGAATAAAATGATTAGTTGTTGTAAAAGAAGTTGAAGAACTTAATTTTGAGATGATCCGCAAAAAGCGAAACTTTTGTCCCATTAATTGAAAGAGAGATCGAAGATGATGATTCACAGACTATGAAAAATCATGGATAGAGCAATTCTATATTAAAAACTTGTTGGTTCTAAAATTTTAATTTCTTCTTGTAAACAGAAATCCGATAACATAACCTTATCTCGTGTGCCATTTTATTGATTTGGCATTCTCACAATTTTAGTGATTTAACATCCACGTTCGGTTTCAAATTCAGAAAATCACTGAGCACTGAAAAGCAATCACTACAAATCAGGAAAATATTAATGTATCTTTTTCCGGATTCGAACTATTTATGAATTTCGATTAAAAATTGAAATTTATTAAAGCCAAAAAAAAAAAATGCATTGACTCAGTAATATATCGATGATATTTTTATTAACTCCTGTTAAATTTGGATTGCAAACAAGATAATTCAAATTTCAGCACTGTTTTATTTATGTAAATTCTGAAATTTTTTAACGATCTTAATCATTTTGTGTAAAAAATGCATTTTTTGACAGAAATGAGATTATAGAAAGACAGGTGCTCGAAAAAGAATTTGTTTGAAATAGAATTTGTTGTTTTATGTTCATCATTTCGCACCAAAATTGAACAGTTTGATTCTCTTCTCTGAAAATTTACATATTTGCTTAAAGCTTTCGTCCGTTTTCTTCCAGTCTTAAATTTCTAAATCTGTTTTTACTGTCATTGTTGAAAATTTTTGTATATTTTCTAAGTTTTACAGCTTTGAGATTCAAAATTTGTGTAAAAATTCGTATAAAAATCAGCAATGCAAATCTGTTCCGTTGCTAAGATTAGTAATGTAAAATAAAATTTAGGTATCAGAATTATAATCGTGAAAGATTATAGAATGACGAAGTATAACGAGAATAGCGTTTCAAAGAAAACAATATCTAAGATATGTTATAGAAAGATCGAATAACTTGAAATTTGAAATTACAAGTTATTTGGAAGAAATCTGCATAATGAAGGTAAAGGACAGTATTAATTTGACGATGGAAATGTGAAAGAAGGTCACCTGAGACACATATTGTTGGGTCAAATGAAAAACTACTCATCTGATGTCCTCGTGAAAAAGATTCATCTATCAGATGGTAGTGTCGCCTGTCCCTTTTCTTCTGTTAATTGAAATGACATTTTCCGTCTTGGCTGAAGGTTTCATGATAATAGCTCTTCGGCATTATAAATGTTAAAATGATGGTTAATGGATGTGTGCTGGTTGCCTTCTGCCACAGAATCGATGGATACTTCTACACGCTCGAGATTCGCAACGTTAACAGAAGAACAGAATCGCTTGAATTTTGATATTTGTCTCGATGCAAACTTTTCTCAAAAGACACTTGGGATGGTTTTATGTTGTGTTTATCATCTAAACAATTCAACGATAGCTATATAAACAGAAAGCAAGTATGAATGATTTGATGACATGGTTCGCTCATTTATAATTCATTTCGCATTGCCATTTTGGCAGAACACAACTAATGCAAGTTAACTATTTCCCGATCCTTTCTTTTCACTCTCCAGTTTGTCAATTTGCCAATATATTTCATCTATTACTACCATTACTTTTCTTATTATTATTATTACTTTTATTTATTATTATTATTATTATTATTATTATTATTATTATTATTATTATTATTATTATTATTATTTATTGTTATTGTCATTATTATTGTTATTAATATTGTTATTATCATTGCTATTATTATTATTTTCATTAAAAAAATAGGACTTTTTTTTCGAAAATTGTGTGATTTTATTTTTATAACCTGAATTTTACGTCTCTAATAAATCGAACACTTATTAACGTTGAGTGGGAAATCTAATTGATAATAAGTTGTTTAGATGAGAAGTTTTGATTAGAATCGCGTTGATTGCATCTTTCATTCATAAAGATTGTCATCATAATCATGAATTCATTATATTTGTGATTGAAATAAGTATGTTCGTTATTCCATAATGGTACTTATGATAATATCATAAGTTATTATCGAACTCGAGAATTTTCCCTGAGTTGCGAGAAACAAATATAACGATTGCAATTTTACCCAGTCCATGCTGAAATTTTCGTTTACATGAAGTTATGAGTTGTATCAAAGATCAATTCTGTGTAACCTACTTGTGCCAGTATTTTGATTTGGAAAGTTTTCGCCTTTTCATGCTTTTATTCTGTACAGGTGAAGTATCAGTACACAACAACATTCTTTTATTATCATTGTATTGTTATGGTGTTGGACACATTTTCCAGTTCCAATTATCTGTGATTTTATTTTTTTTTCATTTTCATCAGCAACTTTATCTCTTTCTCTTTCTCTGTTTTTTTTTTTTTTTTATTTTTTTACTGAAAACTTTTTAATGCATCCAAAAATTTGCAGCAAAAGTGTGAGGAATATAAATATAAATATGTTAGGCATTACTTTTTTCAAGTTTTGCTGAATCGCTTGTATATTATCACAATTATCATTACTTTTTACTTAATTCCAGGCAGCATCACTTGATCGTCTGTTCATTGATAAAATCAGCTCTTTCAACGTCCGAATTTCAGAATGAAATCTTAACTTTATGCGAGGTATTCTTCATTTTTATTTACTTTTAGTACATTTAGCAATGGAAGAAATTAATGGTGAAAGATTGGACGTAAACGAAGAAAAAGTTCCGAAATTACCATCGGATATAGCTGCAGAAGTTACGAAGGAACAAAAATTAAAGCATGTGGAAATCAGCGAAAAGAATATTTTACCCACAACTCTCGGTGAATTTTTCTCTTTGCAAGTTGTGATATTAAGATGATTAGGATGATACTGATGTCACGAAGTGAAAGGATTCTGCCATCATTAGATGCTTCAATTTGCAAAATTTTAATGTTGAGTAATTGCTACATTCCAAAATAAACTTCAATAATAAGTAAGCTTTTGATTTCTTTTCCATCAGTTTAATCGAAACTGATATATATAAAATCCGCATAAATGTGATTTTAAGAAAGCTTATTTTATTACGTATTATATCAATATCATAATTAAAATGTTTCCTATCAACAATCAATAGCTGATAAGACTTCATTATCATTCTTAACAAATGCATAAGTTTCCTTCATGAAGTTTACATGATAAAACTACAAATTTTGGTGCTGATTTTCATTTTCCGCTGGAAAATATATTTCTGGCATTTGTAGGAGAAAAAATGTTTGATGACGTTATGAGGAAAATTTGAGACAAAATTCCTTGACAATGAAAGAGTTTTTTTGGTTTCATTAGAAGAATGATGGTCTTAATTATATTTCTATTCAAGATATTTGTCAAGAAAAGATCGATTGTGAATTGAAAGAGGAAATTAGAATGCATGATCGCGGTAAACTACGGCATGCAGATGTTGTTGAGAAGAATGTTCTTCCAAAACCAGAAGGTAATTTTTTATTATTAATTAAAAATTCATATACTCGAAAAGTTAAATGTGTTGCTAGAAGAAATTCACCAGTATAATATTGCATCACAACGTAGTAAGATAATGATCTTTTTTGATGTTTTATTTCTCACGAAAAATTATCCAACAACTAATAAATATAGGAAAAGTTTTTCAATCATCCAGGTCCCTAGGTGTAAAAAACCTCACCTATATTGACTTTGCGTTTTTACGAGAATTTTGATATGACTTCTCGATCTAATTTTAGATATGTATCGAGAAAAAGTGGATGAAAATTTGAAAGGAGAAATAAAGACACACGATACCAATAAACTTCGTCACGCTGAAGTTGTTGAGAAAAATATATTGCCGACATCCGTTGGTAACTTCTACTTTATATGATTTTTGAAATATTGTTGGTGAAAAAATTGTTTTGAATCTTATTTAAATTGTTCGGTGAGGGAATGTTATCCTATAAAGAATTCTGAAAATAAATAAAGCCATTGATTTCCTTTTAATATTTTCACTGCGATTTTGATTTGGGAAGTAAATTTGGAATATTATCAATTTTCTCAGTTGATTCAAATAAATATTTCGCTTCAGACATAGCTCGTGAAAAAGTACCAGCGCTGATCGCTAACTTTGACACAGAAAAGCTGAAACATGTCGATCCGGTTGTAAAAATAGCGCTTCCATCTGCTAATGGTTAAAATATTTTTTGAAAAATCAGAACATCGTAAAATTGTAAAATAGAAGATAGAATGCTCTTATAAATAATAAAAAAATATAAAAGTAAAAGCATTCTGAATAAGTCTATTGAGGGCATCTGTTTCAGTTTCGATGATGTCTTTATCCTAACTTATGGCTCAGATGGAAAATATTAGGCTGAGAAAAATTTGCATGAATACATCTTGACTTCAGTGCATGCGTTATTTTAAATTTGACCTTTGTTTCAGGCTATAATAGTGTGAAAAAAATAAAATTGTAATAGGACAGTTTTTTTCAAAAATACTTAAAATGAAAATGACATTTTAAATTTCAGATGTTATTCGAGAGCAAGAGGAACTCAAAATTGAAATAAGTGGGAAAAACAAAATGGCAACATAGTTAACGAATGATCAGGAAAAAAGATACAAAAGCCTTTAACTGTTTGTGTTTTTTGTAACATTTTTTAAAGATTTTAATATGATGCTTTATTTCACAAAATGTTTGCATTCTTTTTTTGCACGAGCTTTTCTATTGATTTACTTGAATAAATTAATATTGAAATGAATGATTCAATTTTCTTATTTAAAAAATTTTTTCATCTTTTAGAGAATTCACAGTCGATCATGTTTATAGGAATTATCAAATCCAACATCTAGCTTCCTGTTTAGTAAGCAATTTTTTCCAAAGCTAACTTAAGCAGGCTTTCGTGATAACTAGATCGTGATCTGAATGATTTATTGTCTCTTAGCATTGTTTCATTAATTTGATTATTAATAAATGTGTCATAAGTTGAATCGAATGATTATCATTAATTAAATAGTGAAAGATTTGGTGTAGAAAAAATCGCTTAGCGTAGATCCAAAACAATACAAGCAAAAAATTCTCAGGAAGAAGTTCTATGAAGCTATCTCTTTTAAAGTTCGAAAAGCCATTAAGCAAGTTCTGCGAAGTTCACATCAAGACTCTTCCCTTCTTATTCCAGTGGAGGAATTTCTTATCTTCGCTTTGTCTTTCAGCAGTACATCCCATCTGAAGAAGTAAAATGATGAAAAACATGTGAAAAATTTTACGAATTCCATTCCACGTCTTTCTGCTCTTTCTCCAGTCGTTTTCTCAAGTTCATTTACAAATAACCAACTGTTTCTTTGTTTTTTGTGCAAGAAAGAATAAATTGTGGGAATTATCAAATCTAACTTCTCTTTTTCTTCAATCAAGCATTGTTGATTCAATGGAACAGAAGTTTTTCCCATCAATTCTCTTCTTCTCATTCAATGCACAATCATATTACTAAAAAAAACCATACCTTTTTCAATCCTAAAAAAGCTTCTTTCATAATAATATATTAAAAATTATGAAATGTAATTCCAGTAGAAAAAGAGGTATGACAAAATTTTATATAAAAAATTTTATGAAATTTTTGCTTAAATAAATATAAATATAATGAAGAAAAAAAAAATCAAAATAATCGAATAATGGTAACAATAATAATTTTACCTAAGGACGCTTATTTAGTATACCGTCATACTATTAATATTCATCTACACAATTTCTTCTACTTCATCTAACATCTTCAAACAAAACATCTACCATTTCTTTCTAATAGAAACTAAATGGATTAGGAACACGAAGTGACTACAGTAATGACAAGAATATCGAACAAAATTTCAAAAAACATAAGCCATGGAGTATCCAATAAATATCGGCAAAAATAAACAAGAGGCCAACCTTAAGTTGAGCCAGCCAACTTTTTTAACGAAACTGGAAAGAAATATACACAACGGAAGAAATAATAAAAGGAAAAAATAGTCGAGGTAAATAACACATGAGAAACTTTACTATAACTAACAAGTATGGATCCATTTCTATCCTATTGTTATTACTTATTTGATCATTCTTTATGATATCAGACAAAAAATTTTTCTAGAATTTCATTTTTCCTGCAAATATTTTAATTCTCTCAATTCTACTTCATTTCCCATTTTCTAATAACCAAAAATGGTAAAGAATAAAAATTCTGTTATTTTCAAATGTATTATCGAGGAAAGAGTTGAGATTGCTCAATCTGAGAATGGGCAACAGAAAGCTCAGACCAAAAAGTCAGAGAACGATTTTGAGCGAGAAATTAGGAGAAATAATGGTAACAATACTCAAGCACCTTGAAAGAATAAAGACCTTCAAAAAAAAAAAAAAAAAAGACAAATAAATTACAAAACTTTCGAGACAAATAATAAGTAGAAACTACAGTGGAGACAATAAGGCATTTTCGTAAAATTTGGTTTGTTTCCTGAGTTCGAGAATAGCTCTTACATTTGTTTTACCGTGTTTTTAGCAGCTTATCTTTTTTTTTCCTTTGATTTTTCATTTTATCAAATATCAGATCTCATCAAGGCTTTTACGGAATCTTGATTTCAATAGCAAATAATTATCATCGCCGATTGGAAGTTCTCTTGTTCCTTTACCATAACGAATCTAAAAGAATTTCATATAATCTCGGAATAAATCAGTCTTATTTAGTTAGAAATGAATCTGTAAATTTACTTTTGTATTTTTTTATCATTTTTCAACAGTTTAACTAAATTTTGTAAGACATAATAAATTATGGCATCGGTATTTTCCCTAATAACAAAACTGAAATTATACATTCTAACAAGACAAAATTAAGCAGAAAATCTTACTTGTTTGATGAAGCGATTAACAATTTCATTATGTGATTTTTCGATCAATAAAGTACTATGCAAAATTTCTTGAAGACTACTGTAAAATAACTGCTTTGCTTGTTCCGGATTTTCACTGTTTTTCAGCTGAAAACAGTGAATAGTAAGAAAAACAAATCATCGCAATGATGAAATGTCGCTATCATTTTGAAAATGAACCTGATCTTGTAATGCAATCGGTATGCATGAATGTAAAGTCGGAATCTCCGTTCCTTCCAGTATATTCTTCCACTGTTTTAGTGTTTCCGCATTTTCATAAATTATCGCATGAATTGCCTCAAGTTCTCGTTCAGTATCTATTTCAAATGCATCGTTCGATTCATTCGTACGCAGTGCGATCATAAGTTGCCGCTTGCGTTGTTTCTGGATTTGTACTATCCTAGAATTCCAAATTTATGATGGGACTTTATTCAAGAACCTTATTCTGTCAAAGACAAATTAACTGATTTTAACCCAAAAATTATTCGAAAATTAAGAAAATAAAGAGCCAAACATCCAACCATTCATTCATCTCAACAGTGCTTGGTGCCTGGAATTGAATTTCACAATCCGATGATGCTATCTTGAAAACATTTTTTGCATCTACCACCGGCTCTATTTGGTTCACTTCTTGCAACCTCATTCGACCTTTCGGTTCTGCATCTGCTAAAATAAATTAACATTCGATAGATTTAACAATATTGATTCTAACTCAACTTTTGCATATGAACAGTCTCCTCTGAAGAATAATAAATCTCCTTAGAACTGAAAATATCCCGGATTCAAAGGATGATTCCCGAAATCCGAATGAAAGAAGACTTGTACAGCATTTAAAAACAGTTAGATTTTCATTTATTGAAATATTTCCAGCAACTGCGGAATATAAAATTGAGAAAATCATGAATGAGACAATTTTAAAAGTGAATTGAAGAAAAAAAAGATCTTAAAAAAAACCTTTTGTTTTCTGCCAGCAAATCTCATTTTCTGTTAATACAACATATCGTCGCTTCTGATTCACTAAATTTCTCAGTATTCGACGCTTTTCTCGAGATTTTCTTTCAATAAAAAATCTGCAAATCGGTCAAAATTTAAATCTCCATCTAAATCACTGTAATTACTGTTAAACAGATCATTTTTACTTTGAAATTGACAACTATATAATGTTAGATTTTCGTCAGTTGATGATAGTGAGGAATATTCTGACGTATTAGTAGTGAGAAGTGAATTCGATTAGCTCGTCTTGTTAAAATCACACTTACAACTAAAGTATCTTATAAGAGTCAAGATTAAAAATCCATCGGACAAGAAGTTAAAACATTTACCCATCGCGAACAACTGAGAGATTTTCACCATTTACATCTGTGGTAGTCTCCGTCATTGATATTGTATTAAGAAACTTCAACATTGCGAGCTTATGTTGTTCATCTGTGAACCTACAAATTTCGCTTTAATCTTATATAACAATTAACACTCAACAAGGATTATAAAAAATGATTAAATGTAAGACGAAAATGATTAAATGTAAGAAATTTTTTTGATCAATTGAGAACTGACCTCTCAAGAACTGATGAAAGCCATGGTTCTTTTTCAGTAAGCGAATTCCCAGAGACAACGCAGTTCGATAATCGTTGAAGTATTTTTGAGAGTAGCACTAGGGTACGACAAACAACACCTTCCTGAAGCATCGTAGAAAATATTCATAAAATTAGATGGTAAAGGAGAGCTAAAGTTTTTTATCATATGAAAATTCAAATCAAACATGCTAATTTCGACATTACGAAGCGAAAAAATTAACCTTTATCAAAAAATCCGTAAAAAAAAAAATAACATTAAATATGTCCTCAAGTCTTTATATTATAAAACTGAGGCAAATATTTGGAAAAAAATCGAAAAATAAATAAAAGTGAAATATATGAAAAGTATTCAACAAATTCTTTGGAATAAACTAACCGGCTGATCACGTTTGAGCCCAAACAATTTCGGATTCATTAGAGCAGCCGCAAAGAAACGCATAATAATGAAAGAACTAAGTATCAATCGTTGGATGTCTTCTCGACCGGGAAAGTGCTGCGCTGCAAGTTCCCGTAAATCGGAAAACATTTCGCGCAGCACTAACGGGCAACGGTGACTTGAATCAACTACTCGTGAAAACGCTATCTCACCATATACTATCAGATTTAGCTGAAAAATTAATTGGTCGAAAGTTTCAAAGTACAACGATTCATTCTGCTTGGCCAAAATCTATTAATAAGGAATTGTAACCATTCAAAATTCTCAATTATCTTCTAAATTCGAGACAAATAAAGTGATCTTGAAGTAAACAAGCGCGAGCTACCAGAATGTTTCCTCTCCATAGCTTTTAGAATTTCTGTCTTAAGATTACTATTTGAAATTTTAAGCGAAGACCTTATTCGATTCCATGCTATCGCCTTGTTTTAATTTCATTGGATCGATCTCGCAACATTTACGCTCACAATAAATCTGAAAATAGGAATTATGTCATTAAGCATAATGATTTCTCATCGCTCGTAAAGCTTAAAAATTTTTTTTTTTTTTTTTTTTAAAGATGATTCAGTAGATAATGAATGAAATTGTTGCACCTGGCGCAAGCAAGTTAATTTTAAATTAGAAAAGAAACACTAAAAAATTGAAATTTGGAGGGGTTCCGTCGAACTATATAACTTTAACTGAATTCAATACAGTATACGAGGAATTTACCATGTCGATAACAGGCTTAATTGAGATCACAAGATAATGGTGTCCAAAAAACTTCATCTGTTCATGAATTATTTTTGTTGCCAACGACTGACTCCGAAATAAAGTATTTATATCCCTGGAAGATATTTCTTTTGAATCATTTAATATAAATTATTAGCTTCTTTCTAAATAGACTAACTACAAAACTGCACGCTCAACGGAAGATCAAGGCTCGAAATCCAATAAAGCTTAAATTTCTGGCAATATTTGTAATGGCCTGAAGAATACTGTTCTTCGGAGGAGCAGTAAGAGAATTATTTGCTATATGTCTATATGCTCAGTTTTTAATCAATCTTTTAAAGAGCCAAGCTGATTGAGAGGAACGATCTCTTGTCTATTCCTTAATCTTCGGTTTTTTCTTCATTTATTCGATATTTATCACCACCTATAGATAATCGAAATGAAAATATCAAGAGAAAAATTAATAGAAAAAAAAAAAAGACTTGAAAATAACGCGGTCCCAAATATGCAGAATTAGACTTTTAAGGAGAAAAAACTAAATACGATGAACTTACTGGCATTTTAGAATGTTATCAGAGCAAAGAACCCTCAGCAATGGACGTATCAGTTCAGCTTGCACAAAAATCTTCATCAATGGTCTCGCAATCGTTAATATATCCACCTAAAATGTAAATCTTAAATTTTCAAAATTTTTAATCAAAAATATATAATTTAAATTTATTTATTTTTTCGACATCATTATCTTTTCTTTTAAATTGCTCTTACCGATGGCAAATATTCGAGAATTCCAACCGGTGATGCACAAAATGGTTGCAAAGTCAATGATTTGAGAAGATTCATCTGTAGCGGCTTATAGAACTCGATCGGTAATACATGTTCTGCAGTGTAATAGAGTCGCAAGCGCAATTCGCCAAGCTGCTGATAACCATTTAATGGATTCTGATTCTCAGCGGCTAGAACATCGCTCGTTCCACCATGAATCCCATCATCGTTCTCATCACCAGTCATTCGTGGTTTCAGATAATACCTAGAAAGAAGAAAGATCGAAATATAAAATAAATGTTAATAAAATAAAACTAATTTAAATAAAAACTGGACCTATTTCTAGCATTTAAAATTTACATGTAACATTTCAGTTTCAAATGGGTTAAGAATTTTTAATTTTCATTAAACACGCTTTATGATCTTATTAATGCTATGAACAAGTAAATTATATTTAAGCATTGCTGAGATTTTATCGAGCTCAAAATCATTTCATTTTATTTATATAAATTGTGAATTCGGATTGGGATAAATGAAAATCATATGAAAGGGATATATGAACATGAAAACGAAATTATGCTTCAAATGTACTCTGCTTTTTTTTTTTCCATCAGTGTTATCTCGATGATGTTATATAATCTTTTCGACTGCTGGACTAGTTTCTGATTTCATTCATTTGTTTGAAAAATTAATCGACTTCGGAAGAATAAAACATTATTTGTATAAAAACGATGGAATGAAAAAAAACTTTAAATTTTTGAAAAGTTCGGACAAATAAATGAAATCAAGGAAATGATTAAAAAATAATTGCATTTATGATTAATAAATGTACTGCTATGACAGGACATATTTCATTAATGAACTTCCATCTGTTTAATATGCATTGATAAAAGGGAATAAATTGAGTAATAATATGGAAAGATAAAGCATAAAGTATCTCTTGACCTCATAAGTAAAAATTAAATAAAATGAAAAATTCGAATGAAAAAAGATAAATATAAGAAATTTTAAACAAGTTTTTTTTTAAAGGCTGCAAATAATAGGTTTCATTTTTTATTTCAAAGATTTTCTGCTCATTGCATTCCAATCATTGCTGTAAATAAAAATAGAAAAGAACTTGATGATGTCATTTCACGACATAAATGACACTATCAAGTTCTTTTCCCTCTGAATGAAATATCTCTCCAAATAAGGATCAATCATTATCAGACAACAATCAATATTTCTAACAGTAACAGCCACAAAATAATTGAAAAAAAAAATTTGTCAAAAGCTTTATCGAGGCAGAATTTGAGAAAAAAAAAATCCTCGGCGGCGAGGAAAAAAATGAGATGTGAGGATTATGTTCTTTTTGTTCATTCATCCATCTGTACAATCAATCTTCGAGAGTAGAGAATGTATCGCTGACAATCAAAATCTGGCAGAACTAGTCTTCAGAAGGGAATGGACATTGATGAGATCGTTTGAGGCATTCAGACAGAACGAAATATTTGAAAAAGGTGATGCTAAAGGAGCATGGAATTTAGTATGAAACTTCGATAAATATTCAAATTCATAGCTTTATAAAAATCGAAATGACAAAAAATGTAGAATTTTTTAATATAAAAATAATATAAAATTAAAATGTTTGTTCTTAAAAATTATTTGAAAAATAAGCTTGTCTCAGGAAGACATAAGTTCTCAAAAGTTCTCTGATTGTGTCAGGATTATCACAAAATTAATAGGATATTTCTTTGACATGTTAGTCAAGTTCCTTGATTTGATTTTTTTTTTTTTTTTTGAAATAAAAAATAAGATTCCTATCTTCAAGAATGAAAGCAGTGATGAGAGGAAAACAAAAAAAAGAGATTTTCTTGGAATACTTGTGTGGGGAAAATCCATCTTTGCTTTCGTTTTCCTTATTATTTTAACAGTTAGATCTTTGATCTATCGTAGAGGATAAGCTGTTCAAACTGTGCAATTATTTCAGCATTTTTGAGCATTTCAGGCATGATCTCTTCTGTCCGTTTCCTTCTGATGTTTTATGATATTCTAAACTTGTTCTTCATTATAAAATTCCATTTTAGAATCTGATATGCAGCTTAATGCGGATCATGATCATCTTCTGCTCTTTTACATTTCTGAAAATCTTCCCTCATTCTGATCATTCGTTCTAATTTTCTTCACTGTATGTTGATCGACATCAAATGCTGCAATGTTTTTTACTTCTTGAAAAGTTCTTCAATTCCTCTTTCTTCTCGCGTTGATCCAATTCCATGTTATTCTTTAAGTTCAAGATTAATCATTCTGCTATCGCCGCTGTTCTATTCGGTGCAAGCTGCATGTCCTTGAAGTCAATTGTAATATACGCATATTAATATTAGATGCAAAGGAAATGTGTGAGAATATTTGCAACAACAAAATTACTTGAAACACGTTTCCACATGTGAAATATAAGCAACTTATCAAGCAAGCTGACATCAGCGATGAAATTATCAAGCATAATCACAATCAGATAAACATGTGAGGTTCGATACTTACTTATCATTTTTACTGGAATCATTACTGGAATGTGGAACTAACATAGCGTTGTGCTTTGTGAACTAGTAAAACAAAAGATAAGTTTTTGGAACAGAAGAAATTGAAGTTATATTCGAAATTTGAAATGTATTCTCATACATCTGCCGAACATTTCAATTTGATTTAAGAATTATAAACAAAAAATATATGATTACAAAAGAGTAAACAAAATGATTAGACATCAGATTTAAATAATTGCGATGATAGAGAAATGTTAGACTTCAACCAAATCTAATCAAAGAAACATGGAGTTGAAAAAATATCAAACGTTAATCAACGCTTTTAGAGAAAAATAATTTGTGGAATCCGATTTATATAAAAATAAGCTGAGAAATTTGCAGGAAAGAAATATCTTTTAAATTTGCATTAAAAGTGATTTAGCGTATTTCAGAATAAATTATCACAAAAGAATGCTTTTTTAGGTTCATCTCTGTAGGAATCAAAAATACCATCGTTATGGCTTTCTGAGAATCTACAAAGTAAAAAAGATGAATGATGGAGAGGAATTAATTGCAGAAAAATGAATTTGAATTTTGCTGAAGAGAGAGAAAGAATGAGACGATTTAGAAATCAGTTTTTTTATAAAATTCGGTCCAAAAAGGATAGAAAATAACTTTTGTTGTCACATTAAAAAGAGAAGGAAAAAGTAAAGAGTTTAAAACATTTGACATTCTAAAATTCAAAAATTTATGCCATTCATTTTTCGCATGCGTTTTTTTATTTTAATAAAAAAGATAGCAATTGAAGTCATAAAATAAATATTTTAAATAACAACTGAAATTTGTGAAATGATGCGTAACATTGCAAAGAATATCATTCTGCATTGGAGTGCATATTGCATTGGAAAGAGTGAGTTGTTTTGAATTTCAACATTTAAAATTTAGCGGAAAAATCTAAAATTTTTCGGAAAATTCGAAAAATCTGAAAATCTAAATATTATTGAGTAACTTTCCATGAGATCATTTGTTTGTTTATTTCGTTTTCGTTTAATTAAAATTTACAATTTATAATATAACACCAATAGCTATAAGACAAAAAAAAAAAAATAAGTTTGTAGAGAAAAGTTAATAAAAAATGAAGAACACCAACGGATCAGAGAAAAATTTGGAGAAAGATGACCAGTCAGGACATTACTGTCGGGAAATTCTCAACAGGCGTTAAGTTTTCAATGCCTGTTGAAGATGTTCCAGGTGAACATTCTTAATCGTATTTTGCGGCAGTATTATCGAAAAACGGAAATCCGCTGTTAAAATTGAAAATATGTAAACTGACAGACAGAAGCATACACCCACACACACACACACACACACACACACACACACACACACACACACACACACACACACACACATTCCCTGGGGCATTAATTTACACCTCTAAATATACATGCACATACACACACACACATAAGCTACTCGTTTTGTCTAGTTTGATACTAATTATTACTATTCAGTGATAAATTTGATAAATTAAAAATAAATGGCCTCGACAAAATCACAATTATGAATTACTATCAAAGAGCTATTGACAATTAAAAGACCAGAACATTCGATCACTGGATATATAAATTTTATCAGCTTATGGGATTCCGTGAGTTCTTTCTTTTCCCTTCTTCTTTTCCATCTCTCTTCCTTTCTATTTACTCTCTCAAAATTTAAAATTGAAATTTTGAATTATTACAGAAAATGCAGAAAGCTGCAACTACTACTAGTCATCATCAAACAGAAAGAAAGCTTGTTGTAAAATTTTGCAAGCATTAATCATTCCTGCACGATAAGGAAGTGGTGGGCGATTGCTAAAAATGTGTAATATGAAGCGCCTGGTTAATTGCTACTTTTCTTCGAAATATAAACGATGACGTTCTAAACTACAAAACTATAAATTATTGGGGAGATAAAGATTTACATGTGAATTCCAGCTAACAAAACATTATAAAAAATATGGTAATTCGAGAAATTTCCAACAAAGAGGCTTTCAAAATGATGAACTTTTATCAACTGAAAGTTAAGCAAACGTAAAGGAAAAAAATAAAATTTCGTGAAAAGATTTATCGAAATATATGAATGTAAAAGAAGAAAATTTTCTTACAAAATTAGGTTAGAATATACTAAAATAAACTATAACGAAGAAAGATCAATTTTAGAAATTCCGCCGTCCTCAATCTATCTTGCTACTTTTAGAGGCTAAAATATAAACTCGCATATAATTTTTTTCTTTTTGAATGAAAAAGATTAAATGTAATCTAGCAAAATATAGATAAAAATTCGTTTTCAGTTCGTTCTTTCGAATTTACAACTGGCAGTCAATTACGATTACTGTTAACTTCAGTTATATCTCATTGGAAAAATAGTCTTTCAAAAATCTTAATACCAGCTTTCGAGACAAAAATTATCAAAATAACTTGGCAAAAGTCTCAAAATAGCTATATTCAATGAAATTAAGTACTAATATATTTGGATATACGTCGGGTACCGCCAACTGAATGATTTAAAAGAGAAATCTTTTCTATTCGAGAAAATTTTCATGTAAAATTTTATGTACTATTTCTCTTCTATGTATTATTTCTAAGCAATAATAAGCACGATGTTTTAATTGATAGCTACCTTCTTAGTTAGTGAAGGACCTTGCAGTTTTTATCTACGATTGAGAATGTTCGTAATAAAAAAAATATGAAGCGAGAAAAGATGCAGAACGAACCACTGCGGGCCAACAGATTCCTTTTGAACAATATTATCATCGAGAGTTATGCGAATTTGTCCTTGAAAATAACTGTTGAAACCTGGTAAAACATCATGCCAAAGTGACATTCGCAGCTGTATGCGTTGTGTCCTTTGATTATCATCGAGAATCGTTCCGTCACATTCCATGAACAATGTTTCAGCGCTTTCCTATACAGAAAAATATGATAACTCTTTTTTTTCCCACATATTTCAGGCGATGAGCATTTTCTCTTCCGAAAAAATTAATTAGATAAGAATTTTTCCCTTTAATCAAATTCAATTTAAATTTATGAAGATATAGTTTTGGAGGTAAAAATCATTTATTAATGGTTATGAAATATGGTCCGAATTATGCAAAATTTAAGAATTAAATAAAATATTTGTTCAACAGATGTTGTATTTAAAAAAAAGAAGAAAAAAAACTCAATGGAAAAGAAAGTTTTTGAGCAAAAGTTAACGAACTCAATGTTTCAGTTTGACTCAAAATTACATACTTCCAATTTACGAACTTTTTCAGGAACCGTTTGAAAATTCCAACGAAGTAATAAATCTGTCTTACTCTGTTAATGCCGATGCTTAACTTTTTAGACTGCACAACTCGTGTTGCCACTTGTAGTGTTACCAATAAGTACAGATCTGCTGGTTCATGTATATTTAATCCTGCATAGTCCACTACCCTGCAGAAAAAAAATGGAAATGGAAAACTTTTTAAAATCTTAGCAAAATTGGCATAAAAAGAGATTACCTACTTTTGGAAGTTATGAATTTACGAATAAGTTCTGCGAATCTATTAACGTAAAGATGTAAAATTTTTCGGCAAAAAAATTTGACGATCGATTTAATAGAATTTTTGAGATTATTTGGCACGAATGAATTGTTCAACTTTTTAAATGATAAATTATCAGCTCAATACTTCAAAGAGAGAAAAAGCGAGAGAGAGAGAGAGAGAAGGAGAGAGAGCGGAAGAAAGAGCACAAAGTAAAAATTTCTCGAACTTCCGGAACGTATATCATTGTGAAATGTAAAATGAATTCAGCACAGTTATCGTCCATGTCTCACTAACTGTTCCCCTCTCTCTAAAACAAGGTAGAACGGAGACAGTCAGAGTCTAATCTGTTTTTTAGATCATACCATGAAGAAATTTTGGGCACAGTTTGATACTTCATGAGTTTTTCTAACAAGGATGCAGGTGAACCCCAGGTAATTCGACGAAGATCAAGTAAATCAACGTCAACCCAGGAAAGGAGTGTGCCGTTTGATTTCATTCGTATGAAATTCAATTCGCAGAGATCGTATCTTCATCGCATTTCAAACAGAGCATTCTGTCCATGCTTTTTGATTAGCTCTAATAAAAAGAAGCCATTAAGTGAAAAACAGTAATTTATAAGTAGATAGAAAGACAAAAAACGGGATCAGACAGAGGAAATATAAAAAAAGTAAATGATGAAAAGAAAATAATTGCTTGAAATTTATATCTTCGCTTCTTTCAAGGAACTATTTCCTCTTTATTCCAGTGTAAATAGGGCAAAAATGAAAGGTGAAAGATAAATATTAGAAAGAAGAAGAAAGGCGATGATCGACAATTGACGCATTTCTTAAAAAAAGAATTTTTGACATTGAATTGATCCAAATCTGGCCTTATTATAAAATTAGTTAGCACTAATATTTAGATCATGAAATGCTCTAACAGGATTTTTTCATCTTAAAACTGAATATGTCCCAGATGTTTTTAATAGTAATAAAAATGTTCAAAAGTGAGGATTACAAGAATTTTTTGTACTCTTATTTATTCCTTAAAATCAGTCGATGAACCCATGATTTGACATTATCAAAACTATTCTAAATCTTCTGGCTATATATATTTTGGAAGTCATACTGCAATTTTCTCCTTTTTTCAAAAGTTTCCTGCTTACTGCTCTTCTTAGGGCCTCTTTGGTGAGTCCGACAATTGTTCCTCTTCTTCGTTCAAAACTTGATCCCACACTCTCTTTTCTTTCTAGAGATGTTGAATAAATAATTTGAATAAATATCATACGGAAGAACAAAAGATTTTTTTAATTTCCTGGATAACAAATATTGGTGACCATAATTGGAAAATGTTAACAACTGAAATTATTTCACAGAAGTAATACACCTCTATAAGTGACATTCTTCTAGAAAAAGTTGTTTTTCTATCCTCGAAAAAGTTTATTTCTTTAAACAAGCAGTATTTATTGTATGGAAATGAATTTTGATGAACAGAAGTAAAATTAAACACAAGATTAAAAAAGTCACAAGAAGTAATAAAACTAAAGGAGGAATTAGACCGATAAATGCAAGCATATTCTTGTATTATTTTTTATTGAAAATCTTTTTTTAAATGGTTTAACGTAATTTCATGTTGAAAAAATCTCACTGCTTATTTTTACGCAGAAAAACAGATGCCGCTTAAGTGTTTAAAATAGATCACAGTGACTAGCACCGGTTGTTAATAATGAATATACGCAGATTTCATTCATGATATCATCTATGAATTTCAAAAAATCCTCACAATGTTTGAAATTGGAACTTTGTTGTTTGCAAAAAAAAAAAATATCAGGAATCTGATTATTAAATAGCAATTTCTAACGTAAACTGAATATTCGAAATTTTTTCATGGAATCAAAAATTAAGAATTGTAGCAAAAAACGGATATTAAATTATAATGAAATGAATTCACAACAGATCAGCCTGAAAGAGCTGGCTTATATGTAGTAAATCAAATTAATATCGAGATCAGAGTTTCTCCTTTATTCAGGACTGCGTCTATCATTAAAAACAGGAAATAATAAAAGTTCTGGAATGTAATCCATTCATATTTGCTTTGAACTAATCGTTTTTTTTTTTTTTTTTTTTTTTTAGATTTGTTTTTAATCAATACTGCAATATACTCAGGCAATTTTACAGTATAAAAAAGTTGATGGATAAAACAAAAAGGCCGAAAGGAAATAATCGTGCAATGTAAAAAGTGACAGAAAAGAGTATCGGGAAGGAAAATATCATCCATTCATGTCAATCGCATGAATCTGCCGCAAACAGTTGATGAATAAAATGAAATTTATAAAAGAGATGACGTTCTCGTATAAAATTTTTAACAGATTTCTAAGATTTTGAATGATTTTCAAATGGATATGAATAAGATATAAGAAAGATTTCAATGAGAGAAAGAAAGGATTAGCATCATGTTTCATGGGGAAACATTAAAAGATAGTAACAAACAATCAATTAATTGATTAACTGATTAATTAGAGGAACCAATTAAACAGATCGGCTCTACCGTTCAATGCCCTAAAAATCAATTTTTTCATTTCGTTGTCGGAAAAATCCGAAATATGTAATTATTGTAAACTAGTCGACGTGGCCACGTTACGCGTGGCCGATCCAGCTGGTCTATAGGGGCCGGCCATGCTTCACGTATCCGGCTCCAGCCATTCTATATAAATAAAAATGTCACTGTTCTTTTGTTCAAAATCTTGAACCTCCGGAAGTTCTTAAACACGGACCTTATCTATATTAATTCAAAATCTTAGATATCGAAAAGTCCTTACCTATTGCTCTGAAATTTTGACACAACTTTGCATTCGAATATACCATGTTTTTATATACGCGTTGCTGTAGCTCAGTTTGGTTTAGTTTGGAAAAAAAAAAAAAGAGAAAGTGCATGTTTCTCGTATTGGGAAAAAAAACTGGTACTTTGTAGTTTGATTTGTAATTTGATTGGATTGGAGATTGATTCCTGCTATTGTGATTAGGTTAGGTCAGCAATAATTGTGAAGAGGTTTTTTGCATCTTGTGTGACAGAGATGAATGCTGTTGAGAAATGCTTTATTGATTGATGAAGAGTGTTTCGTTGTAACAAACAATTATCGGAGAACATCCAGGCAAATTAATTACTGAGTTATTCTTTCCTTTGTCGATAAATGAAAACAGTACTATTCAAGTGTGTCGCTTTGAACTGTCGAACTGGAACATTTTGGAACTTCGAACTGTTGCTTTCGCTGCGTCGATCTTTGTCGTTTATCTGTGAATTGAAGCTGTTTTGGTGGTAAACATGTTTTTCGTCACTTTTGAAACTATGTCGCACCACTTGATCTTCAGTATTTTTTGTTTTACAATTATTGTCATGGCATTATTTGACATCTTTCAGTTTTCGCCCACTTTATATGTTCAATTTCACAATAATTGTGAGTATGCAATATTTTTTGTTGTTCATTGTCTGTGTATATATAGAGATTGTCTGGTTTGCTGACTCCAGAACACGCAACATATAACTGTCCATGTGAGAAGCAATCCGCCTCTAAATCTATACCGCACAATTCTAAAGATTGACTCTGAGCTTTGTTGATGGTGAAAGTAAACGCCTACAGAATTGGGAATTGCAATTTCTTAAACTGAAATGGCGCATATCCATTGGAATCTTAGGAATGCGAGAATAAGGACATCTTCATTTTTGAAAGGTCCTGTCAAGATTGTTGCCTCTACGACATCGCTCTTTAATTTTTTTACTGCAAGCCGCGTACCATTGTAAAGTTTTGGCTGGTTGATATTTCGCAACATGATAATTGGCACGCTGATTTTCAATTGCAGTACGTGCGGTGGCATCCCTGGCAGATCAAGTGAATTCAAAAATTCTGTTGGATTCATAACCTCTTCATCTGCTTCTGCAACAGTGTCGACGGACTTATATGTGATTGTCTCACTTTGAATGTCAGAATGTAAAATATCGTTAAGTTCATCGACGTCTTTGTTCTTGGCCGCAAGAGCAGCTCGTTCACTCAGCCAATCGTGATAACTCTTTTTTTGATTTTATCAAATTGCAGAAGTTATGAGGCAATGAAATTCGTCCTGTGGTCAGATCAACCGGCACCTTTCTGTTCCCAATTTCCAGCAATTGATGTAAGAATATTCCAGCCGATCGATCGTTTCGCAGCTGAACACGTATATTTGTAGTTAATTTTAACATCTTTACGTGTTGCCACAAAGTAGAGTATTTCAGGCAATCATTTATTTCGTTTACTGGTGTCGATCGAGGAATTACAGATAATGTTCACCTGAAATCTCCTGCAAGCAATATTAATGCGTCCCCAAATGGAATAATATTTCTACGCAAATCTTGCAATGATCGATCAAGAGTCTCGACTGATTTTTTGTGCGCAATTTGTGCATTCATCGCCATTTGTACATTCATCCCAAACAGTTTGCATTTTGCAATACTTTACTCATGCCAGATGTTTTGGAAATGTTACATGTGAGAGTTTCAATGAATTGCATGCTCAATGTCAATTTCAAAACGGAATAAGTAGTTTTTCCACCTGGTAGCAATGCTGAAGCCATTCCGGACGATGCAAGAACTAAGGCCATGCCGTTTTAGGAACGAATTGCTACCAGGGTCAATCTAATTAAGAACGTTCTACCAGTTCCTCTTGTCGTTTCTAAGAAGAAGATTTCTCCAAATCCCTAGTGACAGTTTGCATTATTTGATCGTAAATACCTTTTTGCTCAAACGTTAATTTAGAAACATTTGATTGCACATAACAAAAGATCAGTCGTTTTGTAATTTTGTTCGCGAAGCAATTCCACATCGAGCGAAGCAGCAGCAGATCGATTCAGTGATGGCATTCCCAATAGATTTAGAACTTTGTTCGCGATCAAGTTATAGATAGATAAAAATAAACAAATTAAGGTATAATGTAATAAAATTTAAAAAAGAAAGAATTAGTATCAATTATATAAAATTCTAAGTCACCAATACTTCTGATGGATTTGAATATTTAAAAAATGAAGAAAGTTATGAGTTATTATTTCAGCATTAAATTTACATCAAATTAAGGTAAATTAAAATTAAGTCAGAAGAGATTAACTCAGCAAAAGATTGATCCTAAGAAATATTTAGAATTAATGTAATATAATTTCTTTAGATTTAATTGATGCCTTTTTTCAAACAAATTAAGCTAAATTTTATTAAAGAAAAAGAGTTTAAAATTCAAATTTTTACAGGTATTTAAAATTTTTTTCAGATTCGTTATAAATGCAAAAATTTTTATATTTATATGCCATATCAGAAAGCATTTGAATTCTTTTTATCATTTTTTTCTTTCTTTTCTTGGATAAATCCAAATAATGTAATAAGCATAGCAACAGAGAGAGGGAGATGGGAAGAAAAAGAAGGAGAGAAAAAAAAAAGCGGAGTCAATAAATTCTGCCCTTCACTTCCTGTTAGCTGTCACGCACGTGACACGTGAAAAAAATATGTTTATATAAGAGCACGCGCCTATTCGAATGCAAAATTGCGTGAAAATTTGACAAGAATCGGTGGAACTTATATGGATAAGAAGTGTTAAAGGTCAAGATGCATATAGACAGTTTCAAAGGACTAAAATGACAAACATGTTTCCCGCCAAAATGCTCCGATTAACAGACAAACAAAGTAAGATCGACCAATCATAAGACAACACATTGGAAGTCAGGAAGGAGAGAAGAAGCCGTGAAAGGATTGAATTGGGATTTTGGAATAAAGCCAGTTCAAGTTCAATAGAAGTCAACGTGACTATAGGAACAACTGGAGTTTCTGCCGTTCAAAATAGTTATTCTAACTTTGTTTATCTGTTAATCGGAGCGTTTTACGACACAGTAAGATGACAAACCAAGTTGAAGTAACACTTTTGAACGGCAAAAAAAGATTTTCACCAACTAGTTGTCCATGTCAAACAACTGGATACTGGTGATTCGACAAATCTTCTGATGCTTTGGTTCCTGTTGATGATAGAGCTACTAAGACTTATGAATCTATGAATCATAAGTTTTGAGAGGTCAACCATCAACAGTGATACTCACTTCTTGTTGTGAGATTTTGCTTTCAGTTTCAATTTTTCACTCGAATTTTTCTAATTTCGACGGAAACAACCTTTCGGGGTTCGGAATCGACAACCAAGACGATGTGGATGGAGATGAATATCCAGGTTGTTTTTTTTTGAAGTGATAATTGGTTGGAAAATCTTTTTTCTGCCATTCAAATAAATTTTCTTTTCAAGCAGGAATCGTCTATTTCACGAAATTACTTTCCGATAAATTATTTGGTAGCACGAGCCGGGAAGTAAAATTCAAAGATTTTGAAAATGAAAATGAAGAAGGAGAAAAAATTATCGCAAAGGTTACCATTCAAATTCCTATCAAAGGGATAAGATTTACTGACAGAAATCATTTTAGTAAATGGTTGAGATTACTAAGAACGACTGCTTGGCTCCTCAAATTTTTTAAAATTAACAACAAAATTTCATGGAAACGAAAATCGACAATCAAAGAAGAATACTCTTCTCTACGAGCGATAGAGGGAAGAATACCCAGTAATAAATTTACTTAGATATTCTCTGATAATTGTTTGTAATGAAGGTTCACTGTTCCGTCAAACAATAAATTCTCTTCTCTAACAAGAATGATCTCTTTTACAAAAATTACTTTTCCAACATTCGTGAAGCAAGAACGAAATATGCACTACTTTTTGCACCATCTTGTACATAATGCACAAACGGATTGCATCATAAAATTAAGAATATTTGAAATTTGAACTTAAACTTTATTTTATTTTTTATTCGATTCAAATTCAGATATCTTCAAGGACTAATTCAAATATCATCAATGTTTCGCAAAAGGCAGTACGATGACCTGAATAACGATAAGATACGATCATATACAATGAATCTATTTCAGGTATTTTCTTTGCTAGACACATTAGCACTCAAATTGACTTTCTAGAAGGTAGAATCAATTCTAAATTTTCATCATTTTAGATATAAATATTCTGTGAAATGTAGAAATAGTTCTGGTTTCCAAATTACAAGCGAAAATTTTTAAACTTCAATAAAGATGTATGTTCTAGGTATTAATTACTTAAACATTTTATGAGCATGCAAAAGATTTGTATTATATTGGAAACAATTACGTAAAAATCATGTCTTAATGCTAAAATTTATTTCTTCTTTTTCGCCCTTTTATAGTTGAATGTGCAATTTTTCTTCGCCCACGCTTTCATCAATAATCATATTGTCCGATCACCGGAAGCGTGGTAATTCGCCGAAAGCAAATTTCTCGCAGGCATTGCCTTCGAAATTCTTTCTTTTCGTTCTTTATTTATAGTTGTGCTAAACTAATGGTCCAATCTAGCCTTTATGCAATCAAATATCAAATTACTACTTATTGAGCACGCAGAAAACAGCAAAATTCTCCAATCCACCCACCAATTCTGTTTCCTTCATCGATTATGGCTTCTTAAGATGTAACAAGATGATAAACACAGAATCAGAAATAGAGAAAAGCTAAAACTTTTCAAATATGAATGGAACTTCTTAATCCTTTGAAATTATTATTGTTCAGATATGATAATAAATACAATACTCTAATAATACCTATGATAATAATTTCTAATTTCCAGCATTCCATTTGAGGAATCCTAGAATCCACACTTAAAACATTTGGTGACTACACAGACAATATGCAATGAAAATAATGAAGCTACTCCACCGTTCGTATCTTTTCGATTTACATTTCCCTTAGACTCCATTATCTATTGTTGGATTCTATTGGCTTTCAAATTCTACTTCAGAATCAAAACATTGAAGTTCACGAAATATAAACTCTAACATTTTGCTTCAAATTCAAATGGTATGTTTCATTTTGAAATAGTAGAGTTGGCAGTATTATCTTACTGGTAACAATGAAGATGATAATAATTAATGCTTTAATTGAAGGTTAATTATCTTTGAATCAATGTAATATACATAATTTTCAAAATGGATGTAAGATATTCAAAATAGATATAAGGTATTCCAGGTAATAATGATTGTGATGAGTAATATCTAATCACTTTATTCCTTATAATGTTTAAAAATGATTATTGTGCTTAGAAAAATGAAAGGAGCAATCCCTCCGCCTTCTTGCTGTCCGCAAACATTAAATATCAAATAGGATTACGAATTAACGACGATCAATGTCCTCATTTCTATCTTGTCACTAACATTCAGAATACTTTTTGATCATAAGTGACACTAACATCTGCAAAAAGAAATTCTCTATCTAAAATTGAAATAGCGGAACAGTTAAGAAGATTTCGAAAGAACTGTCTGTGCTGGTACTAAAAATGAAATTGTGCTATTAATGAAAAATCGTTTAATAAATTACAGATTACTAAAATATTTATTTATTAAAATTGAAAATGATTACTTTACAGCCAGGCATTTTCTGGTTGGTTCGTAACGCACATCTATGCAAATTTGTCCAGAAACATCATTTTGTCTATTGATGGCTTGTATTCGATACCAGCGATCCTCACCGGAATGTTTGACAATATCGCGTTTTCGTATGCTCACTAAACCAATCTGTCGCGGTAAGCGATTGCCCACGTTTTCGGTGATCAAAAAATGCAGCTGCGAGAAGCTATTCGAAATTTCGTGAACAAAATCGTCGCCAAAACAGCATCTACAGCAAATGAAATGATTCACGTACTCTCGGATAAATCTGATTAGAGAAGTCTATAACTACTTCATTTAAATTTTATGTAATGAAATATCAAAAAGTCCGTTTCTTTTTTAAATATAAAAACTCTCTTGACATACAATTAAAAACTTTTTTTTGGAAAGAGAATAATAAAATTATGCGATACATAGAAATAAAGACTTAGAAAGAATACTATTGCTTTTTTTCATAGAGCAATATTGCCAGCATAAAGCAAATTCAAATGCGTAATTAATTTAAGTAATTGAACTTAAATTTCAAAATTCAAACTTAAAAAAATATCTGAGAAAACTAAAATTGTGTATTGTTCATTGCAGATTCAAAAAATGAAAAAAAAAAATTAAATAAGTAAAGTATCGAAAACTTCAAAGTATAGTGAGTGCAAATAAAATTGCTGCTCATCATAATGAAATTATTATTTTAGATCAATGATATTTTTATCAGCTATCATTATTTTTTCGGCCTTAGATATAAAAGAATTCTGTCTCGAATGCAATGTGATCGACATTATGCATATCAGTAATTTCTTGAAACATATCAAACTACGAAGCGAAATCCTTTAAAGTCAGTTTATTAAAATCTTATAAAGGTTGCAGTCGAAGCTAATAAATTTACTTTCGAGTTATTTCATAAAATTGCCAAAATTTACATATTTCCATTAGCAGTTGATGTTGATTGAAAAATATTGACAGTGTCCAATCGTGTTAGCACTGTTATTGGTCGAATGTGATCATTGTTATTGATATGATTGCTATTACTGCCATTACTATGGATATTTCGAGGTGGCAGATTTCGAAGTTGAGTAATATTGACACGCAGTACTTCAATAAGCCTCAAATATCCGTCACAAAGTATCCTTCCACGATGGTGATGGTATGTGGAAGTACCACTGGCATTTGTATTGGTCGCAGTGCAAGGGGTGCCATTATTTTCAGTAATCCGTAATGTGGGTGATGATGGTGATAACACGCAGGTAGTTCCAGGAACCGCTGATGATGGTGCTGATGACGATGTCGATGAGGATTCTGGAAGCAACACTGACGATGAGGTTGGTGGTAGCGAGGATGAAGATAAGGATAATAATGTCGAAGTTTTAGAGGAAGGAGCGGATATTGACGCTTTGACCACAGAATGTCTTTGCCCACTTAATTCACATTTGCTCATCACATAACAAGTATCACCTATAAGTTCATAAATAAATAAGCAAATAATAATGACGAAAAATTGAAATCGAAAAATATGCGAGGATTCGAATTCTGGAATTCCTTACTAAAGCGAGTTTTCGCAGCATTAATTTCTGCAGATAGAATTGTTGCTTAAATAAATAAAAAATGATTTATTAATTAATCATAAGTGCCTTTGTAATTTTAAATCCGTATTTATTAAAGGCATTAAAATCTTTCGGTAAAACCAAGAGCGCAGCAGAACAAAATAATTAGAATTATCATTTGTCAATAAAAATAAAAAAAAAAAAAATGAATGTTCTAACTAAAAAAAAAAACTTTCCATTATATCAGAAAATATATCGTACCATAAGAAAATAAAAAATGGAAATTAGTATTCTAAACTTTATTATTCTTGTATAATTGGATCTTTAATGAAATCGAAAGTTTGACTTATCACACAATCAATATCGAAATAAAATCAATTACTGATATAAGAAATATATTTATGAATTATAAAACATCAATTTTTCCATTATTCAAAAACTGCATAACAATTAGATTAATAAAACAATAGTTAAGATTTAAATTTTATATTAGCAGTTATAATTTGCAAGCACAATAGGATGCAGCATTGATTCACAAGTAAACGAAATTAAATAAGTTTCAATCAAGGAAAATGAACAGACATCAATGTAATCTAACACGCCAAAAGCGAAAAAATAAGTGAAATAAAGCCATGAAATAAGCTTCTACAAATTTTTGCATAAATATTATGAAAATCATAAAAAAGAAAGAATGAATTAATCCTATCCACGAAATATATTTCTCGACGACTAATTTGCGGACTGTGATTAATCTGCATTAAATATTTTCGCTTGCAACATTCAACCTGAAATATCAGTGCATTAACTTTTTGGAAAAAAAAAATCCACGTTATTGCAGAGGATTCTGATTTTCTAAAATCGAATTTAAGCTTTTTTCAAGTTTGGGAATCTGGAAATAATAAAATTCCATGCAGTATGAAACCTGCAAAAAGATATACAAAAAAGTGTTGTATAAAAAACTGGAAATGATGATAAAGAAATTTGAAAGAATCGTTTGAAGATAGGAAGTGAGAACAAAAAAATCAATTTTAATTTCTTTAAGATTAAAAAGAAAGATCTCATTAACTTTCTCGACCGGAACTTTAATGAAACGTTGTGACGATGTGAGAATAGAAATGTTCTTTTGATCTGTGCTCATAGTGGCACGATGATCCAAAAAACTTGCATATGAAATAATAAATTTAATTTTAGAATATGATTTCAATGAAGCAAACTCTAATTTCGAAGAGTTGGAAAAGCAAGTTTAGCTCATCAAAAAAGGAAATCAAAGAATTTCCGTGTCAAGCTGTTTTACTTATGTTTACATTTTTTTTTTTCTTTATGAATTCCGCTCTCCCGTGACGGAGAGATCTTTGTTGAAGTTCTATATTAACAGCAAAAAAAAAAAAAAAAAAAAAAAAAAAAAAGGAAAAAAAGAAAAAAAATCAAAAAAAGGAAGAGAAACTTTCAAAAACAAGTTTTTTAAAAACTTTATTTTGAAATTTCTTTTGCTGTTCTGAAAAGACAGCATAGCACTATTGAAAAATAGGTAATAGGTATTATTATTGTGATATGAGAAATTGAAAAGTTTCAAAGTGCGTGAAATTCTTTAATTGCTATTTAATTGGTAGTTAGATTGACAGAACATAACAATGATTCTGAATTACGAGTAATATATGCAAATAAATTGTTTAGCATAGATAAATGAGTTATTAGAACATTAATAGAAGAGCTTAAGAAGTTTGCTTCTCAAATTATTCTCTTTCTTCTTCCGGCGATAGCGAGACTTATAAATTCTATGAATTCATTGCATTATGGCTATTAAAAAATAGGTAAATAAGATCTTAAATTTTCCGGAATCGATTGATTGCTTTCCAGAAATTCGTCCATTCTAATTAGCTAAGTTTATTCCATAACAGAATTCTTAAAAATATAAATATTCCGGAAAAGGACACAAGTGTTAAGTGCAAATTGCAGAAAATTATCAGCCTAAGCTTATTGTAAAGCAGGAAGATTTTTCCTCCAAAAAAAAAAAAAAAAAAAAAAGAAAAACTGAAATAACAGATGATACTCACTAAATAGATGAGGAACAACAGTAACTACTTTCTTTTCGCATTTCTTAGCATTTGTTAATGAAGGGAAACTAATCCAACAGTTGTCATTCTTAACATAGTCAAACAATAGACTTCGGTGAATAGTCAAATTCAGCAAACTAATCAGTCAGTTTGGTTAATTAATAAATAAATTAGACATTTTAGTCAATAATTCAGCAAATAAGAATCAGTTAATATAGCTGTTCAATGTTGTAAAAAGTACTTTCAACGAAAATGCTTTTTTATTTCTTCGGTGAGAAGAAACCGGAAATTACGCTGGTACAGTGATATTATCGTGATGACGGTGATATTATTGGTTTGATGATGATGATGATGTTGTCAATAAAGTTGGTCGGTGAGTTCCATTGGCTTTGAGTTGTTTTCAATAGACTAGTTCACCTTGGTCGGTCGGTCGGTCGGTTGCTTGACGATGGCATCTCATTCGTTGCCATAGGAGCCTTGATTTATTATTATGGTGAAAAGATATCGATTCGACTACAATTTTAATCATTTTTGAAAAGGTTATTACCAATCGTATAACGCTGTTTCTCTCGTTCATTCATTCATTCACTTCATTCCTTTCGTAGTTTCTTCTGAATCGACGCTGAAATTCTTCTACTGTAGAAGAAAGGCCTGATTCGGTGTATATAATCGTTGTTCATCACAAATACAACATTCCAATTACAATAAGATTGTTTCGAAAATATTTTAATGGAACAGGAAAGAGATGATCTCTGCTTTTCGGGAAAACCTGTTTATATGGGTGGGTCCCGAATTCTTGATATTTCTCGACCAGCAGTTAATACTGTATTCATGCAGTTATAAATTTGATATTACAACATAAACTACCGATTTACAGTAAATAATTTGCACTATATGTCTTAAATCTTATGATAAGATTATGAAATTACCCAAAATTAATTTGTGCAAGAAATTAACAACAAGAATGTTTTTTTGACTTTTGAAAGGATATTCCAGATAATACTGCCAAATACCTATTCACATAGGAAGCCATATATTTCTACCGATGTACATTTATATATAAATATCTAAATATAATTGTGAATGATTATTTCGCCGAAAATGAATCAATATTGCCATCTTCAGAATCCTTCAAAGAAACCTAATAAACCAAGCATCAATGTAATGATATATTTGTTTAGAAAGTTGAAATATTTGTCTGAATACTAAATATTCTTCGTCATTTAATAAGCAGTTGTCTGGGGAAAAACGAACATTTGGCAAAATTTTCCGAAAATATATGAAAAGACCAATGGTTGAAGTGGGGGAATCATCTTGCTGTCGCTGAAGATAAGAAAGGTGATGATGATAGTGATCAAAATGATGGTAATCATTATCATGTGGGTCATCAGCGTGAATGAAAATATTTGTCATGATAATGATAATGGCATTAATTGGTAATTCAGATTATAGTGATGCTGATTATAGTATTGATAGCTAGCAATTACTACTGATAACGACAATAAATCTTAGAATGTGTAAATGCAGAGAAGTTTCAATAACCAATTAGTAATTTGCAAAAAAAAAAACGTATTTGAGAAAATTTTGCAATGTTTGTAAACAGAAAAAAGATAATGTACTTCGGTCATCAGAAATGGATGGCAATGAAAGTGTATAACAGTTGTAAAAAGATTGGATCAATAATTGCTTTAAAAAAAATATGAAATGTAGAATATATCTCGAAACAATTACTGAATGCTTTTTCTGCTGTCGCAATGCAATCGTAGGATGGCATGTTCTGTAACGATCTTTCGACAAATGATACAAAATGTAGCACTAAATATCCATTATCGATTCGGGTGACTAATACATTTTAAGTTAATTGAAAATGAATTTTAAAAAAAGGACGAGACAACAAACATCATCACGATACTAATTCGTCATTAAGATGACCGAAAAAAAAAGAATGGAATTCAAATACTTAAATAAAATAGCATAATAGAAGGTACATTAAACAGATAGATAGTAAATATAAATGGCAAGAATTTGAAATAATTTGCAAAATAGAAATGCAACTATTAAACTTCATTGGAATTGCCAATATGATAAATAAATAATGTTGTTTACAGACTTGACTTCTCACTTCTTTGTCGCTACCGTTGATTGTTGGTGAGAGCGAGAGAGAGACGAATATTATCAATTAATTAAAGCTTTCAGAAGATTGCTTGAGAAGAGCTATGCGATTACGTGATACGTGATATGAAGGAAGATTCTTGTGAAAGTGGGTGATGCGAAGATCTGTTAAGAAAGGACCACAATGATGAAGAATGATAACAGTAGGAGGAATAGCTAGGAAGGAGCAAAGGACGACCGTGCGGTTGCAGCTGGGATGCATCATCATCATCACCTTCTGAAGCATTTAACAATTTATCACTAGCATTACTACATTTTTCCTTTCTTCTGTGCCATACACTTTCCTGGTACCTTTTTAATTGCTTTTCTTTCAAGGATAATTAATTAATCTTTAAGCTCCTACCTTTTATCAGCAACCTGCTACGCTCATTTCTAACTCTTAATATTCTACTCTAACTTTTTCAACATTATTGATAAAAGTTTAAATGAGCCTGAAATGAGTTATTGTAATTTCTAGGGCTAGAATATTTTGGTCGTTGAATACTAATTGTTTCTTTAAAACCCACTCTCGAATAAGTTATTGAATCTGATGAAGGTTTTGTAATAAAACTAAAAATTATGCATCACCAAGAGAAAAACGAATTAAAACGAATAATTCATAGCAATGAGCCCAAGATAAAAAAAAAATCAATAACAGTTATTAGCGACTTTTTTATTAGCAACTTTCTTGCTCTCCCAGTTTGTTAATATTCTCTTTCTGAGTTGTTTAAATAAAAAAGAAAAACAAAAAACAAAAAGAAAACGAAATTTTACAAAAATTTAGGTTGGAAAATATTAATTAACTTCATTTGAAATAAAATCTTTCATAACTTCTCATAGAATGCTATAGTTTAATGGCGATGATATCGTTGGTGCGATTCTCATACATTATTTGCAAATCAGTCAAAGTATTATCATCATTATAGGAATGTTTGTTGAAGAAGTTGTCGTTAATAGAAAAAATGAATTGCGACTGCGACAGAATTCGTCGGAATTATTTGGAATCTGAAAACGTTGCGAAGTTCATGACGTTATTTGAATGTGACTTCATTGGCATACTTGTTCTTTAAAATTGTGGACGGCATTATCGAATCATTCGGTGCATCTCGAAGATTAGTACGGATAGACATTACAAGTGAATTGAGAAGGGAAAAAATATTCTAGATGGCACTGAAATGTCCACTAATCAGCATCTGATCACGTCTTATCATGTAATAATGACATGAAGATGCCCAAATATAGATAATAGAATATGCTGCTGACAAACACATCTGAGAAATTGCAAAGCTTCTATCAATGGGATGCAAACTTACAAAGAAATAATCCAATAAGGTAATGGGAAATCCAGAAATCCAGGATGCAGGGAATTGGGACCGGTAAAGGAGAAGTTTTCCGAAATTGCGGGATTTTGTCAACCGCAAAAACAGGTGCGGTGATGTCGATAAAGTGCTTATGATTGCTATTGCTGTTAAGATAATTGGGAGGAATCAGAAGTAGTTTGTGGTGAAGTGCAGTGCTGCAAATGGATATTTACTATCCGGACTATCTGTCATACTATCCTGCAACTATGACTGCATGCAAAACGGGAAAATGCAAGAACAGTCGGCTGGTTAATTTGTTGCTGCAGGTAGCAAACAGCAGCACCAACCAGACAGGAAAGAAGGAAGTGGGAAGCATCGTGGACAGATGCTTTTATGAAGAGAGAGTACTTCCGGTCGATCGGTCGGTCCTTCGGCTCCTGCTATACGATAATTTGTGCTGAAAATATCGTTGCACTGTACTGAACTGCACTGCACGATACGTTGTAACTTGCTGCACGCTCATTCTTTCTCCGAACAAAAGTTTTAGAAGAATATCAATCACTAATGGTCGGCAAAGTTGTATGAGCAAATACGAAAGACTTCTCTTCTTCACGAAAAACTTGCTCTTATCGGTTGAGAAAATGCAGCGAGAAATTACGCTGCAAGTATCATTGATGATTGTTCGATGATTTTAGCCAAAATGTCGCTTAAAATATTCCAAAGATGGAGTTTATTTTCAAAATTGATAAACAAACAGCCAAAAACAGAAGAATTTTGTAGATTTAGGTTGAAATGAATGTGAAAATTCATAGACTTCTAAATATATTCGATTGGCTTATCTTCTCTCGTAAAGCATCTTTTTAAAATTTGCAAATTTTGCATCCATGACATGACATCAATTGAATTTAGCCACAAATAAGATAGGAATGTAAAATATAAGTAATTTTCACGATAAAACTACAAGTACCAATGATGTAAATAACAAAATTTATAATTTGAAAACCCTAGAGGGATTAATTCTTTTAGCACTACAATAATATTACTACTTGATAACTTCAATTGGATTGTAATCCATCGACTATAATTTATGAAAACAGAATAAGAATTAAAAATTGAATATTGAAATAATTGGAATCATTCCATCACTTCAACATACTCTGATCTCTAAATGCCACACATTTCGCTGCACTTTAAAAAAAAAAAAAAAAAGAAGAAAAAAAAATACACAGCAAGAAACGGAATTAAATAATTTGAAAAAGGATTGAGAAAAAAGAATTCCAAAAGTAGTATAAGAGGGCAAAGGGTAAATTTAAATTGGCAAAGGGTAAAACTTTAAAAAAGCTCTATGACCTGTATATGATAGTCTAATCACTATGTACATGTGATAATGTGACAGTCTACCATTCTGTACAGGTGTGTGTACACCGCAGATATATATATGTCAATCTATGTGAATGATTAGTTATGGAAATGACGAGAAATGTTTGGAATGTGCGACAATAACATTTAACAAAGTGCGGAAAATGGGACTGGAAATAACACCACACACACCCATGTATGTATACATACAGGAAGTGTCTATTCGTTAGTAAATGATTGTTGGTGACAACAGCAAACTTTTGGTTATAAAAGGAATTCTCATCATATGAAGCAGCAGAACAGTGATAAGAATGATAATAGTGCATTTATAATAGACAATGACACTGATAATATTTATATTGGAAGACTCTCCATAGTTTGCCAGAAATTCTAATGTATTGCCGAAAATTGAAGAATATCTTTTTGATTCTTAGTAGTTAATGAAATCGATTTTTGGAGGAAAAAAGGAAGAGAAACTTATATACTTGCTAATATTATATACTTGTAATTTATTTCATTAATCATTGCTTATTAATTGCAATTTTTTGCAGATTGTTTTCTTCGTATTTCGTTGCTTTCGCTTCTCTCCAATTGATTAAATTTCGTAAATCCTTCGTTTGAAATGAATTTAATTCATCCACCGAGACGGTTTAAGTAGCGGAAACTTTCACTTTCTCAAGATCATCGTTTTCCGCTACTATTTTATCTGTCATATCATATTTATCAATCGGTGGATTATGTAACGTCTGCAAAGCAATGCCTGGCATATTACATTAAAATGATTCAGTGCGGAGTAGATGATTGATTCTGAAGTAACACAATGTGAAAGAGTCTGGAGATGATCAGCTCGGGAATGAAAAGCAGATTTCCAGAAAAATTTGAAGAAAAAAACGGCAACAAGCACTGATCATAAGCTGCTCGATGATTTTGAATTGGCTTGAAATTCTTGCAGAAATAGAAATATTATTAGCGAAATGATTAAATCAAAGATTTGGTTTTGTGAAATGTGGCATCCATCATTCATATTCGAGACTGTGGTATTCAGATAATGATTGTTGTACAACTGTTCCTTCCTTCCAGTGTCGTCATCTTTCGGTTCCTTTCTATCTTATCATCTCTGAATGATCTTTTTACTTCATTTTTCAACCTTTTCACCAATTGCAGTTGAATTTACATGGATCATTGTTTTCAATTGATGCTGTGAATTCCATCAATTGATATGATTTAATATAAGAAATGATCGATGATAAGTTCGACACCTTGATTGCGAGGTATCAATTGCACATATCCATTTGGCATGAAGATCACATTACATATTTGTGATCGAAACAATGAATGCACAACAATCCTCAGTTATACATATTTCAAATAAAAGATAGCGGAGTGTGTTCGATCATATTTTTCCAGTTTTTAAATTGTTATTTTGAGTTTTTCTTTTGCTTCGTCAAATAAAATTATAATTCGGTTTGGCGAGAAATGCTTGGATTTAGAAACCATTCAGTAGCAAGTGTTTCTATTAATAGAAGTTATGTAATGCTTGAAGCCTTGAGAAGTCTATTTTTTTAGATCTTATGTTTTTCCGAACTTTCGTTTGTCTTTCTACTACTATATTCCACAGCCATAGTAAATTGTAAAAGAATTTCAAGAAAATTCTACACAATCAACATTAGAAATCATTTTCCATCGATTAAAAATTGGAGGATAATGTGATATCAGTTATTATCAAAAATATGCCATCAGAGATATAAAAAATCAAAGTCCTGGGAGTTACGATATATAAAGAATTTTAAGAATGAACTTTAGATAAGGATTAAATTAAATCAGCATATTAGGACACAAATAAAAAACTGATCGTAGGCAAGATATAAGATTGAAATGATGAAAAATAAAGAATCACTGAATGTTGCAGAAGCTACCGATCAGTACAGAATTATCAGAGTTAGAAGAAATTTGGGTAGATTGCGCAATGAATTATCAGTGGTAACTGATTGAAATTCCTGATTTAAACCTAGTCATTAAATGATCTGTCTAATTTCAAGTTTTGCAGGTTTATTAACCAATTTTAGACATAAACATGCATCAGTATTTCCTACATTGCTTAAATTTTTTGAAACATACCTTTCGGTTTTGTCAGTACCCATTTGTTACAGCAACTGAATGATGATAATAGAAATGATCAGTTATATTTATAGCAATTCGAATTGCCATTAGAATGAATGATTAAAATAAATGTATGATTGTAGTGAAATTAGACATTCTTACTGCAAATTAGTAATGACGAAAAATCAATGATGAAGAGCAGTAAATAACCCTTGAAGATACATATGAGCTTTATCTTCGGAAAGCTAATTAAGCAAAGTAGCGTGGTTAATTAAGCAGAATAACTTGATTAAATCCGCAGGTGTTTTTCAAAAAGATTTCGTTTGATGGATAATTGGCACAATATTACGATATAATAGATGTTTGCATCGCTCTTTCAAATCTTCTCTAATGATTCCCGTATTCAATTATTGTGTTAAATACTATTTAAAAAAAATGAATAAATTAATAAACGTTGCTTGAATCCACGTAATAAAATTGAAAATTATGAATTTAAAAATTTTAAATCATTTCCAGATGTTTGAAATTTTTGATTTTATTGATCAGAGTCAGTTAATAGTTTTCGTATATCTTAAATTTAAAAATGTGAATAATTTTGATTCATTACAGTTAGTTGGTTCAGTTGGTGAAATTCCAGCCAGAACAACTCTTTCATTTGTTTTCATTAGAAATCACTTGATAAGAAAGAAATTTCATTCAAAACAATTTAAAATGTGATTCTTTCTGATTTATATCGCATCTCATTTCATTCCATATTGCGCTACTAAATTAAAATAAACATTGCAACATGATTTTCTTTCTTCATTAAATCCTTATGACAGTTGAAAATTATGAATTTAAAAAATTCAGATTATTTCAGAGAAGCTAGCTTGAAGTTTTTGATCTCATTGATCAGAAAATTTGATCTCATTGGTCGGAAATCTTAAGCCAACATCTACAAATATTTCGAACTTTTTAATATAGGGAAAAAATTTTTAAATCTTTAATTATGGAAGTTTGTTTTTGAATGTTTGAAGATATGGACATCGATTATTTATCGCTCGAAAGCCAAAATGTTAATCTAAAAGCAGGTGCAAAAGATAATTCTCTTCAAAAGAAGAAATATCAAATTTAAAAAAAAATTAATTTCCATCAACAATTTTCATTGCTTATGCTTTATTCAGTCTCGGAAGTATCTGTTTTACCATCTGGTTGAGAGAAAAAACTTAAATAAGAGATGTGTTCTGCGGATAAATGAGAAACACCTGCACTTATGATGTTAAGATATCATTAGATGAAAAAATATCTTTTAACCACTTCCTTAAGTCACTTTTCTTTGGTTACTTTATGACTGAAATATAATTTTTCAAATTTAGATTTCATTGGAGATTTAAGATATCGAATTGTTTGCTGATATCAGCTTTCAAATTTTTCTTGAATTTCCGATTTTCAACATCTCTGAGAAATTAAATATTTTTAAATGAAAATTTAATTATGATCTTCTAGTCTTCTAAAAATCAAATTTTCACGCGAAAGATTTCAAAAATTATTCTTCAACTATTATCCTTAGACAATAGTTAAGAACTAAAATTTTCTTGTCTTGACTAAGATAACGGAAAGTTCTGGCATTGTTGTTCCGTGATATGTGCAGGAATTGATTGAAAATGGAAATTTTCTTAATTTCAAAATTTAACTTTCCCTTTATTTTTCCCATCTACTTCATTATTACTTTCAATAGTTTTATTCGTTTTTAATAGGACTTTCTTTTTTCCTTTTATTTACTTTTTCCTCAATCAAGAAGCGGAAGTTCTAAATACGCTAATCAAATTTCCATCCTCTTTGAAACAACTTTTCAGTTACATAGTTCTCTGCACTGATGATACTTTCGGATGTGAAGACAACTAAGAAGAATATAAAAATAGCAAAATCTTTAAGTATTGAAGATAGGAAGGATTAAATTTTTTATTCAATATTCAGCAATTCAACAATTATTGGTATACTTACTATCCAAAAAACAATTTTAATAAGTTCAGACAATTTTCGAACTGGAAAACTGTCCAATGATTTAAATGAAACTTCTCGATCAATTAAATACTACTATCGCCGTTGCGTATAAGAGCGATCCATTATGAAAGTCTTCGAATAAAGATGCCAATAAATCATTTTGCACAAAGAAAATTGAGCAAAAGCAGCTTTATTCTCCATCATTAGATATAAAGATGTCAATAAATGATAAATGATAACAAAGCTATGATAAGCTTTATTATTGGAAGCAATTGATGGAATGGCAAAATTAAGATTTCCTGACAAGAATCATTAAAAATCAATTTATGCTCATAACTTTTCAATATTTATTTGTAACATTTGAAAGCACTTTATTGGAAGTGTCATAATTCGGTGGCTTGCATCACGAGTTACTTATCGAAATACCTGAAAAACTGTACCATAATGATTAACTGGATTTTCTGTTAATTCAAAAATTATGTTCTCAAATTATTTTTCTCGTTACTTATTTCGAACTGTGTTAATTTATCGAATTTATTAAAGTTGTTTATCGAGTGAAATGCTATAGTAATAATTATTGGATGTGTTAAAAATTATCTGTATCGTTCAAAATTTACTTTTTTTTTTTTTAGATACCTTTTCATTATCTTTCAAGAGTTTTAAGAAACTTGTCAACCTATGAAAAGTAAAATTATACTTTCGAATCATTAGTTATGAATGCTACTAGAATAATTGTGTAATTCAGTACATCATATCATTTTTAATCAGCTATTATCTAACAATGACGAGTGATGCTGCTTTTGTTTATTTTCGGATAGAAATTCCAGCATTTCTTGCAGATGAAAATATCATTTCTTCTGGAAAATTAGCGTTCATCTTTTGGAGTTTACTAATTGATTTGATTCAATGAAGAAAGGTTGGTGTCACTGATGATCACAACATCAGATCGCTGTTGTTGCGGATTACTTCATATAAAGGTTGTTGACAGTGAAAAGTGTTGATCAGTATAATTGGCTAAATGAAAACTTTTAAATGCATTAGTTTGTTAGTGAAAAGGAATAAGTGTTATAACAAACCTGTCTTGATAATTAAATTTTTAAAATATCCATGATCACCGTCATGAATATTTTAAAAAAAAATAATTTTGCACCTGTAGATGTAGCAGCTGCAACACAGCCAGGCAAGATTTTTCCAGCACCATCATCGTGAAAATACATTCATACGCCTAATATCATAACTTGGCTTTCATTTTTAAATATTTCAGAAGTTAACTACTATCATAAGTATTTTAAGCGAAAACATCATTTTTCTGTTTTTTATTTCTTGGAAGAAAACAAAGGAAAGAGGCAAGGCAGAAAAGAAAAGACTGTAAAACTTTAAGAATTACTTGTTGGAAAGAAATTCCCAAGAATGCACATTTAACTCATTTCTCATTTTTCGTTAAATTTTCCATTTAGCTTTGATAATTTATCCTAAAATTTCAGCATGGTACTATTACGGTTGGTAGTTGCTCATTAATGTCAACATTAATTAATGCCATATTATTTTTGTTTGGTATTAATCGAACATCACATCACTTTTATGTCGAATTATGCCTCATTCTTGTCGACATATTTTCTATTTTATCGCTTTTTTATGGAGTACTGCATATGCGACCTAATTTTTTGAAACCTTGTGTTTATTTCACTGTGAGCATTATTTGCCATTTTTTTTCAAATTTTCGAACTTTAAACATTTCCGATTTAGCTTTGAAAAATGATCGATTTTGTAATTTTTCAAGAATTCCAAATGGAAGAGTTTAGCTGGCTTTTAAAATGACAAAAAAAAAAAGTCAGCGGAAAGAGTAGCATAAATATTCTAAAAGTTTTAATCAAACTGGAAGATGTTTATATTTTGGAATGTCTGGCTAGACTGAAAGTAAAGTCTAGTCAAGTAAGCAGACAGAAGTAAAAAGAATCAGAATTAATTAAAATGTCATCTTGCGAGATGTCAAAGTATGAAATTATGATGCATACTTCAGTGTTCCAAGGATTTGATAATATTAATATTTTAGCTGGCTTGGTGCGTGTCACTAGGCCTTTTGTTTATTTTCTCATTGGTAGAACTAATAAACGGTGATGAACTTTCGGCAAATGTAGCTATTTCAGTAGCGGATATTTTCAATGTGGCACAATCCGATGATATGCTTCGAAATCGTAAGTTTTTCTTTTTTTTTTTTTTAAATCGTTCTCATTTTCGATATTTTATCCAGGCGGAAATTTGATGAAGGTGAATGCAGCAGCATTAAATATTTTCACTAAAAATTCGCTGAATTACGAAAATCCAATTAATGCCGTTTATACTACACTTAGCCGAAAGCCTATGGCAACGTTGGACCTGAAAACTTTTTCAGTTTTTCAGTTTATTTTTGCTATCATTGCATATCAATAATGCCCCTACTCGTTTACCCGTCATAAGACATAATTATAAGAATAAGTTTCAAATGCGAAAGTTCCAAATGTCTGAATATATTGTTATTCGCATATTTTCGTTTACTCTTTGTTTCATCATTTCAAGATCTGTTGAAATATTTTTAGCAAGTGAGATGCTTACAATTTTATCACTAATCGGTTTATTATTATCAATTGCGTTCAATATTTGGTTTTTGTGTGTGATATTCGATTGCTATCAATGGCTGATAATTCAGACAAGAAAACCACTTAATCTCAACAATCATCATATCTTAACACCACAATTGTTATCATTTTCAGAGTCATAGTTGAAAATTTATTAATTTCTTCTACTGCACTGAAATTTGAAATGAATCGCCAATCACCGTTCTTGACTTGTTTATGTGATATGTCATGATATATCATAATTAACTAATTGAAACAGAACAATTAATTGAAGCAGAAGCCATTCGATAAATCATCACCGAATCAACTTTTCATCAAGCATTCATATAATTATTTATTTTAATTATAAATTCAAATAATTATAGCAGAACAGATTAATAAAAAGTAAAATTTACTATTTACTGGATAATAATTTTAATACACTTCATGCTTGCTAATTTGTGATTTTCCAAAAGGCATTGATCTAATCAAATTTTCTAGAATCTGATTTAATTAGAACAATTTGTAGCATTGATTTTAATGTTTTATCTGATTATTAAATGAGATAAATAATATTATATGTTGCAATGCTTATAACTCCTTCAGTAAAATATTCTTTTCATATTTACTCGCAGGTTATCATTAATTCACTAATGCGTACAGTATCATTGATAAAACCTTTGAATAAACACTTTTATCAGTGATACTCCACAAATTAGTAATTTAATTGTAATCTGCGAATATTTGATATGAAAGAGAAAGATATTAGAGCTTTACGTTTTTTTTCCTTTTTTTTTTCACTTATTCATAGGAAACTTAATCCGCTTGAATGCATGTTTGAGTTCAATTGGTTTTTATCAAAAGTGAATGTATCTCAAACACGAACATTGTTTACAATAACGAAAAATGATTGAAAGTAATGCGACCTAAAGATATTTGGGAGGATGTTGGATTGTTTGAAGAAATTCTAAAAAGCATGCAATCATTGGTAAATAACTATGTAGTGATTGATACATGCTATTCTTGTTGTATTTCCTCATTTTTCTTCGCATTCTGTTCTTTCTTTTTTTAGAAAGTTTCACTTCAATAGAGAATAAAACTATGAAATTTTTGATGATAAATAATGCATAACAGATCGCTATATCGTAGAGGTGTCAATAAAAGTCTTTCAAAGAAGTATTTTAAAAAATTTGTTCAAATTTAATTGAAAAAGTTTGTCTAAAGAAGTTAATCTATTTAATTCAAAAAAGAAAAATCAAGTACCTCAAAAGTTATTGGCTGATGTAAAAAAAGAGATCTGTACTGCTAGCATTTGGGATATAAGGACAAAGGAGAAACACACTTGACCTTCATTCTCGAAAAGAATTGGATCAGTTATGTCACGACTAAAATGTTAAAATGTGTTGTATTTGGGAAATTTGGAAAATAAAGAGATGAAGAAGCGCTGATCACATTGATATTATCACATACACTGGAGAAACTCGGCCACAAAGTTTGTGTCTCTTTGTAGATTTTTTTAATAAACTTGATAAGTTGGGAAAAGAAATCGCAGATATCGTTTGTTGTTACTTTTACTCAACTTCATAACCAAGAAATGTGTGTTTGATCTTCAATCTGCTTCATCGTTTGTCAAAGAAACGTACACTTGGCTCGAGTCTAGTCCATCGTTTATCAAAGAAACGTACACTTGGCTCCAGTCTGGTCCATCTCTTGTATCTATTTAATTCCATCATAGGGATTTCGATCTGACTAGATTTGTCTATGCTTTGTGGTACTACCGATGCCCACAAAAATGCTGTAATTGAGTGAAGTCAGATTTTCTTCGGAATATTTTGCAATAATTATCGTAACTATGACAACAATCTGAATTTTGCTAAAATGGCCAACTACATCATGATCTTATTAAAAGCACAATTGGAATTTTCTGGCAGAAAAATAAAATAATTTCAGAAATTGAATAAATAGATTTGAAAAAATATATAAAGAATTTTCACTTTTTCTTTTTTCCAATTGTTCCAAAGATTTTTGAAAAAAGTTTTAAAAAAGAATTTATATAATTCGAAAAATTTTTATAATTTTTGTGTTCCGAAAGTTAAGATTACCAATGAGAAGATAAAGGGAGATAAAGTTTCATATATCAGGAATATTCAAAAATAATACACCAAAAAAGTACCGTAAATTATTTATTATTCTACCTAATCTTTACCGAAAAAAATCGAAAAAGTCTTACCAGATATGAAAAACAGCATATATGTCACTTTCATGGCTACAATTACTGCCTGAAATTATCATTCATGATTAATCCCCATGAAAAGCGTAATTTTAAGCGTGAACAAATTTAATGCAACATAAAATCAGTGATAAAAAACACATTGCAAAAGTAATGCTTGTCAGATACTGAATAATCATTCATTGCAATATCTTTTATATCACATTTCATATGAATTTCTGAAATGATTTCAAATTTATTATTAAACAAGTCTTCAACAAATTATTTAAACAGTTAGCCCAATATTGAAGTGCTGACGTGGACTTTTGATCTTATCTGATCAGTTCATTATCATTTTGAGGATGGAGCGAGAAGATGAAAAATTATTTAATAATGGCGCAAAAAACGATATTTCAATTTAGAATTGCAAAAATCGCCAGTGCATAGATACTGCAATTCCCTCGAGAGGTGAATTTATGAAAGAATCTTTGGCTCTTCGATTATACTTTATCGACTTTCAAATATTGGATTTTTTTGTCAAATTATGTTGTTGTCCTTACTCTTCTCAGTAGCAATACAGAAACATATTCCAATTTCAAGTTTTTCTAGATAATTAGCATTGTAAAGCCTTAGAGCACAAACATTGTCTCATAAAGCTGTAATGGCAAAAGACGATAATTATCATAATTTCAAGGATAAAAAATTTTAAATTTGCATCCGACATTTTTTTAAATCATAAAATAGTATATAATTAACGTATCAGATTTCTATTAATTAAAAAGGCTCATTTGAAGCTTTACCTTACAAATGTAATTTCCAGAAAAATGGTGAAAAAAAAAACATCTCATTCTGGTCTTTATTTACAATAAACGTACGTAATTTCCCAAAGTTATTTTATATACATGAATTATTCCACCTTGAGATATAAAATATTTCGTTAAAACTCTGAGATTTATTGCAAATAAACGAAATATTTCCATTCCGTACTTTTTCCAACTGAAAATTCTTGCCCAGTTATTGCTAATGACAATAAAACAGTTTAGAGTTTCGTAAGCATTCTATAATTCTCCAATAAACAAAGATTCTAGCTTATTAACAGCAATGATATCACAATGTGATCCAGCTTGACGTGTTTTAACTATTTTGAATTTTGTAGACAGAAATTGCAACAGTCTTTGTTTCAGTTTCCCAGTTTTTTTTCTATTTTAATAAAATAACGGTTGAATTAAAAGACAGAATGTAGAAGACAATGACATACCCAAGATTTAAGAATCTGTCTTTTGGCATCTTTCTGAATTAATAAAGCTCATTTAAAACTGTTTGTTTAACGATAAAGTTGTCCATTTTTTATCTAACGAATGATAGAATATTCCTTTTGAATTAAACAGGATTGATGAATTTTGAAATGTAAGCTGTCCCGATGTGCTGCTGTCAATTGCTAAACTGTATGAATAAATTCTAAAAAAAAAAAAAAAAAAAAAGTTTACCAAAAATTGTTAAAAATAGTTTAAAATATATGTTTAGAGGAATTGAATAGTTATGTGATTGAAAACAAATTTCTAAAGCACAACAAGATATGTATCAAATACAAGCGATAGGAACCTAAGATCCGAGATTCAAACTTCATCAGGAAAGAATGAAGCTAGCTTACTAAAATTTCAAATGAACTAAGACCTGAGATTCAAACTTCATCGTTCTGGGAGGAAAGCTCCGAGGATTTCAGATGAAAAGATCGATGTATCGGAAGTCAAAGCACAGTATACGATATAACCTCCATTAAATATAATGAAAACTGCTTGATTGAATTAGGTGACAACTATTCACACCCACAAATGTGCGCGAATATGTCGTCAAGTGTTAACATTTAATAATAATAATAACATGGAAGGCTGCATTGCTAATTCACATTATCCAATATAAATTGTCCCATCTTATGCTGCCGCCTTCTAGGCTTATTTACTTACTTTAATTGATTGATAGAAGATATCCATCCATTCTTTTCCATCACATTTTGTTAATAAACTGAGAACTTCAGAATATCATTGAATTTTCGCTTCTAATTTCAGACATTTAGTGATATATTAGAAAGGGATAAATTTGCATTTTCTCATTTCTTCGAAATTTGAAAAGTAAATGAAATGATTGTTTTTATATGGCCTAGAAACTGCCATATTTTCAATTTTAATATTTCAGTTTGAGTTAGAAATGTTGATATATAAAATGATTCTAATCGCAATGAACAAAAAAAGAAAGTCGAAGCAAAAAAGAATGAAATTAATTCAATTCAATGAAATCCCTTCCAAAATTTCAAACTTTTCAATTTTTTTCCAACAATATACTAGCAAAGGATGAATTTGCATTTTCTCATTTCTCCGAAATTTGAAATGTAAACGAAATGGTTTTTTTATGGCCTAGAAAATATCGTATTTTCAATTTTAATATTTCAATTTGAATTAGAAATGTTGATACATGAAATGAATTTGATTGCAATGAACAAAAAAGAAAGTTAAAGCAAAAAAGATAAAATTAATTCAGTTCAACAAAATCCTTTTTCAAAATTCCAAATTTTTCGATAATAAGTAAGAACTTTGAATTAAAATTTGGTTGTTAGCGGAAATTTTTTTCAAAAATGTTGATTTTCGTTGATGCTTAGTCTCATAATTTCAAGTAAGTGCTAATTATTTACTTAAAACTGCATAGCAAAATGAGGGAGAGCAAGACTTGATTAAAATGGAGGGAAAAGTTGCTTGTGAATCGATAATTTTGATTAAAATTTCAATAAATACCAAAGTAATTACAACTGGAAATAATGAGATCATTTCTATAAATAGTTACTGCTGCACTGGTCTATAATAGGATTTTTATATCAACACAAACCGGAAAACTTATTTCATTTTCAATGCCAAAAAATATTAGTTCTTAAATGAATAAAGTGTGAAATTAGTATTACTCAGTTCTGTTTGAGTCTGTGAATTTTCTTCGGAACTTTAGTTAGTTGCAAAATAATTACTTGAAAAGTAATTATAAATGTACCCATTTGCATCAAAAGAAAAATTGAAGGGAACAGGAATACAATGAAGGCAAACTTCACTTATAATTTCTCACTACAAATAATTCCTTTCTCAGTGCCTACAATTTTAAATTATAAATATTAAAAAAACGATAATAAGCATGAGACGAGAAAATGAAGAATCAAAATTCATTTCCAGTTCATTCAAAATCTGTTCATTTTCATCTCAAAATTCATTTTCAAAAGTTTGAAAGTAAGGTACTTTTTTAGATAAATTTTTTAGAAATATAATACTGCTGAAAAGACTGCTTTCTAAATGAAAGGCAAAAGAAACTGGTTTTAACGAAACATTTCATTTGTTTCACCATGTTTAATCGCATATTCTGTTAGAGTACATATTTGAGCAAAACTACTAACAAATTAAAAAAATGATATGAAAGCATGGTAGCCTAAGCTGATAATAATCAAATCAGAAAGTAAGTGGATTAATCAGTGATATAAGGAAATGATAATTTATAACTATTCCGGAATGATCTCTAATTACTTTTCAAACTTTTTCTATCAGTCTTTAAAAGAAGTTATTTTCTAAGATTTAATACTTCATGGAGATAGCGCTTATCAGAAACAAAGATGTGCTAGTACTCAGAGTTTATTTATACGGACTAACTACTAAGGACTATTAAAATTGTTAACGGGAACTGATAAGTTCTAAACTTTCACTTCTACACACAAATTGATAAATTCGATCCTTGAATTCCTTAAATTTAAGAGTTTCAGTTTCACCGCAGACATTTGCTTCTTACTCTGATTTCCCATTCTGAATTAAATTGAATCAAAGCATTCTCCAAATCTTTTGAGAGATATGATGGATTTGATCATTATCAGTTCTCAAAGAATAAGAAGCAAGTAATGGCAGTAAAAGTTATTCTCGACTTTTGCTTCTATTATTTTTACTTTATCACTGATAACTTTCGACTTAATGAATGGCATAATTTTAAAAGATTCATATTGTTAATTTGCAAAAGATTTCAGCAACGTTTTCAAAATACGAAATAATTAAAAATATTTGAGAAGTTTTCTCCATAAACTTACTTTTTCATGAAATTTTGAAAGATTTTATGGAAATTGAAATACATTTTAACGGGATAAAGTGCAAAACACGTAAGACATCACAAATCAAAGAATTTCATTCGCGAATTTTTTTTTTTATTTTTTTTGATTGTTTTTGGGTAACTATGGCATTCATTCTGTGGGATATGGTAATTAATGGAATTATTTTTTTGAAGAACACAAAAGTTCCATTCTCACCATTAATTCTATGAATTGTTCAGCTCGAAAGAGTTGAGGGATATGTCCATTTGAGAAAGGTTGAAATATTCTATCGAATTTTTTTTTTAATTTAGAAAGAAGTGCAATTTGTCTCATTTTGCTTATAGCTATACTGCATATCTACATTTCACATTTAAAAAGCAGAAATGAAAAGCCAAGGGCCTAGTAAACCAACCAGTCAATTTATTGAGAGCATTGTGACTTATCAATACATATGATGATAAGTGATCACTCTTCTACGAATAGTATCTCTTATCCATACAAAAGCAATACAAATCTAGCTTATACTATCTTTGTATTGCTAATTATTAATTACTATTGAAAATAAGAAGTTTATAATTAATAATGAAAAATTTATCAGATTTTCCGTAAATTATTCGCATTATCCGTATAAAATAAGAAATTTATCAAATTATCCATATAAAAGGACTTTACATATCTGTATTTTCATCCAATATTTCGCTTCACATTAATTACAACTTTAATTCAATATCAACACTAATGATTTATTTGCAATACACATCAGTCCTCAAGTGATGTGATAGTTACTAATATTTTTGATGCTGTCTAATTTTAGATGAATTTTGGAATATCAAAAACATAAAAAAGATCGCGCGAAGTCACTTAGTAATCTCGGAAGACAGATTTCAGAATATTTCAAATTTTAATATATCCGTAAATAAAGTCGGAAATCATTCGATTTTTTAAAATTTCGAAATATTAAGTGATCTTTCAGCTATTACTGGTAAAGAGATGGAAATATTGTCTTTGCTTACTTCCTCTTTGAAAGCACAATATATATTTTTAACAGTCTTTTGGTTCGAGTCCTATTTATTCTTTCATTTGAAAAAAAATACTTTGAAACAGTAATAGGATGAAATAATTGAAAGTAATTAATATAAATATAAATAACAGAAGCATTCCGAATAATCAAAAAGAAACACTAAAAGCTTTGTTTTCGGTGTTTCGATAACATTAGTGCCATAATATAATTATTTTAAAAAGCTTCTGGTAATCAATCGAAAGAAATTCTTGCATATTTTTTCATTTTTTTTTCAGATCAAATCCCTTTCACAGTAACCTATGCAACTACAAGCAATTGTAATTAAAATTTTAAGATTTCATAAATTGAGGTTGAATTCATTTGTTAATTTTTCTTTTTTTTTTTTTTTTTTTTGGTGTGAGAGAAGAAGGAATGTTCCAGTTAGAATTTTTTGCAAACATTTTGATTCTAAAAGAGCAGAACTTTTCATTGAAATCTCTTGACTTCCAGTAACTGATTTCTGAATCCCATCAGCTAAAATGAATGTTGAGGAATAAGAAGAAGAAAAAGTTCATCGGTAAAATTCATTAAAATTAGAAATGTCAAATTTCTTAATTCACCTAAATCATAGAATTGTCCAATTTTTTAATATATTACTTCTCCCGTCAGAAACAACTTAATAAACTGCTCAATCAAGATGTTAATTTTTATTCGTTTTCTTCTTTTGAATTCTTCTGAATTATAGGCTTTTTGTTGACGATGTAGTTTCTGTCTAACATGGCCAATAGTGAACACCCGAAGGAGATTCATAATATCGGCTATTTAATTATTATTTTAATTCGCCTTCGATATTGCTTCTACTGAATTAGTTTCAATAATTGTAATTCATAGTTTTGTTTAATTTGAAATCAAAATTGCTTGATTGTTAGTCAAAATTCTGGATTCATGCAGAACATACATATATTTATAGTGACAATAATTACACTATGAAAATTAATTACTTCCAAAATAGCTAACAACCATACGTTACTTGACAGAGTTTTGCGTCATCAGAGAGATAAATATAGAACGAAATGAAGTGGAATGACGTAGTTTTTATGCAACAGCAGTGTTGCATATTACACTGAAAAAGATTCCCATACTGGACTGTAACTGATTGAGTATAGCAAGTAGACAAAAGAGATAAAAGCACCAATTTTATAATTTCTCACATAAAACCCGAACTAAATAATCCAGTCAATTAGTGCCATCAATTAATCCTCCTAGATTACTTCAATTGTAGATCATCCTTCTAAATATGACACCTGTATATCCCTTTAACAAACTCATCATTTGAATAGGAACTTATAAATGAATACGACGAGTAGAAATACAACTTCTGCGTGAACTCTCCGATTCAAGGAATTGAAGAATACCGCGTGAAACAAATGTGTTGCATGGCGATTCAGACGTCGTTGCGTTAAATGTGAGATGTAAGTGTGTTTCCATCAGGTATGGGGTCAAAAGGTCGATCTTCGGGAGTGAGCAAAAGTGAAAGATCGGGACGATCGTTGGGGAATGGCTCAAGCAGTCGGCAAGAGCGACTCCATCATAGAAAAAATAGTTATCGCAGTAGGACTCCGAGGAAGACTACTGTCAGTAGTTCTTCTAGAGTTGTACCCTCTAAAAAAGTGATTCGTCGCTCGCCACCCTTGCGAAAATCGAAACCTTCACCAGTTAATGAACTTGATATATTAGCACTAAGTCAAAAGGAACAACAATCTAAAACGGGTTAGCATTAACTTATACCTTATGCTTTTAAGTAATATTTCCATGCTCTGAATTTCTATCTTTTCACGATTTGTGTTCTGTTTGCGATAATAGAAAATTAAAATTACTATATGAAAACTTTTAAAGAACTGTGTTTTTTATTTAATCAACTAAAATTTGACGATGTTCCTTTCTGTATTAGACAGGTTAACCAGAGCTATCAGTTTAACTTCTGAAATACTTGATTCTTGCCACATTAGTCATATCCTACTATTAGGTGCTTTCATGGAAACACAAATTTGAAATTGTTGATTAATATACTAGGATATCCATCTTTTTTCTTGGATTTTTTCTTATTTATTTTGGTGAGCATTATCATTTAACCCATACTTTGTAATCTGCATTTTTTTCGAGTGACACTTCAAGATTGTTGCAAATGTTTCTTCCGAAAAAGTTGTTTTTACTTTTCCATGATACTCTAATTCATTAATTTCTCGAATTTAAATTTCATTAGTAATTTCACAACTTATGACAAAACAGTTAATGGTTGGGATTTTGACTGCACGGGTTTCTGGGATTTTAAGATACAGTTATCAACAAGAGATTAGATTTAAAAAGAGAAATACTAGTTATTTCAAAACTGAAATTTTATTTCATATTTTTTGATCTGGTCAGTGTAGATGTTCTATGCTTCTGAATTAGGAAACTTTGTGATTTTAATGAAATATTAATTTTTAAATACAGACTATTTTAATGCTGCTGTTTTCAGGAAATCGAGGAAAAGATGGCATTCAAGTAACTGATTTTTTTATATTCATTTAAAAAAAAAAAAAGTACGATAATTTTAGAGTGTTACAAAGGTATGTTAGGAGCAGAGAGTTCGGTAAAATGAGGTTTAAAAATTGAGTAGTCTTCGAACTAAAAACATCGAACTAAATTTCAAAACGATAGTTTTAGAGTGTTACAAAGGTATGTTAGGAGCAGAGAGTTCGGTAAAATGAGGTTTAAAAATTGAGTAGTCTTCGAACTAAAAACATCGAACTAAATTTCAAATTTATCACTTTCCTTCTTTAGAATTTTTTTGTAGCCATATCATAGTATTCTAATGCTAATAACTGGATCGTACCAACACATTAAAATGTGTATCCGAAAACTTTGTCTAGATTAGACGTTTTTTCACATATAAACCTATTGAAAAGAGACAAATCTTCATGAGTCTAATCAATGATTCATTTTCATAAAGCTGTGCAAAGAGGGAACAGAATATATCCTGAATGGTTTTATTTGTCCAAAAAGTTTAATTCAAATTGAGTGATTTCAAGATGTACTTTTAGAATCGTTCGGAAAGAATGCAGCATCGCCAGTTTGCTGGCACAATGGATAGACGTGGATTGTGGGGCTCAAGAAACAGGTAAGCTCTAGTTGACATATGATGGACTTAATAAAAAAAATAAAGAAATCAAAAATTTTCTCTGCTCCTGTTGATTTGTTTTTATTGCTTACCATTTTTTATTTCAGTGGATTTGGAATGAGACAAGGGTAAGTGGACGGTTGGTGACATTTCGATATATATAATGTCACGTATTTGAGAGAGAAAGCCCCAAATCAGCATGGTTGCTTATTTTATTTTTTTGCTAACGTTGCTGAAAGGGAGTCGTTTTGTCAAATTTGTGGCTTCATATATACATGTGCGCCGAATGTTGGTTAGAAAATAAATATTATTTACAGAATGGACTATCGTCGCACTCCGATGTATCCGCTGCGACGCGGCATTGGAGGAGGCGACTTGGTCGATCAACGTGCACAATATGGTTGGTTTTATTCATATCTCTATATATTCAAAAATTGATAAGTTTCTTATAGAAAAGAATTATTCATTAAGAGTTACTTTTATTTTTCTACTTTAAAAAATTTCCTGCAACAAATTCTAGATTTTTTTCATTCTTATAGGACCAGTCATAAATCCAGGCTGCATAATACTAAATGATTTTAGTTATCTGTATAAAAGTTTGTTTCGTACAAATCTTGCTGCTAATTTTGTCTATTCTTATCGTTTTTAACAATATATTCATTATTCAATCAAAAAACTTTCTACAAGATTCTTCATATTTTGCAGGACGTAATGGTCGGCAGTCTTATCGGCGAAGTAGTGAGCAAAGCAAATCGACAAACAATGAGGAAAAGCCGGTGATGAATCTGTTTGACCCATGTAAAGTTCCTACAGGACGCTTTTATTTTACGGTAATTTCTCTTTTGCAAGACTGCCAATATCGTGTAATTTAGCGGCAAATATTATTGAACTTCAGAAAGTACATTCATATCGTTGGTATGAAGCCGTATGATCATCGAGAGGCATACCGCATTGAATAATAAAATCTGTTGATGTGTTATTAGATACCTTATTCTGTGAAATTATTAGAAGCACACTTAAAACAGTCAGCCAAATAGTGTTTCTTTAAATCAAAAATTTGTCGCCGTTCTAATATCTCTTTTTTTATTGACTTTCCTAAGATTATTTGTTACACTCATGTCTGATTTTGCAGCATGACGATCGAACTACAAAGCCAGTACGCACGTCTCGGTCAAGATATTCGATTTCTGGGGACACTGGTTGGCAGTCTTTACCAGTTGGTTGGCGAAATGTTCGAAAGGTATTTCATATAAATTTATCGATCTTAACGAAATTTTTCTCGTTTAATTATTTAGTCCCCAAGCAGAATCTTATACTACAAATAGAAGATAATTCATGCTATGAATTAATTTCCTTCCGTTTATTATTCATATGTAAATTATCTTTATTCGTCGCTTTCTTGTTGAATTTTTGTCTTTACATCAGGTTTGATGATTTAACTGTCTGAAAGAAATAAGCATTTTCAGTAAACATCTGGTTGTCTTTTTAACATTTTAATGAAATTATTTGCTTTTATTCTGTATTGAAATTATATTTGATTATATTTGATTGAAATTATATTTTTTTTTTTTTCATTCACTATAGTTATTTCTTCACAAAATTTGCATATAATGACATCAGCTGCTATAATATATAATGAGCTGATTTCTTGAAAGGGATTTTGAACCATAAGATTCAAATTCCCTTCCATGGAATCATTCTGCTATCATTTTTCATTCGATGAAATGCTCGTGAAACTTAAGCGAATTTTCAAACAAGCGTTAGTATATCGAATAATTTTATAATGGTATTGATTTCTTGAGAGGTATTTGAAATGAAATAAATATTTGTTGGCATTGTTCATTATCTTTATCTAGTGAACACATTATTGAGTTTTAACATTAGAAAAAATTTCGGCAGTTAATAAAATTGAGGAGATAATTTATAATTTAATCCGATAGGTTGCCATGGTATTTGATAATAATGATGAATTAAGGTGCGGAGAAGCGATGATGTCCTTCATGATGATAATCACAGTTCTTTTCATAAGAAACGCTCCGAAAAAAATCCAACTGATGAAGTATGGAAACATGATATGTTTGAATGCGAAGAAGGTGAAGCAGTTCAGGTCACACATGTTCGAGATCAGTCATAAATTACTCTCATTTTTGCTTTTTTATTTATGTTGTATTCGTTTTTAATTCTTTTTTTGAAGCTTGTACTTCTAATGCTAGTGTTTATGTGACGATTATTAGAATTAATGCTATATCAGAATGTTTTTCCTACATCTGATCGAAATTGTCAATCAACACAAACATGAGCAAAGAATGAAAATTGTAGAGCAACAGTTGAGTAATATTGAATTTATCAATTTCATGTCAAGAAATGTTTTCAATAATTACTGTTTTGATAAAGTCTTTTTTAAGGATTCAGTGTTTCGTCAATTCGAAAATAAATTCTTTTAAACTGAAATACCATTGTCGGCACAACTTATGTATGTGGTAATTAGAATTAGATTTGCCCAATGATTGATGTTCATGATTGCCAAATATTATGGTGATTATATTGATGTGGATAACTCAAAAAACTATGCAAAAGGACGAATATTTTAGGAGATAAAGACGCCATTAGCCCATTCAGAAATTGAAGTTAAGGTTTGTTCTGGGATATAAAAAGATGAGAAAAAAGATAGGGGTTTTTAAAAAGTGCAGACCATTGCGACAAAATTTCAGATGGGCAAAGTTAAGTACCTACCTTGAATGAGATCTGACTAGAATTATTTCTTGTATGATTCGTGATAATTAAGCATTAAACTTGTACGGTTCGTGATAATTGTTCCTCAAACACTGTTTTATTAGAATTAGATAGATACTGGTCACATTTTCCTCGATTCCGTCCATTCACATCATTCAGTGAACGAAAGTTTTGGTGGATATGTTACTGCTATGAACCCAACAACTGCAACTAAAAAAAATTTTTTTTTAATTTATAGCACTTTCTGGAAATTTTAGTTTAAACAAACCAAAAAAATGATGAGATTGAAATTCCGATTGAGCAACTGTGCTATGTATTTATGTTGAACTATCAGAATTTTTGTGCAAACTTTGATTTATTTAATAAATGGGAAAATTTTCACCATGCTTTTTTTCAAGCCATTAAAAATGAAAGATCACTTGTCAATGTTTGCCATTCATATAGCTGTACAAGTTTTTCATCTTTATAGAATGCCTTTATCATCAATCACTGTTAGCAAACAGAACACATCGGTACTGATTTTTGAATAAACAGAATTCAAATGTTAGTCTATTTACTCTTCATGTTTGAATGTACCATGATCTCATGAACTGTTTGTATAATATTTAGAATTAGATTACACCGAATTACACCTAACTTTTGTCATCCAATTTTCATTACGGTATTCAAGGATTCCGAGTTATCGAACTTGCGAAGCATGTATATTTCATTATTATATCGCATTCTTTTGAAAAGTTACTTTAACAAGTTGAAGATAATCCTAATTCCTTCCTATAAACACCATTATTACAAGAATAACAAACAAAATGAGAGAATTCTCTCTAATAAAAAGGAGCCAAAGAAAATTGAAATTCTAAAGGAAAAAGAAACAGAAATGAGAAAAATCTTTTCAAAATCTTCACTGCAATGTTTCGTCACTTGTAGTTAACGTTAAGTAATTATGATATAATTGACAGAATTTCTTAATTCATCGTTTCAGTTCATCTTATCTGACAAATTCTAATCAATTTTTGCAAAGTATAAAGGAAGAAGCAACTCAATCACGAGCGAAAATTCAGTATTTTTTTCGAAAAATCTCTCTTTTGATGTTATAAAAATCTTTATATTTGCAATGCATTTTATGATGCTCCAACTAAGGCATACTTTGTGTCATGAAATCTAACATGTCATTAGTGTCACAGAAAGTCACTACGCCGAGAAGTAGACAAAACAACAAAAAAATCTATTCATTTTGCAGAATCTTACTTATTTATCCAAATTTCTGCAAACAACTGGAAGATAAATTCTGATCAATAAAAACAGATTTCCTAACGAATGACGCAATGGAAATGCGATATAGGGAGAACGTTGGTTAGCAGCGCATATCTTCTAGTCATTCCAACGTATCAGCGGGATGATTCACAGGTGAATCGTGCAATAAGTGAGCCGTGCAATAAGTGAATCGTGCAATAAGTGAGCCGTGCAATAAGTGAATCGTGCAATTAGCGAATTGTGCAGTAAGTGCAGCAAGTGCGAGAGATGTGAAGACTCTACGTCACTCCATTTCATCCCGCTCTTCAACGTGCTATTATTATTTGAACGAGAATGGCGTTGCGGAGATTTGCTCCACTTAAGTTGCAAACGTCTCCTCATCTCACTTCATTCCTCCTATTTATTTCACTTCAATCTCCTGTATGTATCTATGTATTTTATACGTCTGTGCATCTATGCTTTTCTCGACATCAATTGACACTTACGAAGGATGTTTCACTGTCTGTCTTATTTCGAGCTCTTCATCTTCTTCATTTTTTCGTTTGATAATTGGAAATGGTGATAATTGGAGATGATTAGTGATAAGGCTTGCTATTCTGCGTGACGTGACATGTGACACTTAACAATTGACGTGTTACAGATGCCCAGACGTAATCGGAAGGAAAAACGAAACTCCAAGATAGGTAAATTGAAAAAGTAGCAAACGTGTCACATCAATAAAATGGTTAAAGCGTTCGATGAATTGAATGAAAGAGCATGTCATCTGTACAAACAATGAATCATCATCTCCTTTCACTAAGCTGACAATAAACGCCCAAATGTGTGCGTATGTTTACATTGGTGACATTTGAGGAGACACTGATAAGGAAGCTGGATAGGAAAATTGACAAGCTCCTTCCATCGCCCATTAGATTAGTAGTTGAGAGGAATGTTGGCCCTTTCAGCAACCATTCATTTCAATTCTTCCTTCAATTAGACGCCTATTGGCATGAAATGCAAGAAATTCGAGAGCTATTAGTATTGTATAATGTCTTTGTTTGATAGATCTTGATAGCGAAATAACGTAATAATCAATAAAAGAATTTTTTTTTTTGGGTCAACGAGCGTTGAAGTAATCGTTGGGAGATTTAACCATACTGTCATTTGTCTTGAATTTGTTCAATGATGACCTTATACAAGATGATCAATATCATCCTAATTTTAATCACCTTAACCTCAATTTAATCACACTAATAACACTAAAATTGACAGTTGCATCTTGTCTACATGACTAAGTTCCAATTCTATGCCTTCAAAAATCAAAATTAGGATACATACATATTTGTCTATAGATTGTCATTCACTTCTCTATCAATTTCCATATTGCCATCATCCGTGAGGGTCATTATAAATATGGCAATGTCTCCAAATTATCACCAGTAACTGTATGTTTATTAATCCTACTGCATGTTATTATTAGTGCTCAGCAAAATTTATAAACTTGATGGACGAACTTACTCCTTTTCCCTTCCGAAGAGGACGATATATTATGATCACAAACCGATTATTGACAGCTAGCAATGCACCGCCATGCTCTTGTTTTGTTTGCTATTGCCGAATTGAATTGAATCGAATTTGGATAGGGCAAGCACTTCTCCTTCATCTCATCTCAAGCTCTGTCACTCATCTTGTTTACAAACTTCTCTCTGTTTTTCTCCTCATCTTCAGACAATTACTTCTCGGAATCGATGTCATGCCATCCACAAGATTGCGCAGATTCTTCATTTATGTTATAATCAGTTATTAGAGAATATACAAGTAAACTGATCATTAGATTATTCTTTATGTTGCAAGCGATTATTCATGAACGCTTGTCATTTCTAGCGTTACATTCGACTAATTCCACGTTTATTGTCTGCGTAAAGTTTATAAAATTTTGTGGATTCCATAGGAATATTATTTTTCATGTGCACTTTTTCCCATCAATTTTGCAAACATTTGCAGTAAAACTGTCTATATCATGAAGTGTTTTTCGTTCTTCACCAAAGTATTTGTAGCATATCCAGAAAGAGAGAGCGAATTCTTGTCACAATTTGTTACTGAAGTTTCTTCATTTGTCCGAGTAAGCTTTTATGTAAATTCATGCAAACAGTTCTTTCTTGAATGATTTCTCTTCCATACAAAATTCAATAGGACCTTAAATCTTGACAGAATAACTGGATCGGTACAATTTATACATAATAATTGTTCTCTCCATAGCAATCCTGGTTTAATTCAAGATTTGTTAGTCGTTCTTCAAACAACATTAACTTATTTCAGTGAATTGGAATTATTGCGAAGAAGGAAAATGCGGTGAGTTTTTGCAAGTTCGTGATGATTTTTTTCTTATTCTCACGAAGCTTTGATATTTTTTGTATTCTCATGAACAATTTTTTTTTTTATTCTTACGAAGCTTCAATGAAAATAAGACTTTCAAATTACAGAATGAAATTTTAAAATTGATATGCTGTCGAATTCTGAAATTTTCATTCTCATTATAAGATTTCGTAATGTAATGAATTTAAAAACGAAATGAAGAATAAATGTCACTGCTGCAAGATATTGAAAAACAATGAGTTTAGAAATGAACTCTTTATTATTAGCAAATCCGCAATTTTGCTTCATTATGCTTTCCATCCAATCTTACTTTGTCTTATATCATACTGATTACTCTTCCAGTTCCAAAAATTCGAAATATACCGTTTCTCTTAATTTATATTTCTTATTCTTCTAGTTATTTCAGGCCCAAAATACTGGCCAAATGCTGATGGTCATAATCAGTCACCGATAAATTTGGATTTAAGTTTGATGAAACATATAACTGTAGATCCGCTTAAATTTTTGAATTATGATGTGAAATTAAAGGGTGAGATTGTCAATAATGGACATTCTGGTAAATTTTTTTTCCAACTTTTCTAGTTTTCTTCTTTTAATTACTACACTCTTTTCTGCCCAGCATGCATGCATTAACATGTCAGATAAATCATCCAAGGGAATGCAGTTAAATCATTAAAATTCTTAACGCTCATAGATTGTATTTAATTGAAGCAATTATTTCAGAAATAGTTAAGGCGTTCAATCGCCGAGATTGTGGCGCCTTTTTTGTTTTTATTTTCTTATTTTGCTAATAGAAGTAATAAGATATTGTTGTCGAAATAAGTGAAGTTGTTATGCAGAGAACTTCAAGATAATCAAGACCATCACATGGAGTATTAGATAGTTTTAATCACGACTGAATTGATGAATGAATTAAATAGAATGATTTAGAGGATAATGTAGGGAATTAATACGATTGTGTTTAATATAAACCGAAAGATGATAAACTATACTTTAGCAGGATTGAAGCCAGAGAAAACTCTGTTGGAGGTCCGTCAAGCAAGCAAGACGTCATACTCATTGAAAGTTTGAGAATAGGTTGAAGACGTTTCGTTCCACAATTCCTCTAATTATTAGCTTTACCGAATATAACTGCTTTATTACGTGCTCCAGCTATCCTAAGGGAAACTTCAGAGGGAACCAGCTACTAGATAGTTCGATTAGTCTTTCGCCCCTATACCAAAGTCAGACGATCGATTTGCACGTCAGAATCGCTTGAATGAAGCATAAACATTGAATGTGTGCTCCAAGTGTGCCATTTTTGGTAAGCAGATATGGTGCTGTAGGATGAACCAAATGTTGAGATCCTGTCATCAATATAAGACTCACCTAACTGTACAACTTCGTGCTTCAATATTCATCTGGGTTTCATAATTAAGCATGGGACTTAAGAGCTACCGGTACAACTTTGTCGCAAAAGATGAACAATTTCGTTGTGTCTGGGGAAGATTTTTTCAAGTGAAGCAGTTCAGATGATGAGATATTTCTGGAACCAGATCATTTCATAAGGATTGATTTTGAAATTATTAATAAGTTTCAGAGGTCTTTTTGCATTTACGTTTAGTTTTTATCAGATGCTTCAACAACATTTCTTGATTTTCGAATAGTACTATTTTTAGTGCAAGTGACGCCTCACTTTGAAAATGGTGCGCCAGAAATTCAAGGTGGCGGTTTTGACCAGACTTATCGTCTCATACAGTACCATTTTCATTGGGGATTACACGATAATGAAGGCAAGCGCGACAATTTCATGCAAATTACTTCATATTTGTCAACAAATCGAACTGTTACTTGACTTAGATACTAGACTTTAGAAAACTGTACCATTCAAATCGTGTGAGATGATCCAAGTAAATTATTGCATTCTTTTGAACTTTGCTGGAAAAATGTCATGGTTTTCAAGAAAAGTTCATAAATTATATGCGAAGATTGATTGAATTCGGATCATCTCTTTTTTCCATCACACTCACAGCATTATAAATATGCCTTAATGTTTTGTTTAGGTTCTGAGCACACCTTAGCTGGTCTGCACTATCCAGCAGAGTTGCATCTTGTGCATGAAGGCCTCACAAATCCGAAGAAGATAGCCGTTATTGGTGTGTTCTTTGTGCTTGGTGATGACGATAAGGCTTTGCATCAAGAATGCGCTGTTCTCAATAAAATAATCGATCCAAGTTTGTTTTTAAATATCATTACTGGTAATGAATTTTGGGCGAATTTTCAGGATATCATTCGATAAGTAAAAATTTTAAATATCACACTTTAGTTTTTTCGCAGATAATAGTCTTCCTTATCTTATTGGAGAAAACATCTCAACTTCTTATAAATTAAGCCAAAAGGCTTATGGCTTAATTTATAAGTCTCTGCAAAGACTGCAATAATACTTTTGAATTCTTTAATATGGTCGCGAAAAAAAAATAATAACTCGGGAATAACTTTGGCGAATATGCAGCAGATAAAATTAAAAACGGGTTAATTAGAATTGTTCGATTTCTATATGACTCGCTTATGTTCATAATTGTACTTAAAGTTTGAGTAGTTTAATTTATTCAATGAGTTCAGTTTTTGTTGAAGTCGTGTTCCTTATATTATGTCTTCCTTTGAAGCGATTTCTTAAACATATGAATCACCACTTATCGAAATGGGATATTTTCGAATGCTTAACTTTTTGTTAAGCATTCTAAAATATCCCATTTATTCTTTGTCAAAAGTTAAGTATATTGCACCTCTTAAGAGATGAATGATTTCACTAGAAATTGTGAAATTATTTTTTAATGAAACTAATTGAAATTTGCGATCTATTTCCTGGAAACTTTTATTATTTTTGTTGACGAAAATTTGATCTTTTTTACAGCAGAAAGCCAGCCAATACAAGAAATTTTTTTGGATGATAAACTGCCGAAAAACAGGAAGTCATTTTGGCGGTATATGGGATCTTTAACCACGCCACCATGCTCTGAGGTCGTTACTTGGACCATTTTTACTGAACCCGTTGTCATCACCAAATCTCAGGTATTTTCCGCCATTATTTTCTTTCTGTTATTATCGATTTTTACGATTTTTACCGTTTTTAGTAACTTTCATGTCAAAAATTTATCATTATGAAGTTTTAACTGTGTTGACGTTTTTCTTTTTTTCTTTATTTTTTAAAAAGTGCTGTATAAGATGAAAAAAATTTTTTTCTTATTCTCATCACTATTTCTCCAATTCGTGATCATAGAAAATAACTGCTCTAAAAATAATACGAAGCATTTTAATTTCCTTTCGGATTCTTGTCCTAACTATGTTTTATTGTATTCTATAGTTTTTTTCTATCTCCATACTTAAATGCTTGAAAGATTTATCTTTTTATTTAGATGCTTCTTATAAATATATTAATTGGGAATTCAAATTACTGGAAGCATCAAAAATTTTTTAGCAATCGAAGCATTAGAGATAATGGTTGCTTGAGACAATTTCTCATAAACTATTTATACGAATAAGTATTGATATGTGGACAATGTTGTTTTTTCCTATTAATTATAATTTCATTTTAATTTTTTTTTTTGATTCAGAATTTTCTAGATTTTTCAATTTGGAAAATTTCATGCTCTTAAAATCTATAACCAATTTCAAGAGGTACTGTAATATTTCTGTTTTCCAGCTTGCACTCTTCCGAAATTTGCATGACAAAACAGGACATATAATGAAGAATTTCCGTCCGGTGCAAAAACTCTACAATCGCGAGTTACAGCTTGTAATGACTGCTTGATTTTTTCAATTATTTCGATTAATCTTTGCTATCACTTCTTGGTAAAAGTTGAATATTATGAAAAGTTCTCGTACTTCACTTGCTCATGTCATAAATGTCAGATATGAATAGAGATATCCATGGTCTATTTTATTGTTAATTATAGATAAACATCGATTTCATAGAGACTCTTTGGTGTAGTAAATGAGCTATATTGCTGATTTAAAACTCTCCACTTTCAAATAGAAAATGCTGTAAATTTATATGGCATGTTTGGAATAAAATTGTGAATTTCTGTTGATTAAAGAACAGATCATCATTGACTATCCAATATTACTTTATTGAAGCGCATCAGGGAAGTCGTTTTTTTTTTCTCTAGACTATTAAAATCTTTGGAAGAAATAAAAAATTTGTTTAATTACTTTTTAAGATTTAAAAATTTTGAATATTTGTGCAAAAAAACTCAGAATAATAATGAATTTCCGGGATATTCTAGCTTCTTGTGGGATATTCCTTGATTTTTCCTTTGAAATTTTATATTTTATGGAAATACAGGATTTGAAACATTATCAATTTAGAAATTTTTGAAAGAATCAAGTTAAATAAATTTACACTACTTGGAAACTGTGTGTTATTAATACTTAAGTAGTGTGGAATAGTGGTCCGAAATTTTCCAAGTTACTTCAAGTTAAATCTTGGAACTTCGCAATACTTCCACATTTTAATTGATTGTATTTTCTCAATATTTTTGCAATTTGATATATGTGAAGTAGAAGAAATAGAGTTGTAAATCAAATGCCAAGATAAAGTTCTCGAAAAAAGTACATAGAATTCAATAAAATTATTACGGTGCTGCCGTTAAATTGATGTTTACTATTAAACCATTAAATTGGTGTAAGAGATGTATTTTTAAAAGTGACTTTTATTTTACAGCTAGGCTCAAACACATCTTTATCAATTTGAAGTAAAAACCGTAACAATCAATCCATCTTTGACAATGGTGTTAGTTTATTCTTGTGGCACAGAAAGCTACCGGACATTTGATGGACTCTCGAAAGCACTTTCTACATTCTGCTCATTGTGGGAATATTTCTCCCGTTAGGATGATCCAAAAGAAGGTAATGACTGGCGGAAATTTCGACTTTGACAAATATGATGGATGAGACAAACTTCGTTGTCCAAGTTGTTCAACTTCTGAAACGCTATTTGCCTCATGTCTGATCGAGCGTTGTCTTGATGAATTGGGCTCTTTCTGTCGATCACTGCCGATTACATCTTAATGCATATGTCAAATATACGTCTCGGATAAAATTGCTTCGCCAAGATTAACATGCCGTAGTGATAATTGGCCACAAAACAATGGCCAAGTTCATTTTTTGGCCCAAATTTGATTCCGCGAAGTATTCTGATGCTTCTTCCTTTTTCGTTGTACATTAGAATCTAATCGAGAAATTGTTTTTGTGCTTGCGTAAAATAAAAGAGACATTTTAAAACGACAATTTTTGATCATCGATCAATTCATGAGATCAACCCATTTACTGAGCTTTCTCGCTGAAGGGTTAAATGACCGACTTAAGTGGGTGACATTGAATTCTTCAGCAATCTCATGTATTTATAAGAGATCAACTTCAATAATTACTTTTAATGGTCATTGTCAATTCCAGATGACCGGTCAAACTATATTCTTGATCTTTATTTTCCTTGCAGAACTTCTTGGGCCAAATACACTAGATATCATGAATTGTCTCAGCTTACGATCTATTTTGAATTCATATAAAATTCACTCTAATTCGCTTTTTGTCTAATATCAATTCTAAAATTAATCCAACAAAAGCATAAGTTCTTGGTAAAAAAAAAAAAAAAAAAAAGGATCAATACAGATAAACAAACATTAAAATGATAGCTACATTCATTTAAGATTGCATCCCAGTATCGAACAGCGAAGTTCAACAAAACGAAAATCGCGGTTACTTTGTTTTAAACTAACAAAAATACATCCGAGTTCTTAATCCGCAAATTCATTAAGCATATTATTTGGAAAGACAATCATAGCCACATAAAATTACCCAGTTCTGAAAATAAAAAATAAAGGTATTTTTTCTCATATATTGTAGGGAACGTGTTTGAAGATCCGATAATACAGAGAAATTAGTTTCAATCATGTAGGATAAAAAAGAAATAAATAATCTCAATGACTTGATAAATATGTTGGTGAAATTTATAGCTTTGAAATCAAAAATGTCCAACAAGCCAATATTTGCAGCTATTCCTTTGAATAGAAAGCATTTTGATACAACTGAATATCGATGATTTCAATAAAAATTCATTGTGATATCAGTTTTCAGTATTTCCTATTAATCCATGAAGTGATTCTAGAATGTTGGAATATACATGTAGAAAATATTCTGATCAACGATGATTTAGCACAATTAGTCTTAGTTTTTGTTGGTTTCATTTATGATAGCCTATCTTTATGGGCGATCTTATCACATAAGTGCTATTCGTATGCATATCTTAAAATATATCAACTACGATGAAAAACCGAAATGTGAGAAGCCAGTGCAATGTTTAATATTTTTCTATGATTAGAAAATTAATATATGATTCTAATTCTAATCAGATTATAGCAAACTATTATTTCGATGCTCAATGCAACAGCTCATTATTCATTTGATTTATTCAGGTCATTGGGTCAAGGTTTCCCCAACAATTTATATGTACTAAATATATTAGAGTGCAGATAGAGCAATGATTAAATTCTATGAACAGAAATCAGTAACTTTTGTTTTAAGAAATCATCTGGCACAGAAATCCATCTCTAAGCTATATTTGTGTTCAATTCTCGACGGACGAATCAAAAGTATAGAAACGAACGCTTCCAAGTAAATCGGAATTCGATGAGATGATGAATGATGCCTTGAATCGATCATTTTCATTATTCATATTTCACTCATAAAGAAATGGGTCATTTTTAGTTGACTTATATGTGTTTCTCTTTCATCAACCAATTATCGTTCTCAGAAGTCAAAAAGAAGCTTGAGGCATAGGTAATAAGCACTGAAATATGAAACTAAACATAGTACTCCATCTGAAATACGCAATTAAACATATTACTCCCATTTGTGCCATTTTCGACTGGAAAAGATATCCCACTGTACTGATAAATGAATATGGCAATATTTTATTTTATCAGAGTTGTTATCGATATTTTGGATATAAACACTCGTAAATTAGAATGAAATCTAAGATGGAGTCAGACATTTTCAGATGAATAGTTAAAAGATGATGGCATCAAAATAGCATAAAGAAACTGAAAGAAAGTTACACCCAAATAGTCAAATATTGTTCCTACTGATCTAGAAATTAAAATTCTTATGAAAGGAAAGTTATGAGGACTTACGTTAATATTTCTTTTTTATTTTTTCATTTTTTTTAAACTTTAAAATCACTTTTTTTTTGCTTTTTTTTTTTCTAGTAATATGTTTTATCATTACTTGTTTTTGCTTCTTTTAGATCTCATATTTATTTGTTTTTTAATTTTTTAAAGAAATTTTTTATTCAAAAAAAAAGTTTAGCTTTTATAAAGGTGAAGATTTAATATTGCTAAAAAGATATTTTTGAGTTTTAATTTATTTTTTTCTTATTATTTCAATATTTTTTGTGTAAAAATTATTATTTTCATTATTTTAGTTCAGCATGATATTTATATTTTACTGTCTTTCACGTGAGAGAATGCTGCGTTCGTGAATATAGCGTATTGTAAATTTTTCTAATAGCATGAAATTCAACCTAATTTTAGCATAATTTCGTGCAAAATGCAAGTTAATTAAAGCAAATATAACGGCATGTGATTTGAAAGATTTATCAGAAGATAATATTAATGAATGTGAAAGGATTGCTTCATGGAATCTGAAATAGCTATCCATAATTCTAGCAGAAATTGATTTAATATAAAAAGGTCATCTCATTTTTGATGAACATTTTCACGACTTTCAACTACTTATCATTTTCCAACATTTCTGGATAAAGTCGATAAAGATTACTGTGATATTTTTCGTCTGCATAGTCCCTTCTGATAATGCAAAAAAAAAAATGCAGCTTGTTCTACTGTGTAGAATAAATATTTAGTATTTAAAGGAATTCTGAACGGAAATCCACTGAAGGCAATAAGTCATCGTCGTTTGAGGCAAAACTGATTTCTGCATTGATAATGATTTTGTAATTAATACTTTTACACTGCTGTAATCACATGTATATTTATGGCCCATTTCTACGGACATTATTTCAAATCAAACTTTGACTAATTGGACAAATCGATTCAAGCGGCAAATCCACCTCATGAAATAATATAATATTTGTATATGTACATAAAAGAGATTGTTAAGTGAAGTCGTCTGAATGAAAGTACAACAATTTCAAGCAAATTAATTAAAATTAAGTTTTATATGATATAATAATCATCGAAATCATTTCAAAACAATTCGCAATATGTGATTTCATCTGCATGTAATTTGACAATGCACCAGCTGTTTATTTCAATTATTTTTAAAAATGAATAATTGAAACGCTCAAGCAATAAATAAAAAAGGTAATATCACAGTTTTCAGTGAAAAACGAACAAAGAAAACATACACAATAAATGAGGTCATTGCGATGAGTGCTACAACAGCCTTCTCTTCTTTTGTGAATTAATTTCGTTTCATTTTTAAAATTTTAAAAAAAATTGAATTTACATTATACATAACACATATACAAATAAATGTGTATGTATAGAGAGAAAAAAACATTCATATATCTATATGCGTGATTTGTTTTTTTCTTTCGTTTATTGATTGACGAAAGAGTGATTCGTCGTTTATTCCAGGTGATTATCAGAAAATATGCAAATAGATTGATCACTGGGTTATTCTTTATGTTACAAGCTATCCAACATGTTCCATCTGCTGTGGTGCTAGTAAATTATCATCCCACGTTTCATATGGTATCTATCGTATCTCCCGAACCATTGGGAGCTTTTTTTTTTCTTGTACCACCACGGAGAATACCGCACAGAGCAGAGGAGTTATCATTTGAAAGGACATAAATTCAGTTGATGATAATGTTATCATTATTTCAGGTCAATTCAACGCCATTCATATTGATTTAATTTATTTCAGACATCTACCAGCAGTTCAGTTCATCATGAAATGATGGTTATATTCAATTGCTTTTCTTATGGATTTGAAGTTTAGTAATGAGAAGAAATTGTCTTTTTTTTTTTTTTTTTTTTTTGGTATCCACTTCATTCAAAGTTCCAGTTTACACCATGTTTACTTTGAAAAGTTTTAAATTGAATTGCTTTCTGTATCCTAAATTTTGCAAATGTACACTTCTTATTGAAATAACATTTGCTATTTCCATTTGCTTTTTCTCAAAAATATGTAGCAAGTTAGGACATAATCATCTTATTTTAAAAATCTCCGTGAATCAATAAAATCTTGAAATGAAATGTCAGAAAATTGAAAGTAATCCCTTCCAAATGTATATACTATGCTAATTTTTGACAAAACATCGACGCTTTCCAATTATTTTATTACGAGAAAAGTTTCCTCTGTTGGGCAAAAATCCCTTTTGCCCTTTTTTACATTTTCAATTTTCACTCCAAAATTCGATATGAACACCTCATTAGAATGCAAAGTTACAACGAACTGAGAGATGATGAAAGCGGATGGGACATATAATCATTGGAAGAGTCGAACAAATGTGAAAATCTTCGCCATCATTGTCGACTAGTAGTAGTTGTGTATATCATCGATAGTTTCACGATGACTGCAATCGTTAGCCTCTGGGGAGAACTCATAAAACGGCCGTTGTTGAACGGAACGGGCCGACAAACAGCCAATAGACAAAGTAAAAAATGGAAAATCATAAAAAGGAATTTTTATGGGATTTATTTCCAGATTTCCGAATATCACTTACTCTCTCTCTGATATATGAAAAGGTCATTATCCTGTAGCTATTTTTATAATTTCTTGCTTAATAATGCAATCGTTATTCGCCGTTCATTTGTGGTACTACTAATTTGCTGCTTATAGTTATTACAAATGTGTCCTTTCATCCCTGAATGTCATTTGATTTCATATCAAAATAATATGAATTTATTGTGATGACAAAAAATCTTTCTTCCTTGCCTTGTTTTTTTATATTCAAATTTAGGAAGAAAACGGCTAATGTTCGCTCTTTTTTTCTTAAAACATAAACTTCCCTTTCTTTCTGCGTTTACTAATATGGTGCATTTTTTGCTATTTTTTTAGGGAATTTTCTCTTTTATCCTTGAAATTTTCTCCGTTTAATTCCGAAAATTTCCTCTTTTTCTCTGCTTTTTTTAATACATACCTTTATAACTTTATGTCCTTGAAAACCCTCATTTGGTGATGAGCAACTGCACAAATATCATTTGTATTTGTTAATGCTCTCAACTTCTTCAGGATTTATCGTTGCTGATTGCTTTAGTAAGCAACTTGTCCCATCGATTTAATACCCGTAGGATTACTATCGCATTTTGAAATTAAGCAATTTTTCATTTTTCCTTAGCTGGTTATCAGTTTCGTCGAGATCCAAGGCTTTATTTCGAGTAGTATTAGTGTGACATGGCCATAGATCGAATATTCACTCACAGCTCATTTCCACAACCGATTTCTACAACCCGTAGTAATTACATTTTTCTTTTATAAATTAGGTGCTTTGACTTTTGCATCAAAAAAGTCAAATTTTAAAATGACACATCTTTTTTCATCGTCTTAACGGACAATTTATGCCAGTTTAAAAATCAAATTCTTGATGTGTGATGTGTTGCCTACAATCATTATTAGCGATCATGCTTCATTACGTGAGAAGATTGCCGTTAATATTCTTCGTATAAGTAGTAATATCAGGGCATTACTCTGAAAGCCTGAAAAGTTTTGTTAGAAGAAGTTTATAATTTACCCAACTCATTTGAAACTCATAATCAAAATCCGACACTGCTCTGAATCACCTGATGATAACAGAAGCGTTTTTATTTTTTGCAAACTTCATTAACAAACCATTAAAAGATGGTATGTTAAATATAACACTGATATGAATGGGTGCAGGTGATCGATCATTTGCAGCATGTTGCATGCTGCATAAATTGCAAATTGCAAACAATGAAAGATGTGTTAAATGCAAAAGGCATTTTAAATCCCTCATCATTTCATGGTAAAATTTGACATTTACACTGATTGGATTACGAAGTCTTTCATAATGTGAATAGGTCGTTTTGTTTTTTTGTTTTTTGTTTTCTTCCAAACTCTGTTTAAATTTAATAATTTCACTTTTGTCGGAATTTGACATGAAACATAGCAATATATTAACTTTATCATTCATCATCCATAAGTAGTCAACACTGTCGACAACAGTATATTCTGCTTATAAGGAACAAAAAGTTAACACTTCCTCCACGATGCGTGTGAATTGAACTTTTTGTTAGAATAACTTTCCTTATCATTCACTGACATGTTGTTCTATTAATAATTGGTGAGTAATCAACGGAACACTCACAGCCTGTTACGTATTGCTTTTATCTTTTTTCTCATTTATCGTTTTGTACTTTCGAAATTTACTAAAAATTGCTAGTTTGTGTGAATCAAACATCCTTCTGAACTATCGAATTTTATTGATAAGGTGATATCTGTTTCAAATGAATTTATTTTTTTTTTTTCAAAATTTAGATTTTATGCACTTTTTTGGTAGAAAATATCTTAGAAATCATTATTTAGAGCAATGGTAACATGCGAGACAACTCATGATATATAGTGTATTTGGCCCAAGAAGTTCTGCAAGGAAAATAAAGATCAAGAATGTAGTTTGACCGGTCATCTGGAATTGACAATGACCATTAAAAGTAATTATTGAAGTTGATCTCTTATAAATACATGAGATTGCTGAAGAATTCAATGTCACCCACTTAAGTCGGTCATTTAACCCTTCAGCGAGAAAGCTCAGTAAATGGGTTGATCTCATGAATTGATCGATGATCAAAAATTGTCGTTTTAAAATGTCTCTTTTATTTTACGCAAGCACAAAAACAATTTCTCGATTAGATTCTAATGTACAACGAAAAAGGAAGAAGCATCAGAATACTTCGCGGAATCAAATTTGGGCCAAAAAATGAACTTGGCCATTGTTTTGTGGCCAATTATCACTACGGCATGTTAATCTTGGCGAAGCAATTTTATCCGAGACGTATATTTGACATATGCATTAAGATGTAATCGGCAGTGATCGACAGAAAGAGCCCAATTCATCAAGACAACGCTCGATCAGACATGAGGCAAATAGCGTTTCAGAAGTTGAACAACTTGGACAACGAAGTTTGTCTCATCCATCATATTTGTCAAAGTCGAAATTTCCGCCAGTCATTACCTTCTTTTGAATCATTCTAACGGGAGAAATATTTCCACAATGAGCAGAATGTAGAAAGTGCTTTCGAGAGTCCATCAAATGTCCGGTAGCTTTCTGTGCCACAAGAATAAACTAACACCATTGTCAAAGATGGATTGATTGTTACGGTTTTTACTTCAAATTGATAAAGATGTGTTTGAGCCTAGCCATAAAATTCATAAAATGAGAGCCACGTAATTCCAAAAGCGTATCTTATAATTGTGATCTGCCTTGATCAATTGAAAACATAATGCTCATTTTAGCCACATTTCCCCTGGTGTGTCATTTCAATATTTCATTCCTATTATTATCATTATAACAGTATTATTAGAAAGAGGAAATATCACTGCCTCTTTCCTCCTCTCTTGCTTTTCAAAATGATGTTACCGATTCTTCGAGAATTTCAATGAAATGGGAAGTGGGGGCAGAGGGCAGCTTCTTTTCTCTGTTGCCTACTGAGTGAATGTTGCAATGCTGTAAATAAAATCCACTTCAATTATATGAAGTAGAGGGAGAGGGAAGGTTCTTGATCGAATGGCATCGAAATGGGAAGGAATTGCCGGAATTAATCAAAAAGTTAAGCATACGCATAAAACATATCTTGAGCTGAATTAAGCGACAACCTTCAAAGGAACCCGATGTAATCATTTTTTGCTCAGATGACACAGATTGACCCGTCCACGTGCAATATGACATTGTCCATTAACTAGATTTACAGAATCTATACCTATTATTGATCGAGTTAGCCACCACTCTATTCATCTCCATTTCCCGATCTGTTCTCATCTCTGATCATTTCTTCCTCGGATTATACCGACCAATTAGCTGTCATATTTCCCAATCAAATTCCGAACTGTGACAGATGTGCGTGTGCGTGCAGTGCGTATGTGCATGCGTGCAGTTCGTGCGCACGTGCGAACCTGCACGCACAGAACACATTTGATTTGTGTGCCGAGGAGGAGCAGCACTTGCTTGCTATCTGTTTATCGTGTTGATGGTAGTGATGGTGGTGGTGTTAGTGGTGGTGGTATCCTGAGGGGAAGAACCCTTGCTTTGCACCCCTGCTGGTGCTGTCGCCGATACACAACCGAGCCCTCCCTGTCCTACCTCTCCTCTCTTCTCCTTTCTTCTTCCTGCACTACTTCATTTCTGTTATTTTTTCAAATTATATTTGCAATTTTGGAAAGGTTTTCATAAATTCGACGACCGCCTTTGACTTCATTTTACGTCGTCATCGCTAAAGTGATCATTGTTAGGACATATTGCTCTATCTTTTGCATAATCGTTGATATACTGCCCTTAGATACGACGTCGCTGCTATCTGCATCATCTGTTCGATATGACGTCGCAAATGTTGCAACTTTTTTCTCAAACTGTAAGTTTTTTTAATGACATTATTAATAATTACAATTGTCATTATCATCAATCATTATCATCAGTCAGTAATTATTATTATTACTATTGTTATTATCATTATTGTTATTATTATATTAATAATGATAATTATTATTATTCTCATTATTGGCATTATTATGATTATTATCTAATTGTTACGCATACGGGATCTCGATGAAAAATTGTAGGAATTTCGGAGAAAAGTAAAATTTTAAGAGATTTTAGTCTGTCAAACTCTCTGTCTATCACTTCCAGCAATGACAAATCGATCTAATTGAGTACTAAGACAATGTTATATTGCTGTTGCTTGTTGATTATTCAGAAAAGCTTGAGAAGAAAGCGTTTCATTTAAGGATCATAAATATTCCATAGTTTATGGTCAGATGCTTGATATAAGCCTTCGTTTTACTCCCGGGAACACTTAACAGGTGGATCGGATCATGTGTCCATTAAATGATTAAATGATTACAGAAGGAGCAGTGCTGTTTCTGCAGTGCTGCTGCTGCTGCTACTATGCCATCGATCTGTAATTGTAGGGTGTTGCTGGTTTGTGTGCGTAGAAGAAGTGAAGGATAGAAATATATCGTTCGGGACAGAGCCGTTGGTTCAGTCGTAGTCTGGATGATGTCTGCAAGCTCGCTGGATGATATTGACTTGAATTCTCTCAGGGTAAGTGAAATTTTCTTGCAAGAAGGAGATCGATGACCATATCTTGACTTGAATTCTCTCAGAATAAATGGAATTTTCTTAGCAAGAAAGAGATCCATGACCGTTTTGCTATTTTCGAAATTCTATCTTTTACACTCGATATTGTAACATAACATTATGTATAACACTACTATCCATCAGCTGATTTCGAAAAGTCCATTTGTTTGGTGAAATAGTTGAAAGTTGCCATAATAGTTATCAATGCAACGAAAATGAAACTGAATTGAAAATAATACATATCAGAAAAGCTGAATTGAACAGAATACAAAAGAATTGCAAAAAATATTACCATTGAGCAGAAAAATTGAAGAAATGAGATTTAAAGAAAAATGATACTCTGCATAATTAATGTCTGGATACATATAACTGCTAAGGAAGTGATCAAGGAATGTTTGAGAATTGAAGATATATAACTAGTTTGAATAGTATCATTAAACTTTAGCTTTTCATTAGTTCGTAATTTTAATAACATATCTTTTGATTGAAAATTATTTGATTTTGGAAAAAAAAAAGGAGAAAATTCTGTATGGTTGTGGCCAAATTTCGCGTTTTTACTTGCGTCTTGAATATAAAAATGAAAGGATTTTTTTGGGATAAAGTTCCCAAGGAATTTTTTGGACGCATTTTTAAAATATGTTCTTTTGCACTAGCTTTTATTAGTTTAGTGTATCTGTTAATTTATGAGTCTGATTTGGTATTGCTTCGCCAGCTGTCCCTAAATTTGTTCAAACAAATCATTGTTCGAGAATTAAACAAAGAATAATCATTTATATCAGCAAGTCTTTGGTTTCGATTATAATTAATCTTGCAGGTTTTCCTAAATCAATATTTATAAAATTTACTTGCTAAAATTCTTCTATTTGTTGTTTTCTTCGTTTCTTCTGCATCCAAATTTGCTATTTCGAACTTAGTTAAAGTCAGAGGTGATAAAGTATACATTTGCACTTAGTAATTAATACATTGTTTGACTTTATTTATTATTTGGAAGTCAGGTATATTAATTTCGTGGAAAGTATCATTGAGTTCTTGGCATATGGCGCTTCATTAATATGAGGCTCATTAATCAAAAGATTGAATAAAGAAACGAGAGAGGTGAGAGATGATTTTTCTGTTCCTTCCCGATTTTTTTTTCAGTCCTGAGTCTTTGATGATAGATGTATCTGATTTCGCTTTGTCCGTCATTTTATACAGTTCGGACGTTAATGATTTCATCTCGTTCCTGTAGGGATAGGGAATGGAGAATGTGCGATCTTATGTGATTCAATACATTTCATCGATGCATTTATTGTCAGTAATAATTCATGAATGGAAATTGTCAAGAAATTTTTCAGGAAAGTCGTATCGACATTATAGGAATAGCTTACTAAGGTCATGGATTTCGTCCTTTTCCATATTTTGTTTTTTTTATTCTTGTAGACAGCTTGGGGCAAGTACAACTATTTGCCATATTTGTATAGGAAATGTACTGTTTGATCACTGTCATCTACAAGCTATGCTTTGCTACCAAGTTTACAGCAAGAATAAATGTCAGATATCGAGTAAAAATTTTTCAAAAAATTCATAAAAATTGGAAGTAGATTCGATGCACATACTCTGCCTTGGAGTGTGATGCCATATTTCGCTTCATATTGGAAATTTCCCATTATGAGATTAATAGTTAATCGTATCATATATCTGGAAATAATTTTATAAATGACATTGATTGATTTCAAAAACATAAGAGGCAAAGGATTGATCTGTTATGTCCTATGCATTTCACTTCACCTTCCTCTGTCTTTTCTATCTTGCATATGCATGTATGCACGATGAGGTTCGACGACCTTCTGCAATGTGAATCACGCACGATAATCATAAAAGCTTTTGTTGAAAATTTGAAAATTTCCATTTAAAGGTTTTTGAAATTTGACCGACAGAAAGAGAGAACAAAGTTTCTGAACGTTTGACAGCAAGAGAATAACACGAAATGACACCGCCATGTTGATGGACAAACAGACAGGTGTTGGGCAGGAGAACGAGAGAACATTTTGGAGCTTTTATCTTCAGTTTACAATTCATCTATATGATTGTTACTTCTGAATGAAAATATACTTGAAAACTTCAAAGTTCTTTTGTATAAGAAATAAAACATCCAATTAATTGTGATGGTTCTAGAAATTTATGCCACTAAAAGTAGCTTTGAAATAAGCTAAATTGTATATTAATATCAATTGAAACACATGATGTTAACTATGAGATGATAATCGATATTTGCTATAAATGGCTTTGGAGAAACATGTGTGTGATCATTTTTGATGTGCAGTCAGGTTTTTGTGGAATATGCGGTGCACTGAATATTTAGAATTAATGACTAATTTTAAAAGATCTGTAGTAAAATGGATGATTAAGTTTTTAATATGTGAAATTCTGACATAATGAGAATGGTCAAACCTAGACATCAATTTCTATGGCTTAAATATAATTGTTGTTTTCCTAATTTCTTACTTTTTATATTTCCTAAAAAAATAATACTCTTTTTCGTATAAGAGCAAAATATTTTCAAATTGATCTGAAATGAAGAATATTTTAGAGTTTGTAAGTTTTAATCGTGGTTTTGCAGGATCCTGCTGGGATATTCGAATTAATCGAAGTAGTTGGTAATGGCACATATGGCCAAGTTTACAAGGTAGAATTATGTCGGATGATTAAACTTATTCATAAAAAAAATTTCTCATAAATATTTAAAAATAAACTTTTTTTAAAAGTTTGTTTTTAAATTTAGGATCTTTGCAATTCATCATTATTGGAGTGTTCTGATAAATATCTATAAAAATAGCAAACATGTAGTAAATTTTGACTCACTTTCAGGGAAGACATGTTAAAACATCACAGTTGGCCGCCATTAAAATTATGAATATCAATGAGGTTTGCAAAACGTTTTTATGAAATTAAATAACTACGGGAATATGGTATATTTATACTCAAGCTGTTGATCGCAGTAATTCAGTATTAGAAAAATAACATTTCAAGATTGTGTATTGCTCATTGGTTGCATGCAAATTTCATTTATTAAATGTCCTTTTAATTTAAATGGAGTACACATTTCATTCCAGTTAAGTGGTTCGTTAAAAATAACACTTTTCAGGATGAAGAAGAAGAAATCAAGATGGAAATTAACATGCTAAAAAAGGTAACCTATTGTTCACTTGTTAAGGAGTATCTAGATTCTAGTATTTGTAACTGTGCTTTTGAGATTTTTGATACACATCCAGTTTGATTGCGATCGTTGTTCCATGATTTGTTTATGAAACGCATCACATCCTTTGCTGGTGATAAAATTGACATGTCGAATATGATTGCATTTAATGCACTCTCTAAAAGGCTGTCATGACGCCAGCGATGCTAAGACTGTCATGATGCCAGAAATTGTTCGCAATTTCTTGGCCATTCCACATTAAAGTAAGTGCGAGAGGGTGTTTTAACTTGTATAAAGTTTTTTTTTTTCTTGTTTCAGTATTCGCATCATCGTAACATTGCTACTTATTATGGAGCTTTTATCAAGAAACTACCTTCATCTACGGGAAAACTTGATCAATTATGGTTAGTGATGGAATTCTGCGGTAGTGGTTCAGTAACAGATCTTGTCAAAAGTACCAAAAGCAATTCACTTAAAGAAGATTGGATAGCTTACATATGCCGTGAAATCCTCAGGGTAAGCTAATGTTATGTTGTCCAATGCTCTCATTTTTCGTTGTTAAAGTTTTACAGCATGAAATTATTTAATTTTTCATCTTTACTAGGCGAATTCATTTTGCTTCTTGTAGGGTTTATATCACTTACATCAAAATAAAGTGATTCATCGTGATATCAAGGGGCAAAACGTTCTACTTACTGACAGTGGTGAAGTTAAACTAGTTGATTTCGGTGTGAGTGCTCAATTGGATAGGACAGTTGGACGCAGGAACACATTTATAGGAACTCCTTACTGGTATGCGAATTTGCTTTGCAACATTTTTAAATTGTGCTGGATTGTGGCTGAAGTTTTGGTGCTGATAGTATTCGTAATTCTTTTTTTATATATTCGAATGTAATTTTATATTTAGATTATCGTCATAAACGAATCTTTGATAAAGATGACTTGAAAAGTTAAGAATGGCATAAAATTTGCTGAGCTTCATGTATTTATCCCAGTCCAATGATGATGTGAACTTAATGATGCAACTCATTTTTGCTATTTAAAATTTGTTCATTTCATTATTATTTTGCAATTCATATTTCTAGGAGTGAGAAATTTATTATACCAATAATGCTAATTAGAATACTTAGCAGCGAAATTATCTTACATTGCGGAATCCAAGCGAATGAGCAAGATTAAGTAGTTTGATTAATGTATGTTACTGCATTTTTTTCCTTTTTCTCTTTTTTTTTGTTTCATTTTAATTTTCTTGTTTTAGGATGGCACCGGAAGTAATAGCTTGCGATGAAAATCCAGATGCAACATATGATTCTCGAAGCGATCTATGGTCATTAGGAATTACAGCATTGGAAATGGCAGAAGGTCATCCACCATTAGTCGATATGCATCCTATGAGAGCACTCTTTCTTATTCCCCGAAACGCACCACCACGATTGAAACGAGGCAAAAAATGGTTCAACAATTTGTTTATTTCAAGTTTTTATAAATCTAAATTTGGTCTTTCGTATTCTTATGTATTTCCTCAGTTTTTAGCAAATTATTCTTCGTACTCGTATATTAAGGGGAAAGATAATATTGCTTCTTTAAATTTTATAGTTCAAATAGACAGCATTTTTTATGCGTTCTTTTTTTTCAAGAAATTTGTAAGTCTTGTAATAGATGAGTCTGAATTTCACGTTATGGCTAAAATCGTAAAAGCGAAAACTTCACAATCATTAAAATCAAAAATTTGAAGGAGGATCTAAAGATAATACAGCAGAGTACAGACCTGCATTATAACTTTAATGGTAACAAATATATATATATATAATATATATTATATATATATATATATATATATATATATATATATATATATATATATATATATATATATATATATATGATCGATATTAGATTAAAAAATATTCTCATTCAATCCAGTATTCGATATAAGAGTTATAAATCCCAAAATTTTTTCTTTTTTTTATTTCCAGATGTTTCATTCAACTAACTTTTCTTACTGTGGCTGTATTATATCTTATAAAGAAATAAAAAGTTGTTATATACAACCAGCTTCTTTTAAAGTATTTTATGACGATTTAATTAGCAGTTGAAATAAATAGGCGGAAATTTTTATTAATTTTAAAGTTGAAATCACAGGGGTAGAATAATTCACGAATTTCTCCAGTGATATACTTTTTTTTTCAATGGAATTAAGTGAAACTATTTGACAAAAATAGATCTTTTCTTTAAAATTTTTTTTCATAGCTTAAAGAACTCAAAAAAGGGGACATTACTTGAACATTCTACATTTATTTATTGCTCTATATTTGTACTGAATTCTACCTATTTTTTTAACAGGTCGAAAAAATTCGATTCTTTCATCGAGACGGTGCTAGTAAAAGATTATCATCAACGCCCCTACACAGATCAACTTTTGAGGCATCCATTTATTCGGGAACAACCACCTGAAAGACAGACACGTATAGCAATTAAGGATCATCAGGATAGACATCGGAGGATCACCACTAAGAAAGGTCTATATCAAAATCTCTCAAATTCAGATAATGCTAATATTATCTCCCTTTTAATTTTCGAAATTATTTTCATAAAATTTTTCTTTCTTTCAATTCCGTAAATGTTTCTTTTTTTTTTTTATTTTTAGATGAAACAGAATATGAGTATTCGGGCAGTGATGATGACGAGAATCATGGACAAATAAATAAATCTGTTGATCTAACTGCAGGTTAATTTCTTTTTGTTATTCAAATGTTAATTTTTGCATATTAGGGTCGTTATTTTTATTTAGTAAAATATTACATTTAGCAGCTGAGTTTAAATGCAGCTATGTTGGTTAGGTGTGAATTGTGCATGTTATGAAATCATTAATCTAATGTTGGTTAGGTATTGAATTGTGCGTATCATGGAATCATTGGTCTAGATAAAAATCTGATGATTTTTATCTAAAAATAACTTTTTCTTTAAATAATTGTAACAACAACTTTTTTTTTAAAATTAGCAAATAGAGTAATATAGATATAATGCTTTGAAATAAGTATTCAGCAAAATTCGGCAGTTGAGAAACTTAAGATTGTTTCATTTCAAATGTATCGGAAATCGACGATGAATTTTTATACTCTAAAAGAGAAAATATATCAAATTATTCTTTAGCATTTCAAAACTGATTTATTAGCATGACAATAGTAATCTGTGCATTTATCTTAATCGTTTAATTTTTATTATTGTAGAATTAGCTGGTGTCGTGCAATCAGCACAGGACAACACTCTGCGAAAAGGTTTTCAACGTTTGCAAGAAAATAACAAAAATATGTTCGAGCATTCACCATCACAACCAATCAGACAGCGTTCTGCTCTCGCCGGACCCATTGCTTTACCATCCGGGCAGCATCATCACATTTCACAGCATCAACAAAAGCATCCATCTACTTCGCAAGCATTTCAGCGCAATCCTAGTAATTTTTTAAATATTAATTTAAGAAATGATTACGGATTGGCGATATTAAATAACAAGTATTTCCACTAGTTGTTTCCATCAACTCGAAAAAGAACTTGTTGTAAATTTTTAGGGTTTGGTGTTGACGATTCTCGAGAGCACGTCAAATTACGACAACAACAAGTAGATCCACGGTTGGCGTTAAATGGTTTGGGCCATCAGCGTTACGGTGATCATAATCGGCGATCACAGCGACCTCTTTCTCATCATCAAGCGGTAGATCGATTCAATAATTAATTTCAGTTTAACTTAAACACTTTGCTTTTTTTCTCATTCATTGAAGATTCGTAATTTGGAAGATTTCAATTAAATTGAAGAACTTTTTTCCGGAACAAGTTGTTTCAGTTCCAGCGTGGTATATCACCACATCATGCGAATGCTTTAATGCCTCAACCGAATCATCCCGCTGCACCACATCTTGCTGATCTTGCCAACTATGATCGGAAACGCCGCAGCGAAAAAGAAGCGGCACGGCTGGCAGCTGAACAGCGGCGTGATAGAAGTGCTGCATCACGTGATCAGATTCGTGATATGTCTCGAGAGCTAAAGACTCCCTCACATATTGCTCGTGTAAGTGCCTCAGTAGCTGCTCCAACACCTGTACGAAAGATGAGCGAACCGGTTTTGAATGGCAAAGCTGAAGTAAGTATCAATTTTATTGTAGTTTTTCGTTTGATCGTGAATACATGGTATATTATGTATATGTAAACATTAGTTTTTATTTTTGTTTTTCTTTTTTAGAACCAAGATTTGGATGTATTAGCAAATGAGCTAACAAGAATAGGAAGACATCAACAAAATGGTAATTATAGTCCACCACCACCAGCTCCACCACCGCGTGATACATCAATAATGAGTGCAGTGGATGAAGTTGGTGGATCCCGTGATGGTACTCTTCTCGCGAGTGAACCTGCTAGCGGACATCATGAAAATTTAAGTTTTTTTTTTTTTTTTGCTTTTTTTCAATGCATCATTGTCTTCAATTAAAAATTGGTTTTAAAATTGCTTATTTCAAATATTAGTTTCAGGCAGTAGAAGAAGGAACACTTCATGGTCCGAACAAACCATTACCGCCAACACCAACGGATCAGTCGCCAGTTTCTGACATTCCAGGCGATGATGGAACTTTACTTGCCTCTCATAAGGTTGTTTTTTTTTTTTTTTTTGATGATTAATTCTTATTTATTTTTTTCGTTGCATAAAAATGAGGAAATGATAAACTCGTATTATATCAGTTTTTTAATTTGTTTAGGGAGTATGGGAGTATTTTTGAATTGGCAAAAAATATTTTTAATTTAAGGTAAATGGCAGCGTAGATCATCGTCGTTGTAATAGCGATTCGTCGAGTAAAAATCGGCAGTCTCAAATGGTGAAGGCAGCTTCAATGCCCGATGTATTTTCATTTTAAATTCTTGATTATTTCTAGTAGATTTGATTATTTCATTTTCAAAAATAGTTCCCGGTAGACAATAAATGGAATATTATGAACTATTCAGTCTAATTTTACGGTTTAGTGCCTCCTTTTTCTATTGCACTGCCAAAATTTAGTTGAAATTTAGCAGAAAAGCCATCTTCAGGAGGAAACGAATATGTTAAATCAACGAAATCATATTGTTGATCACGAAAAAAGCTCAAATTAAGCTTGAATTGGAAAGTTTCTGCAAAAATAAATAGTCAGAACTGGGTAAAATTTTTAGCAGACACCAACAGCAGCCGAGATAATTATTGATTCTGGCTCGAGTGGTAGTGAGGGTTCAGGATCATCGCCTGAATCATCACCTTTTGATGCTCGCAAAAGCAACAATCGAACATCCGATTCAGCAGCAAGTGGACAGCGATGTGGTGTCATGCCGGATTTGTTACCGAGAACACCAGTCGAACGTTCCACTCCATTCTCCGCTTCTATGAAGGATGGTAGTTCTCCAAGTATTGAATCACAAAGCGCTGAAGAGGTAATTATTTTACGGGAAATTGGATTTTGACATAATTTTATAATAGAGATAATTCATACGAAAATCTGGAAAAACTTGTAGATTGCAAAAGAATTCAGCTTTTTTATTGATAAAAATTCTTTTCCATTTTGTTTTATAGGTTTTGAAGGTTGTAGTAAGTAATTCTGGAGGACTGAATGCACTAACATAAAAATTGAAGCGAACTTTTGCTGCATTTTTTTTGTTTTTTTTGTTTTTTTTTTACTCGCCAATCTAAATAATTAGCTATAGCGACGATTTTCATTTGCTATTCATGTATCGTTCTTTACCTATTGCCATTTTATTTTCTGCTTACGTTTTCGACAGATTACTTCGCTGTTTGGAAGCTTTTACGTGAGTTCATTTCGTCTTTTTTGCCGTATTAGAATGATTTCTTTTTGGTTTTGTGCCTTCCTATGGGTTTTAGTGTGGCACGTATAGTCCTTTGGTGTCGTGTTTAATCAGTTTTCATAATTTCTAATGAATGTTATTAATAATTTCCTGTGCTAATTGGATCACTTTGTTTGTAACTAAAATCCTATAAATAACAAACGTCTTTTTTCACTGATGAAATATTCATTATTTTTCCGTTAAATGATGTTGCAAATTCTAGAATAGCGATTTTATTCTGTTCTTCATCTAATAATTAAAACTTCTTTTATTAACAAAAGCAGCGTAATAATCTAATTTGTTCTCATACCGAACTATATCATGCTAACTCATCCGTATGCTTCAGACTGAGTTTTAAGACAAAGTAAGGTCTTTTTAACTTTTATTTAGTCTCGAACAACACTGTTATTAGGCTAATATTATTATCAAATTGAAATTGGCATTAGAAAATTTATAATATGATGATAGAGCAAAATGAAGCATCGTTATCACAGTTTTTTAAAATAGAACATATTAAAGTTCGTTTGCCGATTTTATTCCTCGAATTCCTTGAATTTATAAATGAAAAACTTTATTTACATCAAAAGATTTTTCTGTCGTCACCAATTTATTAGATAGTTCGGATGATAACAATATTGAAGATGGGAAAATTTCTGAGAATAGATTTGGTCCAATTAAAATAGAATTTCTAATGAGTAAACAAAAAAGATATGTGTTAAACATCTGAAGAATTAAGTTCGTTTATGTGTGTTAGATGATTAAATATCGATTAAAAGATCAAAGCTTAATCTATCTTGGGAATATCCGAAGGACATTTTTGGACAAAACAAACCTTTTTCATTTTTTAAATTTTATTGATTTCTTCAGTCACTGATAGCCAAAGCCGTAAAAGGAATTGTCAGTGATTGGAAAAATAAAATTAGCTTAGCCCTTGCGTTTTCTTGCATAGTTTCAGAACGCAGATATTAATAGTTTTTCCAAGATAGGTTTAATTCAATCTGGACATGAGAATCTACAAATTTTCACTTTCTGAATTCACAACTATAAACTCATAAAATTCCGCGTTTGTGAGTGTTCTCATCTTTCATAGCAGATTTATATTTCTTGAATCTGTCTTTTTTTTCTTTTCTTTTTTTGTATGTTGATATAAACATATCCGGTAAGTTTCAGTATCCTTCTGGCATGAATAGCTTGCCAAGAATCCAAGCACCTTTGGCAGCACGTGATCGTGAAAAATCGTTCGTTGCTTACTTTGGTGCAGGTATGAGCGGATGTGGTACAGTAAATCGACCAGGAAGAGCGCAGGATACCAATCAGGTTTGCCGCAAATAATTAAGGATTTTTATGGTTTATGGTAGAAAATTAAATTTGTTGAGCTCTCAAGTAAAGAAAACTGTATTTCATTATTTTTAAAGATGTTATCACAAATCATTTTGAAGAAATGGCCTTTTCAAGTTAAGCCAACTGATCAAAAAATCTTCCGGTGACATTGAATGCGAAAGGTTAGAATAAATGAAAGATTTATTTACAAATTTCCAGGTGCAAGTGAATGTTAATCCAAATCCGGCAGCAGCAAGCAATGGTTTACATTCTGATGGTGATGCACCTGAAATTCGCAAATACAAAAAAAAATTTAGCGGTGATGTACGTTATTCAAAAAAAAAAAGTTTTCAGTATATTTACTTCGATGAACTATGACATGTAGATTAGAAGTTGATTAGTTGAATAGTTCGGGATATTCAGGTGGAATTAGAATTTTCGTTTTGTAATGAGGATGTCCTTAGCAGAAATGTCACTGGTAAAAAAATATGACATCTTTGATAAGTTTTTTTTTATGTGGAATTTACTTTCATCAGCAGAGCAAAATTGTTTTATTTGTGAATAAAATATACATTTGAATTGGATCAGCAGCATTGTAGCAATATTTGTGCATATATGATTACGATTTATGATGATAATTTGTGAGTTTATTTCTAACTTTCAGATTCTATGTGCAGCACTTTGGGGAGTGAATTTATTAATAGGAACTGACTCAGGTCTTATGTTACTTGATCGTAGTGGTCAGGGCAAAGGTAATTGTGTTACTTTTTTTTTTTTTAAAATCTCAGGAATGTTAACCGTTATCTCTAAATCAAAATTTTGAAATGGTAAAAAATTTGCTCAAAATAGGCATTTTTAAAGGAATGTTTATATTTTGCACTTCGAGAAACCAGTTTTGGCCTTTATAACAATGATTTGATGATAATACGAATTGCGAAAATTTGATTTTGCTTTTGAGTAACAGTGATAATTGTTGTTTATCTAAATTTCCTTTGTAGTGTATCAACTGATAACACGTCGGCGATTTGATCAAATGGCTGTGCTTGAAGGTCAAAACATACTCGTAACAATAAGTGGACGAAAACGACGAATACGTGTATATTACTTATCATGGCTCAAACAAAAAATTCTCCGAACTGAAGGTGTAAGTGGTATTGAGGTATGTGTAATATCTAATTTGAGAATAAATTATAATTATAGTCTTCGTATGGAAAGCAACTGTACTTTCTTCAATAAGACTGACAAAGAAAAAAAAACGGAGGCTATTATTTTTCAAAGTTTAGTAACAGAAAGGGTCCTCAATCCAACATAAATTGCAGTCATGAGAAACAGTGAGTCCATCAATTCAAATACATCATTGCTACGAAATTGCCTGAACTGAAGTTCTTGATAATGCGTAATTAATATATCAGCAACACATTCTTGAAATCAGTATATGAAATGATTCGTAGTTGATTATTCAGAAAATACTGTTTTAAAAAGCGTGAGTTGTTTCAAAACTCCTTTTAATCGCAGTCTTGATCGGAAATCAATTTAATGCTTCAGTTGGAAAAAAGAAATGGCTGGGTGAACGTTGGTGATCTACAGGGTGCTGTACATTTTAAAATTGTCCGTTATGAAAGAATCAAATTCCTTGTGGTGGGTCTTGAAAGTACGGTCGAGATTTATGCATGGGCGCCAAAGCCCTACCACAAATTTATGGCATTTAAAGTTTGTTTTGATGTATTCTCTTATATTTCTACATGCTGTTTGATGATTTCCTTTGGAATGAGCTCAGTTTAATGAATGAAGTTACTAACTCAGTTTTTAGTTCAAAAATTTTTTTTTGTTAGGTCACTGAATTTTCAAACTAAGACTTGGGCATTAATTGTAAAAAAAAAAAAGAAAAAACAAAAAAAAACAAAAAAAAAAGAAAAAGTAAAAAAAGCAGAAACGAATGTTTAATATCTTAATGATTCGGTTATTTATTGCTATAATCGAATCACTAAGATATTAAACACTCTAAAGATGCATGGAGTTCAAGCTTTACTTCGAGTTTCACACTTTTATCATTTCGAGAATCTTTTCTTTTTTTCAATTCTTTTTTCTATGGTGATTACAAGATTTACTTTTTGTTTGTAGGCATTCAGTCAACTTACTCATTTACCGCTTATTGTTGATTTGACAGTGGAAAAAAATTCCCGTCTAAAAGTATTGTATGGTTCTCGTGAAGGATTTCATGCCATTGATTTGGATTCCGGTTCTATTGATGATATTTATACACCTGCCAATGTGTGTTACTTATAGTTCATAATTGTTTCTTAGTACAAACATAAAGAACGATTTTAGATTATTTTTTTGTTATAAAATATTTTGATTTGTTTTTTTCCTTTCTATTTTATATTAAGACTACGTATATTGCATAGTTTTTTAGGTTGCTGAACATTTGACCTTAGATATCGTTTTCAACTGTTATTGTTACATTGGCTTAGGATTTGGTAATTAATCCCAATCATAATAGCTGTGAATTTAGCAGAGTGTGAATTATCTTCATGATTTGTTAGAGAGCTAATTTGAGCGGAAAAACTATCAACTCAACGAAAGAAGTTTAATTCTTATGTAACGAAATGAAATAGATCTGAAATAGATAAGTCTTGATCGATAGATAAGTATATCATCATATTTTAGTGGGATACTGTGATATTAATGGTGGAAAAAGGGAGGCGTTTTGTTATCTGTCATTTTAATTTGCATAATGGAGAGATTCAGTCTTGTATTTTTAGATGGAAACGGTAGTTATACCGCATTGCATAGTAATACTGCCAAACAGTAGCGGAATGCAATTATTATTATGTTACAATAATGAAGGTGTCTATGTCAGTACATATGGCAAAGCAACGAAGAGTGTCTTTCTACAGTGGGGAGAAACGCCTTCTTCTGTAGGTAGGTTGAGTTAAATTTTTGTTTTTTTCTTGAATACTGAATTTAAAAATTGTATTTCTTTATTTAAGTTTTAACAATTTCAGATAAAAGGATTGAATCTGTATATTGAAATTTCATGATTCAAAATGTTTGTTTAAAGTAAATTCATCGTTGAAATATTTTTGAACATTACTACTATACCGTCGTTTTTTTTTTTTGCTTTACATATTCTATTTAATATCACTTTAAATGTTTATATTCAAGCTACAATTTATTTCAACAATCATAAGAATCACACATTATCCGCGATTAAAATTTGAGATTTTTCCTTAAAATTTTTTTAAAATTAATTGATTATTCTTTTCAGCTTATATTTCAACGGGTCAAATAATGGGATGGGGTAATAAAGCAATAGAAATCAGATCTGTTGATACCGGCCATTTGGACGGTGTTTTCATGCACAAAAAAGCGCAGAAATTAAAATTTTTATGTGAACGCAATGATAAAGTAAGTCTTCATTCGTTACATCTGAAATCCTGCTATCGCGCATGATTGCTCAATATTGGCTGATCTTTTGATTTTTGCCTTGCCTGATTTGCAATTCCCAGTTTTAGTAAGCGTCTCTACCCATTATGATGACACACTTAACTTATCTTACTTAGATGCTTTATCGTCTCTTGCGTTATCACATTTTCTAAACGCAATGGTATTATTTCAGCTGGCAATAAAATTCATTTTTATTGTAAAAGTACATTAACTTTTTGTTTGCACTGATGACCGCTCATTTTATTTAGGTATTCTTCTCGAGTGCAAAAGGAGGAGCATGTCAAATCTACTTTATGACACTTAACAAACCTGGATTATCAAATTGGTAAATGCATTGGAACTTAACAAGTTTACTGAAAACCTTATAAAGATTTTTGAAGTAAAAAATTTTGTTTTTCTTTGTAATTCGTCCATTGAATGCCTTGTGTATTTGTTGCTATTGTTTTGTTTTATTTGTATTATTACTGTTACCATCATCACTTCTACTTTTGCACTGCGGGCAAACAAGGACTGGAGCTGCTCGGAAGACTGGATTTTTTTGGTGAAAATCATATTCTTTAAGAATTTTTTAATAATTATAACAACTGTATCGTTTTCATTTGACTAAGAGTGGTGTATATTCTGAGGTACTGAGCCTCATTTCACAGTCTTTCAATTTATTAAAATGCAGTTGTGTGCTGAGTAATTTCTGCCTTGTTTGACAAAATTTATTGATGTATGTATTGATGACAGATATGCATATATTTTCGTCCTCTGTTCTTCGATTGCTTGTTTAATTGCATTACAATGTATATCTGAATTGGAATCTTAACGAAGCAATTTATTTTTATTCCTTTAAAGCCTTTTTTTTTAAGTAAGAGTTGCTCTGTCCAATTTTTTTTTTTTTTTTTTGAAAATTGAGATTTTAACAATTTTTAACAGCAGTACAATTTAAGCGTTTGTTTTCTCAGCTTTTTGCTCAACAGGTATTTGGTGTCAAGATATTGTCTTTCTCCTAATGTCCATTGTCCCTTTCCGTAAGCATTTTTTGAACCTTATAATCTGTAGCTAGATCGAGCCTTTTTTATTCTCAAATTTCGAATTTATATTTGCCTCTATGATTTCAGCAGTCAGTTTATTAGTGAGTAAAAAGGAATCGGATTTCATTTAATTAAATGCCTTAAGTTTTTCATTGTATTGCACAAGATAGTTGGATTTCAGTTCAATTGTGGAACAGAATGGAATACAAAAGAGAAAACGAGGTGTGTTTTCAGTCTCTGTGTATCTTGGCTGGAAACTAAGAAATCATATGCTAAAACAGTGAAAAAGTTAACTTTAGTTTTCATAGGTTTTGTTCCTGATTTCAGTTTCCCTCAGTAGAATTTAATTTGCTGGTTCATTATTTTATTTAGTTTCAGAAATTTTATTTATGTAGATTTTCATACGCTTGAGAATTGACGGTGTGTTGTCACTGATCGATTTGACCCATGGTTAATAGGTTTATATTGTATGATATGTATTGTTTTTATTATTTTTGTATCTCAACATAAATATTATCAGCTCAAGTGCCAATTCAAAAGTTTAAGATGAAGTTGTTTTGGTGGTGTTCTTTTCAATGAAAGAAAGCAACTAAATTTGTGAAATGCATGCTATTAGGTTCATTTTGCCCTTTAACCTTCTGGGATTTTTTCATTTGAGAAGAGTTGTAATAGGCCTTCTGTGTTTACTGATCTGCGTATCATTGCTGCTTTGATTCGAACTTGCGGGTGCGATCCTTTCTCTCGTCGTGGATTTTCCGTCAAGATTTCTGGAAAGAAATTTTGGCTAGGATTTCATAGAGTCAGTGAGAATTATGAAGTAATGAATGGTAAGACTACGTTATTGAAATTCGAACTTGGCTTTTTGACGGACGTTTTGGTTACTCAATACGCGAACATAGTGAATTCTACATCATATATTATCATGTAAATTTTCATTATTCTATCTTACTACTTTTATTCTTCCAGAATCTAGAAACTACGGAGAATTTTATTACTTAAACTTCATTTAGAGTTTTATTGCTGTATAGGATTCTACTCTTACGCGCACAAAATCCAGAATGAATAGTAAATAATTATTCAAATACTTAAGCATCGACAGAGTCATCTCGGTATTTATAATTTAATAAAAGTAACTTATTCACGATCAACTATTTGCAATCTTTTACATTTGCAATAATAGCTGCTTCTAGATTGTTGTATTTAAAATTACTTGAAATTTTCCATCTCATAACAAGGATTTGTCTTTTTCAACTTTGTAGTAGCATCGCAATCCCTTGAAATATGGTCTGGAAAAAAGTCTCAAATTTCGGATTGTTCATGGTTTATAATTTTTTTCCATCAGTGTCTACGTTTCATATTGGCTTATCATAAATATGTCATTGATAGCAATGTTGTTTGGTGAATACACCAAAAAATTAATCTGAGTGATTAGAATTGCTTCTATGCAACTATTTCTTAAATACATTCTACGTTATAACGGAAAATGTTATAAATTTGTAATTTATGAGAAAAAAATTAAAAATGGAATGCTTAGAAATAAACATATTTTGGTTAAGCACTCATGTCAACAAATTCCCAGTAATTTTCCTATGGCTAATAAGCTCATTTAAAATTTTCCAATATTTTTATTTGAATATCTATTTGCATATTAAATTCACGTTCGATTGCTACCAAAATATGCGTAATTTTTTAAGTGGCCAAGATCTAAAAAAAAATCGAAGGTTACATATCTATGATTTACAACTTAGCTTGTAAATTAAAATATGATTTGGAAGCGGAAATTTCATGATTTCAAATAAATTTATTTAGACGAACTTGAAAAGATCACCTAAATAAGCTCGTTCAACCTAATCTATTGGAACTAATTTTCATGCAACAGCATGATAATACGAAGCAATCAACAGTCTACAAATAAAATAAAATATAAGTTTAGAATCGTATTTAAAATTGTCCTGAAATTTCACAGCGAAATAAAAACAAATCAATGAACTGGTGATATAACGATTATGATAGAATATTATTTTAAAAGTGCGAAAATTGTCAATTGCGTCTAGATATTCACTGCAGAGCAATAAATTAGCATTACTATAATAATTAATTAAACAGGAAAATTAATTTCAATAAATGTTTGAGGATTCAATAGAGATGACAAACATCTAAAAGTTCTTATGTTGATGATAGAAATATTAAAGTATTTCCGTAATAAATGAAGAAATGTGTTGTGAAAGTTTTTTCTTCTTTGGAGAAATTGGAGATTGACTGCTTGTTTAGACAAATCGAAGGTTCTGTTATGACGCAGTTTATTCAAGAACTATGTTACAGTACACTTTATAGTTGAATATGGAAAGTATAGTCGATAGTTTGAATATTTGTCTTATAGATAGTAGGGCAATTTATTTCGGGGTTCATTTGAAGTTTCGGAATATTAAAAATAAGGAGGGAGAAGTGGGTTAAAACCGAGTTGAGGCTTTGCACTAGTCCAAAAGATGCCTTATAGCGAATAAAATCCGATTTTATGATGAAAACATTGAAATATTCTGGAATAATATGGGCTTGATTATAAGATCGGAAATTTACATGAATGTATGATTTCTCACTATTGAAGTTAAGGCTGAGAAATTTCAGCAAGTACGAGAATTAAAATAATTAGTGAATTAGTTCAATAATGAAAATAATTAGTGAAATATGTGAATTCGTTTCCCCTATTTACTATCGAAGGGAAAGCTGGGGGAATCGGAGATCAAGATGAGAATTAGGTATATAACATAACATTCATACATATTTAATGGGAAGATTTTTACAATACAATAGCTGATTACTTCAATATGTTCGCTAAAATTCAGTTTTTCCGACAAAATGTACTGCTGGCTATTATATCAGATGAATTCTTATTTGAGATTCTATATTTCAGTCTAATAAATATTTAGAATTTCTTATTTTACTTGCACAAATCGACATAATATATTGTTTTTTCTGATGATATTGCCATTATCGCGTAGAATTAATAAATAAATATTTGTAAATGAAACATATCATAGAAGAAGTTACATTGGTTTTCTTAATTCGAAAAATTTCAAAATCTAAAAATTTAAAACACACAACATAATACTTCTATATATGATGTGCATAAGAAATTATTAAGTTTTTTATATAGATAGGTGTCAATAGAATCAAGAAATTACGTGGAAATTTGATGGGTCATTTCAGTTTGTCAAACAAATAAATGAACTAAAATAATTTAACCATGAATTCAACAATAGTAATCTGATCATTAAGCATTGTTATGACTGAATTAAGATTAAGATTCCCTTAGTGCTTAACACGGTCATAACAATACTCAACAAAAAACATATTATTGCATTTGCATTTTTGAATTTTCCGAATTTAAATTTTCAACGTTTGTTAATTTTTAAGGCATTGTCGAATTCCTACTAAATTGCAATCAAAAGTGCAACAAATTTCGACAGAAAAGTCACATCAAAGCAAAGATTCAAACACAAACAAATGCATTTTTTTTAGTATCTAAATTTAAGATTTTTGTAATTTTTCGAAATAAAATGCTTTTAGATGGCAGTGTCTGTCATTGTTCTTTTTACATTTACAAGAGCTGGCCTAATATGACAACTAATGTTGGTAGTTATCTTAAAATTCAAACAATTCTCTCTTTTCTCTCTTCATAGATTAATTGCTGTTTTCAAAGATAACATGATAAATTACTTTAACAAATGGCGAGACTAAGTTTATTTTTTATTCTTGTTTTCTTTGAAAAAGTTTTTGCTCACTAAAACTTGTTCGCTTGAAATTAATTTGTTTTTTTTTCCTTTTTATTTAGTAAATCCAAAAAATAAACTGCTCAGTAATCGGAATATGCGATCAATATTATTAAAATTTTCATGAAATGCTTCAGAAAAATGAAAAGCACTTATGTGCAGTAATGATAGCAGTAGTTACAACAGCTGTTGTTGCAACACTTGCTTATTATTGTTACAAAGAAGGCAAATGGCCATTCGAGAAATTACCTCCCAGTGTACCTGATCATGTAAGTTAATCGATTCCAAGTTATAACGAAAGTTCTGATTGAAAATGGAAGAAACTGCTATCGTGAAACGAAGTGCCAAGCTGTGTGCTTTCTTTTTTTTCGTTTTACTATGCAAAGAAATTTCTTTTTTTCGAAATCAATCAAAATTAAGAAATAAATGTTAAATTTTGCAAATTAAGTAGCAAATGGTGCAAATGCAACAAAGAATAAACTTTTCAGTGAAAGCATCAAATAACTCCTCTGATTGATCTCTATCAGTCGGAAAAGTTTTTTTCTCTAAAGATGCAGTAGTTTAAACAATAGTAAAATTCTCTCAAAAATTTGAATACCGTTTCAGAAGTGATATTACTCCGCAATGCTTGATATCCGGAACCGGACTGTCATTTTGAAACAATCTATGCTCTACGGACTGTCTCAATTGTAATTTCAAATATCGATAAACTATCTTCTTCAGGCTTTTTACTGCATATTCAAGAATATGCAAATTCTTGGCTAAACTCTAAACTTAATTCTCTGATTGCATCAAATATATTCCAAATACCCAAAAAATAACCGGTCGAAGGAATTAATCGTCCGAGCTATTTCTAATAAAAAAATTTTTATTCTGCTAAAAATAGACAAAATATAATTATAGAAGGCGTAAATCTATTTCTTCTCATGGAATTTTCAATTTTTTTGATTCGAGCTTGATCGATTGCTTGAAATTTATATTTGTCTTTCTCCTTCTTCAATCCCACTTTTCCATTAAAATTAAGTCAATCTTATTTCCGTAGTAAAAAAAACTTTTTTCCATAATTCTTGCTTATATTATGAATATCAAATGAGGTGGTCTATTTATTTACTATCAATTACAGAAAGCTTATTGCATCATTAACTTTAAATCATTATGAATAAAATTTTCATCGATGGTAAAAGTAAATTATCAAAATGGCCTTATCAAAAGGAATTACTGCATATCAAAATATAATTCATTAAATATTATCAAGGCATTACCACTAGTAGATGGAAAAAAAAAAAAACCAAACCGTTGATAAATAGAAATGTGTTCGAAGATTGTCACTTATTTCTAATATCTATCTCAAATTTTATTGAGACTTTTACAACTAAATCAATACGAACGGATGAATTAGCATAAAAAATTCTAGAATTATTAGAAAGTTCTTAACTTTGCTATCTGCTTATATTCAAGATGACGGATTATCACCCGCTTATTTGCTTTTATTTTTTCTACAACATTTTTTCATTTCAGAAACAATTTGTTTAACCGTACATCCCTTTGCTCTTTTTGTCCATTGCTTTTTCCTCAAATTTTTAGTAATCAAAATTCACTATCAAGTAAGGAAATTTGATGATTATCGTAGAGTTTTTGACCTTTGGTTGCAATTGTAGTGTCAGTCCTCAGATGCTCATCAATCTTTGAATTTCACGAACAGTCGGGATTTAATGTTTATAACTATTGTCATATGTTTGAAGATGATGAATGACAAACAAATGCAATCAAACATTTCATGGCGAATGAAGAGTACGTATTTATAGCACGGGCATGTGCCATCAATCGAATCTGTTATTATCATTCATATCATTTAATTATAGTAGTTTTGTTGGTTAACATTATTGATTGACTTGTAGAAAAATTTCAATGAACATACTGCTACACTGTTGTTGCCATTTCAAGAAATCGAAACATACATTTACCTTTTTCTTTTTTTTTTTTAAACAGTAAGAGAAGATGAATTGCCCATTAATCACTTTTCAAAAGTAATTGATTTCCTTTCCATCCGCACCCATTGATCAGTACCTTGGTAAATTGGATAAATCAAAATAGGTGGAATTGATCGAGAAGAAAAGGCTCATTTACTCAAATATACCGGAAAAATCCCGCGCATTCAAAGCTATTCTCGGATTCCCAGTCTAATAATCGATATTCCCAATCAACAATTTCTCTATAAGCCCTCAGTTTTGTGCAGAAATTATGAATCATAAACTTCCATATGAATGCCATTCCCACAATTCTAAATTAGCAACTTCGGATGATTTGAAGTTATCAATCAATCGCCGGAATCGACGGTGGCAATCGCTATCTTTGTTCATCTTCGTTATACATTTTCGGTACACATGAAAAGATTTGTTGTCGTAGCACAAAATGATATTCTAACTATTCGATATATTCTACCTTTTCTGTGATAGATTTTACGAAGTTTGCGAATGACGCAAAATTCAAAATCAGCAAAATTATGGCTTTTCATGAATTTGGGCTTAACAAAATTTTTGCTTCTATGCATAATCGTCATTTTTAATTGTACTCTTTCTTTTGCTTCTTTCTGTTTTTCGTCTCTTACTAAATTCTCATTCTTACTTTCTACTTCATATTTAACTAAATGTCATTTTTATAGTATTTTTTGGCTCCACCTTTCTAAGAAATTGCTATATTTCCAGTCAAAAATTGATTTTCTTTAATATTTAACACACTCATACCCACATCTTGTCAACAAGTTTCTTCAAATATTCCTTATCCCTACATTTTTTGCTGTCCTGGCCAAATTGATTTTTGAATCCTTTTCTATAATTATATTGAATAACTTATTGAAACATGAAACTTTACTACATCTTTTTGCGAATTTGACTTTTTAAAAATGCTTAAAAAGTTGGAAAATTAAATTTAAGAAAAATTCAAATTTCGAAAAATTGAAAAAATCTGGAAACCAATCTTTGATTTTACTTTTTTTTAAGAAACATAATATAGATTTTTCTCCTCAAGTAATTGCAAACTTACTTTTTGCATAGATAATTTGCTTGCAATATTTGATATCTTCTGCTGATTTTATTATGAAATGAAATAATTTGAACGGATTACTGTTGCAGTAGGTGATATTTTTTGTTGGAAATGATGACAGCGCAAATGAAATTGATAGCACAGGTGTAGAAATAAAACCGGTATTGTTCGCCTTCCGGAATATTTGTCTGTCCATTTTTTTGTTTGTGAAAAACATTTTTTCACATGTTTCTTATAACATGTTTGCCATTACTATCGATTAAATATTGAGTGTAACTTTTGCCAATGTAAACTAATTTTTTCAGTTATTTCAGATATTTGTAAATGATATTTAGCTAATGAGAATAAGATGAGCTTTAACAGGCTCACTAACGAAAGTTTTTTTTTACCCCTTTAAATAGGAATACAAAAAGCACTTTATTTCAGATTTTGGCTAAAAATCTTGGTATAGAAGAAATTAGATTTTTTATTTGTTCGGAAGAAATTAGATCTTTTATTGTCAGAATCAAAGGGAAGCTGTAATCCATAAAGATAATTTGACGAATGAAATTTTTAAATATTTTTGCAAATTTTTGAAAAATTATGCAATTTACTTTTGCTTATTAACCATTGAAGCGACGACTGTTACTATTAAATTTTATTATATGCAAAAAGATTTTCAGTCAAAAAAAAAGTTCAATATAAATTATTGACAAAATTTTTTCAAATTTTTGTTCATAATTTATATTGAATCTTTGTCAATAGTGATATCATGATGAGATTGCAAGGCATTTATAAGGCATTTATAAATTATGGATCTATTAATTTCTTAAATGAATATCACCTGGAGGTTAAATAATCTTTTTACTTCAAATATCAAGCAGTACTTTCTTTTTTTTCCTAATTGGAAATGATCGGTAATGCGAGTTGCAACAAAAGCGATATTATCATATTGTGAAGTTCTGTTATGCAGAAGAATGATTACTCAGCACCAACTGATAAATAACTTCACAGAGATGACACGGTGATAACTGATCCATTGAGAGGTAGATGAATGAATCTCTATCCTTAATATTTTATTAAAATATCAACGTCATTTCGTTTATACAGACTGTTTTTATCAGTAGCTACTTTATATTGGAAGACTGTGAAAGTTGTGCTCCTGCCTTTTTCTTCCTTAAAATCGTTTTACAGTGATGTAAATATAATTTTCATGCGATGAGTTTATTTTAACATTGTAATTCAAATTCTTCGTTTCGCTTGATTATTATTATTATTTTTTTTGATAAACGCTTTCTGGTACTTATCTTCTTAAATTTATTTGAGCTTCTAGTCATTAATTTCAAATTTTTGTTTTCAGGAAATTTCCAAGTGTGCAAGAATTTTCGATGGTTTATATCGGAATTGTAAGTTTCTTTATGAAAAAGTAAATTATATGTGATCAAAGTCCTAGAAATTTTACTTTATACTTTTATGTTTTCCGATATTTTTCAGAAATTCAATTTTTCCTTCTTTAAATTGGAGCGTTTTTGAGCTCCCATGTTTAAATCAATTTATTTTGGATCTATTTTGATTTTGTTGGAAAATTTCAAATTTATTTCTGTGCAAAATTATTGTAGTGCAAATTGTTTATAATATAGCTTTTAACTTCTCTATTCGTTTTAAATATTATTCACTGAACTAAGAGCAAATTTTAGAAGAGATAATGTTACTAAAAGAACAATATCTGTCGAAAATATGAAATCTCTGGACTAAATTTATAATACATCGAGCACATTTTATTTAAGGTCGAATTCATAAACTTAAATCATTAGGTAATCTAGAAATGGAAAAAACTTTGTCTAGATTGAAATAAGTTTATGACACCACTAATCATCCTCAAATTATTTTAAAATATTCTCAAATTATTTTAAAATATAGCCATATTTTTTGCTGACTAATAATTGTAAAATGAAAAAAAAAAAAAAAAAACGAGATGAGACAGCACACCAGATAGTTCGCGTTTCGATAAAGCATTCCCAAGCCGCCTTTCTTCTTCACCTGTTTTGTCCGAACAGATTTGTTTTAACAACATTTCAAGTGCCTAAACTTATAAGTTCAGGACAGCTTGAGAGTGAAGTCCATGAAATACAATCAAATAATAAAGGAATCAAAAGAGATCAACTTTTGACAAGATTAAAGATGATACTGAAGATGATAATGACGGAATTTATGCAGAAAATCAAATCCTTTAAGAGAAAAGAAGAAAAGAAAATAGCCTTTATTTGATTTATACGATATAAGTAATATCGCACTTTACAACAGTGGACAAAAACGATAAACAATACAAGATGAATATAAAGGATACTAACAAGGCTTCCTGCTGAATTGTCGCTCGTGTCGATCGAGGTTGTTGTTCGTTGATGTTGAGGCGTTGATTGAGGTCGTTGTGAATTGTCGAATAGTCGAATTGATCCAGAGAAATGTAGGAAACTGTTCCTCTCGAAGTCGAAGAAGATCACTTCTCCAAAATCCGATCCTTGTATATCTTTCTGGGGCTCCCTCTTTCCCAAGCTACGATTCGTTACCATATGATTGGTCGACTTCGCATTGTTTCTCTGTTGTTTGGATCATTTTGGCGGTAAATATATCTATCTTTTTGATGGGAGACATGTTTATTCTTTGGTGGCAAACATATTTGTCGTTTTGGGGTTCACTTGGAATTCTCTTCCCGCTTCTTGATCTCGAACTTCGGAAACTAAACCATCTTTCGAGATTTACCTACAATGATAAAAAAGGTATTATAACTTATCATTATTTATTAATTCTTTAATACCTGTCTCATTGATCTTGTTCGCAAATTTGTTTCCTTTCCTCTTCTTTTGCGGGCTTATAATTCTCTTTATGAAGTCCAACCAAGCCAGTATCGTATCACATAAAGGTTTCCATTAATCCAGCAGTTGCCGTATAAGGAAAACTTGCTATTTTCTAGGCCAACGATGATCATCACAGACAACAAGCCTCAAAGAAGCAAGCTAAAACAAATGTATATGTTTATCTTTTAACTTTAATGGCAGCAATAGGCGGTTTACTATTCGGTTATGATACTGGCATTGTTTCTGGGTAAGTGATGATATTATGATTGGATTTTGTTCTCTTTAATTTCCTTCCTCATTTTATTCATCATTGGAGCAATTGTCAAACTGCATTATGCTAACATATCAGAATTTCAGTTCAGTTTAAATTTCAAATTCATATTTGATTTCAAACGCTGATTATTATTAGCTCTTCGCTAAATCCTGTTAGAATTATGATTTAAAAAGCTCAGTGTTTTCTTCTAATTCAACAGAAGCAAAAATTATTTTCAGTGTAATGCTATATTTGCCACATAATAAATATATGAATGGCTTGTCAACTGTTTGGAAAGAGGTTATAATTAGTATAACATCAGGGATGGCAGGTATTGCTGCTCTAGCTGCAGGTTATTTATATTTAAATTTCATTCCTTTTTTTTTTATCAATTCGAAATATTTCACCTTTCAAAAGTATCTCGAAGGATATAGAAAAAATGGATTATTACGGTTAATTGATATCTCTATTAGCATACATCACATAAGGCATGCAAGTGCTAAATATATCAGAATTTCTTACCACAATGATCATCAAAAAAAAACAAGTCGAATCATTAATCACCAGTTAAGCAGGATTGAATAAGACGGTGATTCAATCCATTCTGACAAATATTTGAAAATTTCTTTACATTCCAGTTAACTATATTTGAACTTCTTCATCCAGCCATAACCTATTCCTTCAAATGCCAAGTTCATTTTTTATAGGGAATGTATTATATCGAATTCGAAATTATTTAAACTTAGTTTATTCGGATAATTTGGAAGTTATTTAAATTTGGAATAGCAAACGTGTAAAACTCATTTTGAATCATCAAATCATAGGTAAAAGTAGCGATAAATTTGGTCGTCGAAAAGTGATAATAGCAGCTACTATGTTTTTTATTATTGGTGCTATTGTATGTGGTGCTGCGTTCGGTCGATGGACATTACTCATTGGACGCATATTTTTGGGAATTGCTATTGGTATGAATTAGAATATTTTGGATTTCACTTTAATCTACAAAGAAATTTGGCTAATCAAGTATTACCAAATTACCTGTAATTAAAGATTAAAAATTTTTTTGAACGGGAAACATAAAAAGTTTCTACTGAAAAAATTGGAATTAAAAAAAGCTGAAATATCTTCCATTGATAGCAAAATGATTGGCATTTTTTAATCATCAAATAAGTTCAGTAAATTTGACAAATCATCATTGCTTTTACTTTTGTTTAATACGTAGTGATCGATTTTTTTTTGCAGTGATTTATTAACATGCTGTGGAAAATGTATTAATGAACAGAATTTAGTACATTATGAAACATATTTGTATTTAACAAAAGTTTGAATACTTGTACAAAGCTTATTGTTGGAAACTTGAATCACTTACCTTATAGTTGTCGAGAATTACAGGATTTGCATCGATGGTTGTTCCGGTGTATATAAGCGAAGCGGCACCCACAAAAGTACGTGGGAAATTGGTGACAATTTATCAATTTATGGTGGCATTTGGATTCACAGTTGCGAATGCAGTAGCAGCATGGTTTGCGCACTATGATCCGGTAAATATTGGTTGGCGTTTGATGCTCATCTTTGCTGCTGTACCGGCTTTAGTACAGGTACCAATCAATCTTTCTCTTTTTTCAAAACGCAGGAATTTTTTGATTTGTTAAACATAAAGTGCTATTCTTTGCTTTCGTAAAACAGGTTAATATTCCTTCTCGAATGAGTATCTGGAATTTCTTTTTTGAATTTTGATCATAAATTCATTTTTCGAAAATTCTGAAAAATTTGGAGGAAAATAACAATTTGAAAAAAATAATTTTAAAATTTAATAGTTCAGATGCAAATTTAAGATTAAAGAAATGCTGAAACACGTCTTTTAGTATCTTTTTCGTTTTGCAAAAACAATGAACATGAATTCAGTGCTGTTTTAAGCTTATTGGCTTTCTGTTTCTGCCTGAAACACCACGTTACCTGATTAATCATGGACGTGAAAAAGAAGCACAGGAAGTGTTACGCCGATTATATGGTAATGATAAGGAATGGATTGCTTATGAGATGGGTGAGGTAACACGTGAAGTGCAACGTGAAACAATGTTTCGTCAGGAAAATGGTGAGATTTGAGTAAATTGCTTAATTGAAATGTTTATGCTAAACATTATATCATCTTTCTCTCCTACGATATATCGTTATTTGGCATTATAAAAGCTAATCTTTCTTTGAACTTTAGATGAATAGTTGAATAAAACATGTTGTATTTTTCGCTTGCCTTTCGCTAATTTTCATTAGTTTGAACACATAATGTCTGCAGTATTCTTGGTTTTTCTTTATAAAATGCATTTATTAGTACTCCATAAGCCATCAAAAACTGAAGCATATTGTTTATAAATTGAAAAAAATTTCTCATTTCCAAATCTGATACTTTATTCATAGGAAATGAATTCGTCCTGTATAGAGTACTGAGAACGGCGCATGTACGAAAAGCTCTAATGCTTGGTTGTGCTTTACAAATGTATCAACAACTCGCTGGAATCAATACTATTTTGTGATTCTTTTCCTTTAAAATTATAATTTATTTAGAAATTTAATAATTAAGTGAAATAATTTTAGTTAGCTGACTCATTAAGATTTTAGTAAACGCTGTAACAGGAAAAAAAATCGACCGTTTCAAAATTAGCGGTATTACTACCTCTGTTTTTTTGAGATGTAAGTTATGAGCGATGTGTTTCATTCTTATCAACTATAATTTCATCCTTATCAATCAATCTTATGAGAATATTCATCTCATCATCATTTTGATTTAGAAAGCATCTTTTGGAAAAGTTCTAAAATGTGAAATGAACCTAAGTTTATGAAAAAGTTATGAAAATGAAATAGAAAATTATCTATCAATTTAAGATATTATACCAGCACTATCATTCGTTCTGCTGGAGTACACGATAAAATTACAACAATTTGGATTTCATGTGCTGTTTCAAGTAAAGTTTTTCATATTTCAAGTAGTTTATAGACCGATCATTGTCTGATATTGTTTTAGCATGTAAAAAATCTCATAAATGTTGAAGTTTCGATACTAAATTTTATATTTTTGCAATTCTTCTTTTTCTGAAAATCGAAATTTAAAAACTTTGCAGCTGTACAGGCAGTAGGAACAATATTACCATTGAATTTAATCGAGCGACTTGGAAGACGTACGCTTATACTGTCGTCTCTGATCGGTGTTGTTATCACATTGTGTATGATGGGTGGTGCATTCATCCTTATCAATCATGATTCCACAAAAATTGATCCCGGTAAGTGATGATTCTAGATACAGTAATCAGAAATTGTTTCTTACAGTTGGTACATTACTATAATTATTATATTGAAACATATAGCAGACTATGTAATTCTCGTAAGTGTTAATGATGCAAGACAAATTCTTCAATGAAGTAAAACAAGAAAGCTTATCATTAAAATGCAAAATACTTCCTGTATAAAAATATTATTATTACAGTAGAATTAAATTACGAAAATACTTCTTTTTACGATCCTAAATTAATATTTTTTAGCACAGGCCTATATTGGTATAGATATGAATTCCACCAGCACGGATAAAAAATTGCTAGAACTATGCGCTAAATTCAGGTAAACCTGGATATTCCTCAATTTTTCGAATTAGACTATAAAAAACATTAATTTAGGCAAAATATCCGGAAAAATCATGGCTGAACACTTGGCGGCGTCCTTCGAATAATAAGGATATTAATGATATTGAAGTTATTCAGAATTGAAATTTTCCTCGAATTATTTTCGAATAGAAGTGTTAATAACTATAATTCGAATTATTTCGAATTAAAGTTGTAATAAATATAAAGCATAAATGCCGAGATTTGTAAGTTTGTACAATGTTTCAGAAATTGCGATGACTGTGTGACATCAGAGCATTGTGGATATTGCACTTTAGCAGACGATTCCTCATCCTTGTCAACAAATTTTGGGCAGTGTTTACCCATTAATTCAATAAATGCTCAACACTCGCTTTATGGATATTGCAAGGTGTTGCGAATCTTTTCCATTTCAAGATTTTGATCACTGATTTTCTAAAATCCACTAAGATGAATGAAATAAGCAGAAGATATGTAAGCAGACAAACAAAAACGCTTCCCTCCTACATATTTGCTTGCATTTCTGCAAGTTTTTAACTTACTTTCCAAATTCTAGGGAACTTTTAATATTCTCATAATACTCTTAATTTCCAAAATATTTGAGCATTACATGCTCACTTTTTAAATTCTTATATTCCATTTATCGTAATACCAATATTTTAACTTTGAAAGAATAGTTGGTTTTACAGATCAATAAAACATTAAAATACTGTAATATTTACAGATTAATAAAACTTAATCAACTTCGCGAATTTAAGCGACTAATTAATTAGTTAAGAGTACAGTGATGGAAGTAGTGATTTATCTTTTTTTTGGACAATTGACAAAGCTTAAATTTATGGAATCGATATGGATTTTATAAGCTGTAACTTACGATGGAGAATTTCTAGTTACTAAAATTACTGCTGAAACACGACGGGACATATTCCTAAAGACTAAAAAATTCATTTGTTGACTAACTTAGACTGAACTATTTGAATTGTTAATAATTTAATTAGTGGATTGATGAAATGTGTTATCATTCAGAAATGCGTTGCAGTGATCGATCAAATAATTGACTTAACTGCTTTGAGCCAATTCATTCTTTGCTTTATTTTTCACCGGGTTTTCGAAGTTCATATCCTTTTCAGGATGATGCAATTAATGGAACTGATTATTTATTCACTGACGTTTCCTGTAAAACCCGATTTACAGCATTACCAATAGTAATCATGGTGCTGTATATATCTGTTTATTCGTTTGGTAAGTTTTATAGTTCAAAGCAAGTAACTAGTGAAGAAATTCTTTTTAATCATACCTCCAAAATCATCAGTATTTCAGGTATGGGTCCGATCCCATGGGTTTTCAACGCTGAGGTTTATCCGATTTGGGCGAGAAGTACATGCGTTGCTTTATCCACTTTTACGAATTGGACTTTCAATCTGCTGATATCGTTAACATATCTCAGCTTAAGTCAAGCGATCACTAAACATGGTTCTAACGATTTTCACACTTTAAAAACTTTTTTTTAAATCAAAGAGCAGTTTACGACCAAATTATTCACATGTCATTTAACAAAAAGGTGAGAAAAGGATTAAATGATAAAAGTAAGAACATGGCTTTAGCATATCATTAGAGGTCATTTTAAGGATATCGGAAGTGATTCAAGAAAGAGAAAACAGAATACTAAAAGGTGCACAGTAGCTAATACTCTAGTTTCAGGTGCGTTCTTTTTATACGCCGGTATTTCATTCACGGGTTTCATCATCTTTTACTTTTTTGCACCGGAAACACGCGGAAGACGCATCGAAGAGATCGAGCGACTATTCATGAATGAAAAAGAAATAACAGCGCAGCAAAATCAACAACACGAAACAACCGTATCCAGCTCAACAGCATAATTCCCTTTTTCCCGGTGTGATGAATAAACGATGTGATGAATGAATTTCGTAATTAGTGCTATGAAGAGACGTAATGATGATTAGTTATGCAAAATAGGACATTAAATCATTAACATGCGAAATGAATAATGTAACTGATGTAACTTATTATATAGATAATTTAATTTAATAAAATAACAGACTGTCCCATATAGCATTATTAAATTTCGTCAAAGAACAATTTTGTAGATTATCTGAAGTTCAGGGAATAAAATCCAAAAATGAACTGAAGAAATTCATAAAGGTATGATATTTATCTTATTTCATAATTATTTCTAGGTAAGTCTAATTTAAAAATAGTAGAAGAAAACAAGTATTAAATAAGCAACTCTTTAAAATTAGAACTAATATTATGTTTATGTTGATACATCGCTAAAATAAATTTTACCAACCCAATATTTTTAAAGTTTAATATATGAACAAAATATAACAATCATATAAATCACAATATAACGAAAATAATGTTTCAAATGTTAAAAATCAATAAATAATCTTTGAAAGACGCAATTCTTTGTCCAAAAAGAAATCTTTGTTCCTCTCAAACAAAGTATTTCAACTAATAAAATGAAAATAGGAAAGAGAGTTAAAATAAGTTCTGTTTTATAAAAAGGTTAGAAGTAATCAAAAAATCTCTTGAGCAAAATTCTTGTTATTAGAAAGTATTCCATAGTCAATTTATACGATTTCGTTGAGAATTTAACTAAAAGACAAAGTTTTATAATATCGAATTTATAATGAACTATTATAATATCCAAGTCGAAAGTTTAATAAGATAATGAAGAAGAGGAATTGGTGATTCCTCTTTTTCGATAAATTATTTAATTATTTAGAAAATTTCGGAGTAATAGGATTGTGTAGGAAAAAAAAACACTTTTATAACATTTAACCTCTCCAAAATCGATAAAAAATATACATAAAAACAATGATAATCACGCAACCTATATAAAATATAATCCAATCTTGACTCACTCGTCTTTCAATCATTTGTAACGTTGTCGATGATAAGCCAAGCTAAAATGAACAATAATTATATAGTGTTTTAAATCTTCACGCAATTTGAATACTATCTGAGAACTTTGTGTTTAACTATATTTTATATTTATTAGAAATTTTCATTTCCTTTTGATTAATGTAATTTTTTGAATGTAAGACCTTACAAACATCTTGATATGTTATGTTTAGGTATTATTGAGAAAATTTTTCTTAAATACAGCAAAGATCATAGTAATGCACAGAAATTAACCAGAGAGGAAACCTTGCAAGTCAACTGTGTCATTTATGTATTCTCTCTAAATTATGGGAAATTTCATATAAAAAATCATGTACCGTTTGTCCAATATCTAAAACTTTACGCTTGATTCCTTTCAACCCTATTCCCTGTGAACGAATCTGTTCCAAAATGGCGCTTCCGTGACTGATAAGTTCATCAATAGTACTATGCGAGGATTGTAAACGATCATGGAGAAATAATTCGGAGTCATCGATTGGAAGCCGTGTTGCATCATTTGGACGAAATCTGAAATTGTATGGGGATGTCGATATGTGAATGCACATTACTGATTTATTTCTACTGTAAATGAATCAAGATAAATCAGACAGTGAATCATAAACTAACAGACCAGATTAAAAGAATCAGTTGAAAAAACTATAAATTTAATTAAACCCGCAAAATTCTTCCAAGAAAATCTTTTTCGAGTTCTCTATAAACTTGAAATACCTTTGGGTAAGAAGTTCTTCTCTTTCGGCAATAGTCCTCCATTTAGTGGTCATACGCATATGTATATTGTCAACCGTTGAGTGTAGTGAATGACAATCGAATTTCAACTGATCTACTTTATATTTAATAGTACGTCGACGATTTGGCGGTTCTTTGCTAACAAATATATCTAATCGTTCACAGTTTCCATCAATCTGTCTATATTATACAACTAAATTCAAAGGATTTAAATTTGAAATTAAAAAAAAAAAATTTCTAAGTGATTGCCGATCAATCATAATGTGTTTAGTCAGGATTCAACATAATTAATAATCCTTGTCAAATCAATACTCAATAATTAATAATCTTTGTCTCATTCTTTCCATCAGTGTTACATTCATTATTCGTACAGAAGGAACAAATCTTAACTTCTGTCTAATTGAATTTGGTTATTTAGTAGGATTCTTTCAGTAGCCTTTCTTTGCATTTTAAAATTTAAACCCAATTTATCTAACTCATGGTATCCGAAATATATCGGACTGAATCACAACAATTTTGCACACTTTACGGAAAAAACGAATACGGAACCAGGATTTACTTTAATCGCTGGTAAATATTTTGAATAATTTTTTGAGCATCACTTTCATTTCGCATGCTCTCCAAAGTACCCAAATCAAAGTGTGTTTGCTGCAATAGACTGTTTGTTTCGTGATATAAACTTTCCATGATAGAAGCACTTGTCCTGAAAAAAGAAGACAAAATTCAGTTGTCACCATCATTTAAATGTATCTGTGTATATCATCATTTATCCTAGTGAACTTACGAATTGCAAAGATTACGATAGATTAAGTTAGCAAATTTGCAAGGTAATTTGATGGAAAGTAGGTAATGGGATGCATATCTATAAATTATGGCACAATCATTCATCGAGAAATATACATGACAATACTATAAAACCCAGCAATGTTAACGAGTGCCGAAAGAGGCTCGTCTCATTTTTTCTTACAGAAACAGTCGTAGTTATTCCGAATGACGTAGCGTGCAATGCTGCATTCACCAGGGCGAAAAATGACGGTCCCACAGGGATGAAAGTGACGTGAGGATGTACAGGTAACGTGAGAATGTGGAGATGACGTGTGGATGTGAAGATGACGTGAGGATGTTTGACTGATCTCTGCATAGTTCAACTCTTGGACGCTTCAGTGTATCTTGTTATATCTTTTTCTGTGCATTTTCGATTAATTGAACTTTCTCTTCTCTACTTTTATTATAGCTGATGATTTGACCGATGATTTTTGAATTTTTTCTTAAATCTGTTGCTAACCTCTCAAAAATCTTTTTTTGAATTTCGGTCCAACTTCTCTGTGTTTCCTTCTTCATACACGCCTTTGAATTGCGCCATTATTGTATAAATTGAAGCTCCTTCAAACGTCACTTTATAGTTTGAATTTCGGTTGAATGGAAACAGTGAAATGAATAGGTTATTATAAATTTCTTGCGATTTTTGACGAAAAATGAAGCTGAAGATGAATTCCTTTTCTTGAATTCCTTTTCCCCTTTTCCTTTCATATTTTGCCAACTGTTAACTGCAAATAACATATATTCAAGGAAGTGTACTTTTCTTCATAAAGAGTTCAAAATAAATCATATCTATCAGTTCTTTAATGGATCAAAAATTGTTTCCACAGAGCAGTGAGATGACAGCCAAAGTTTTTTTGATTACTATCATAGCATTTTATCGAACGTTAGTTGTCTCAAAATTCTATTTTGTTTGTTTAATCTGTTAAATTAGCCGTTCGAAAAGATATGAAGTATTATGAGACTCCTTATTTACATACTTTAGATTATAGTTTAATTTCCATTTATCGATCGATAAATTGTAATCAGGAATCACTGGTCATCATAGAATAGTAGTCTATGACTGTTATTTTTTTCTTAAATGTTCGTTTTTCCTTCCTCAATTTGTAAAATTTGGTGAATTTTTGAACTCTTCACTTATTTTTGCTATTTTCTCGCTGTTAGTTTGTAACAAATGACTTTCATTAAATAAGTGGACAATCTTGGTAATCTCTTATTTTATATTTCATGGGTCTATTGATTATGCTGTTGATAATCTGTGAATGTTATGCTTTAAATTCTAATGGTGTCAATATTAAGCATTTTTGCCATTATTATAAGAAAAGAGATTTATAAATCGATCAAATGAGTAAGTAGTTCTGGTCATTTCTAAAAGATTTGGAAATATTTTCGATTTTCTTCTGGATGTAATTATTTTAAATTTCTAGAGAAAATTTTTACATTTAAATCATCCAGTATTAGCAAAATCAATTCATTATAAAATTAACTTGATTGTGAAATTTAAGAAAACGAATCATAATATTTTTCAGTAGAAAGAGTCTAAGGTCTGACAATCAAACAGTATATTATCATTTAAAAAATTAGATTCCACGCTGAATCCAGTAGTCTGTGAAATAAAAAATAACATAAGCGCAGCATTTGTGATAGGACTTTCTATTAGATTTCTGTCTTTTTAATTGGATAGATATCATCTGGAGTTATCGATAAGGAAGCTTGCCAATAGATACATTCCTCTTTTTTCTTGTTTAGATCACCTTTGTTGATTTAGTAATAAGCAAAACAATTGAAAGTGATGTAGCGAATTGATAATTACATGGCAAGATTTATCAGTAACCACAACTATAATTAGAACATGAATTTGATATCTTATTATTCATTAATAAGTCATTCTTATTAATCTAAGGACAAATCTTTTATGTAAACTTCATCCTCAATAATCTCCTTACTCACCGATCCTTCAGTGTCTTCTGTTCACATTAATATTTCTGTGGAAGCGTGGAATCTAATTTTTGAAATCAGATCTTAATATATATCATATATTAAAAGGTTTTGGTTCAAAATTAAATTAACCGGTTAATTGTTTAAATGAGACACAAGTAATTTGAATACCTTTCAATAAAAAATAAATGAAAAATTAACAGTTGTAAAAACACTTTATCACAAGATTTTTTCTTTCTTCCAAAATATTTTTTTGCTTTTCAGTACATTTAAAATCAAATAATAATTATAGTAATATGCTAATATTGTTGTTATTCAACCGTTGTTATTTATGTCTTGGGTGAACAAATCCTGCAACATAATTGACAGAATTGAGTAAAATACCTAAATAAAATCATCTGACTCTCATAAAAGCCGCCAAAAATCGGAAAAGTTTTTCAGAACTAATTTTTCAATTTATTAGAAGTAAGATATCAAAATATATTTGTTACAAGTCGCAAAAAGTTCAAAGTACGCATACTAAATCAAGGGAGATTATTACATGAGAATTCTGCTTAAGTTTAGTAAGTTTCTTTAATTTCTACTGAGATAATTATGCAATTGTAATAGATAGCTTACTTTAATAAGCTTATTCAAAGTTTTATGTCTACTGAAGTAAAATTTTTTCTCTAATATATTTAATGGAAATTTCCCCCATGTTCCTATTAACATAAATTCTAATTCAGTTTTGATTTATACTTTTAATTAATAGAATTATTATAAGTTTATCATATTGATCAAGTATTACATGTGTGCACTTTAACAAACAATTTAACAAAAAATTCCGAACGTAATTTCTTACAGCATGATAAATTCTTTTCTAATTTGAAAATTTTCGGAGCTTTCAAATACAAATATTTCAAAATTTCAGTTTTACAAAATAAAAATATTAAAAAGTGTATTCACCTGCAATGAAGATAACAGTGACATGTGACTTGACTGGTGCAAATGTATTTCCACTGGAAGTAAGTAGCGATATGGAAATGGAAAATTTTTTGGCACTTTGCAAATTTGAAATTCCTGCTCTAAATGATATACCAATGTCGCAATTAAATATCGTTCATAGTGGACATGCAACAGATCTGAATGCGAGCAATTTGAAGAGAACTTTGAATGTTGGTTTTAATCAAATGATAATAGATTAACAAAATTTGACAGTTACCAACAAGCAGATTATTTGATGATATTTGATGAATTAACTTCCAGTAATTTACGGAAATATTGTTTTAAAGGTTTTTGAGTCCCATTTTAACAGACCAGGGTAATTCTGGTTTCTTTATTCTCTCCAATATAAAATTTATTTCGAAAAGTATTACATTTTAGAAATGTGGATTTATTATTTATGCTAATAAGCTATCAGTTAATCTTACTGGAAGAGAAAGAAATGAATTCAGTTGTTCTGGTTCTATAAAAAATATGGATTCATTTTACATGAACAAATTATTGTTCATTTATATTAGGCCTATATTTCATGTTAGCAACAAATATAAATACGAAAATACCAAACTTTTCAGGAAATTTATTCATGACATCTTTTTGCAGGATTGGAAAATATATAATAATGATATAATTATGCTAGTAACAAACAAACCAACATCATCTTCCAGACAACCACAATATTCGAATGCGATGATTGCTGATTTAGTAAAGTCGATCAGAGTGCCACAAGATAAAATGCATCGTGATAATAGTGATTTGAAAAACGACGATCTTGTTCAAGTTAGATTTTATTATCGTTATACTCTATGCACTATCTAAAAGTGCAATTTTATTATAAAAATAATACCTTACATCCATTTCATTCGTAATATTGCTTCTAATAAATGTTGGCATTATCTTTATTACCGTAGAAAATAATTCTTTTGAATCGATAGAGATATAAATTGGTAAAGAGCTTTACCAATATTTTTGATCTAATCCAGTTTCCATCATTAAGAATTTAGAAAATTAGGAATTTTAAAAAGAAAAAAAATTTTATTCTGGTTCAAAACTACTAAAACGGCTTGGAATTAAAATGTTAATTTTTGCTACTAATCACCTGTTAGTTGTTTCTTTTTTAGCTTCATACGCTTTTCAATGGACTCAGAAATAGCGCAGAATATCGTGATCGTTTGCGTAATGTTATGCCAGATTTAATTGCTGCAGTCGAACAAAATAATTTTGGTAAAAGATCCAATATATAATTGAGACATCTGTTCAATTTTAATAATTATCTGAGGAAAAAAGTTTCATAATGCATGGGGTTCTTTATCCTATAGTTTTCTTTATCATAATGTTCTTTTGTACAGTGGAGAAGTTCAGCACGTTAAAAATGAAAATGGGGAAGAAATATATGAAAGCATATTTTAATTTCTTCGTGCTGATCCTCACTTGGGAAAGGCTTTTTTATTTGGGCAGTGTATCAGTTATTAGTTTCATAGCTATATGTTTGATACCATAAAATTGTATCGTGAAATGAAATATCCCTTCGTTTTCAGTTTTCATTTATGTGATTGTTTTGTGCCAACTATGCTGGTAAATATTGAGATATTTTGAGATGATACATAGGAATAATTCTATCCATAATTCTTACATAATTGATAATGATTCTGTTATAGATATGTTCAAATCGAAATATATTGCCGAACGAGAACGTGCCTTTGCTCGAGAACGAGCAATGCTTGATCCAACAAATGCTGAAGGACAACGACTGATTGCCGAACAAATTCAACGTGAAAACATCGATTTTTCGCATCAGTTTGCAATGGAGCATATGCCCGAAGCTTATATACCTGTAACAATGTTGTTCATCAAAATGAAAATAAATGGGGTCGAAGTAAAAGCATTCGTGGATTCAGGTATGTTAAAGTAATAAATATTTCAATCTCTTGTAATAGGTTGAAGTGATCTTATAATCGTAATTGTAAAATGAAGTATTGTTTTACAATAAATCTTCGATTTGCTAAGATTTTCTTTTTAGTACTTTTTATTACGATTATGAGACCAAGTTTAAACTCAAAAATAAAAAGTCGAAATGAAAAAATTCACATTCGCAGGAGCACAAGTATCCATATTGTCTGATTCCATCGCTCAGCGTTGTAATTTGATGCACTTAGTGGATAAGAGATTTCAAGCAACGGTGCATGGAGTTGGTGGCGCTCAACAGTTATTAGGAAAAATACATGCATGTAAGCGGTAACTTTTCTTTTATTATATTCCAATATTAATCAAAGCTTGCATAATAAAAGAATGCGCTATTATATTTGTATTTGTATATCATTATTTTATATTTCAGGCCAAGTTCAAATTGAAGAGCAATTCTTCTCATGTAATTTCGATGTTCTGGCAAATCGTGATATTGATGTTTTACTTGGTCTCGACATTCTTAAACGACATCGTTGTGTTATTAATTTACAAGACAATAGTTTACGGTGAAAGAATTCTTTATGTTCAAATATTAAAATATTTTTGACATTGCCGGTTTCAATTAAATGAAATAATTCAGACTGCAAATATTTAAGTATAAGGAAAAATGAAAAATATGTAAGAAACGATTTAAAAGCCATATCATTTATCGTCAAGCTGTATTCGACGTTTCTCTTTAATCATGTGAAGTTTTATACTAGGCTAAAAAAATGATTTATAGATTCGGTGAATCAGCAGTTACACATTTTCTACCAGACTCAGAAGTTCCACAAAGAAATCTGGAGCGACTCGGAATCGTAGATTCCACTAGTGCAAATGGTATTTCTCATAAAATTCCAGTTAAATTAAGATTGAAAAGCATTCGCCAGTTTTAGTTCAAGAATTAGGCATTTGTTCTAGATTATAAATGATCTCAATTTTTTTTTTCTTACCATTGTATATATTAATTCCAGTTCTCAGAAAACGATAATTCTCTTTGTAGTGGAAGTAGATAGCGCAAAATTGGCTTCACTGATGGCACTTGGTTTTGAAGAAGCAACAGCTCGTGCAATGCTTATACAGTGTGGAAATGACGTCGAAGCGGCGGCTGCGAATTTATTTGCTAGGCAGTGATGTTGTGAACTGAGTAGTGAAAAAATGTTCTGCTTAAGCAGGTTATGGGATGTTATACAGATAAGCAATTACTAAAAATGATGTGATAATTCAGTGCGGAAATAAATCTAAAATTGGTGTTTTCATATAAAAAAGTGATTTTTTAAGTGTCTTTTCTCTAGAATTTTACAGTTCAATCATCGGAAATACCTAAATGAATGAAAAGAGCAGAATTTTTTTTCCAAGACTCACTGCAAATATTGCAGAATCAAGATTTGTCTTTTTATGTATTATGATAAAATAAAAATGTATAGAAATACATAAAAATCGCTTAAAAGTAAATAGTAAAGATGCATGAAACACGAGAGATATTTCGATTCAATAAATTCCTAATCATCTTTTTGTTTGGAAACATTTGTGCGATCCCTTTCTCTTATATCCAGTAGATAAAAATAAATTATAGTTTATATTCTCCCTCATGAAACTGATCCCTTTTTGAATTTTTTGGAACTATTGATCTTCATGAAATGTTTTGTGAATATTCTTTCGTCTTTCACACTGTCATGTATGCTTCTCGTCCTTTCCTAAATCTCCTTTTATCTTTGTAAAGTTTGCCTGCCGAACCATTAATGTCCTTCTTTTAAAGCTTTTGGCATTATTTTCATATCTGTAAAATAAAATAACTTATGATAATACTGCCTCATGAGAATTGGTCGATTTGAAAAGAATCATAATAATAATTCTAAGAAAACAAGTACGATAAATCTGGGAATCAAGGAGAACAGAGGTTATCGCTTTCGTAACATCAACAAATGAGTTATGTTTTCGATTCCACAAGTCACAGTCTAAAATTTAACCCTTTCTGAAGTTCTCATTTGCTACTGTGTTCGCTACAAGTTATGCATTCACAAGAAACTTATATAGAATATGTAGTTGTGTGCTTATTTCGAAGAGCTGATAAATTTTAAACTTCATTCAATTAAGGGATTGATTATTTGTGAATTCCATCAAATTAAGGAACTGAAGCAATATGTCTTGGCCAACGGAAACATTTATGTCTATTAAACAATATGTGCTACTTAATTAAGATTGTTTGAATTTCAAAAAAAAGAAAAAAAGAAAATCAATATCAACATTCCAACAATTTAACCGGCAACAACAACCCGAACCTATTGAATTGAAGAAGACTACAACCAGAAATTCCAAAAACAACTATGCAAGAAAAACAAATCAGTGCTTGCCGCAATTATGGAATTGCATTACGCTATAAATCTGGTAGCGAGAAATAATTTGTTCTGTGAACAAAAACATATATAAATCTTAATGTCGATGAAAACAAAAATCACATTTCTATCACTTCGTAATTTTTTAAAACAAAATAAGAATATACGAATAATCTATGATAACAAATAAAATTAACTAGATAACAAAATATTAGACAGTGCTACAATAGAATAATCTGCGATAAAAAATAAAATTAACTAGATAAGAGAGCAGAATATTAAACAATATTACGATAAGAGTTTAATTTAGAGTGAATGATCATGATTCGGAACGAAATGATTTCTTTTAAAAAGAAATCTTCTGAAGAATTAAGGTATCTTGCTATTTTTTTTTCTTATAAAGATATTTCACAAACTATTTCATGCAGACAAAGACCAATGCACTTTTACTCCGAAAAATATAGCTAAATAGTGCAGCAAAAAAAAAAAAAGAGAAAAAAAAGATTTACAAAAAACATGAATTATCTCTTCTAAAATGGAGAAAATGACCAATATCTAATTTCAATCAACAAGCACCAGATTAAGCAATTCGAACAGAGCACCGCTTTTTTGCCTGATATAATTCACTCTTCAGTCGCATATTTTCGACGCGTAAACTCCGATTTTCTTCTTTCATATCATGAATTGAATGTTCAAGACTCACGATTTGCTCATCTTTGATATTTACCAACTTACCGAATTCGGTAATTTGACACTGAAGTTGTCTGATTTGCTCATCTTTCATTTTTTGTTGCTGTTTCGCTTTAGTACGCGATCGTCTTACTGCATCGTTGTTTTTTTCACGTTTCAGTCGATATAACGGATTTTTTTTTTCTGCCTGTAATTCAATATTTATTAATTCACAAAAAGATGAAATATCAACTGATTAAATCTCCAACAAATTAAGATGGAAATCCGTATATGAATCAATTCTCTATTTCAATGTAAGAAACTATATTCGATTAATTCATTTATTAACTTAATGATATTTTTTATTCTATGAATATGAATTTTAAAGTTGACAAAAAGCTCGTAAACTGAAGAAATGTAAACTTACTTCCGGCTTCAGTGAATATTTTCTAGGTTTGATAGTTGGTACAAAAGAAATTTCGACTTCTTCTGATGTATCCTTCTTCACAGATATTGTCGGCCGAGTTTCTTGTTCTCCTTTCATTTCTTCGCTATTTATTATTTCCATTTTCACTGGCTGAAAAGTTGTTCCAAAACCAGACGTTTCTGGAACTACAACCAATGAATCATCCAAGCATCTGTCAGATTTTATAGCTTCCGCTGAAATATCTAGTAGAAGCAAAATTGTGAACCTATCTCTGGAAAAATCAGTTCTAATTCTATTAAATTTTACTCCAATTCTGAATTCTGGAATTTCTATAAACTTCCAATCCTAACAATCAATAACAAACTAAATTCATTTACAATTCTTTTCTGTAACAAACATGTTTATATATCACAAATATATTCCAAAATCAAATTCATTATGACTCTTTCCTAAACATGTTTATATAATATTGAACATAAAATGATATAAATCAAAATGCAATAACCGTCATACTTACCAATGCTTGTCAAATCTGCAAAATCTGCATATTGAGTAGTAGACCCATAAATGCCATGTTGCATTCGTATGTCATGTTCAAGTACTCTTTGTTTATCGATAACGGGCTCCAGATCTTCATTATCATCTATCCCTCGAAGATCCCTTAAATAAGGGGTCAGATCCATGCTCTGATCCATAAAGTCAAAACCGTCTTGTTCTTGCAACTGCTGACAAAGTATTAGCGAATCCTGAAATTATCACGCTACAACAAAATCAACTTTTTTTCTGATCAGTTATTCCTTTAATTTCACTACATAATATGGTAAATAAGCACTTTCACATAACCCTAAACAAAAGATATTAATAAATAATCATAAGTAGAAAAAAATCAGCATGAGAATAAGAACAGTTAAAAATTCGCTACCAAATCCATCAGAGCTTGAGAGAACAGCAACAAACCTATACATCATGAGAAATTTAACATGGAGAACAAATTTATGCAAAGAAAAGCTACTGAATTAAGAAAAAAAAGTACTTGTCGATCAACTGGTTGTATAACACCATCTGTAACTGTTTTAAGACGATTTCGCCCTTCGAAAGTTTTGGTATTCATAGAATAGCGACTTTCACAAGTGCCACTATTTAATAGATTCTCTATAGTTTCAATATTTTTTGACATTTTTGACAATTTTGTTCCAGTATCACTGAAATCCCAAGCAAGCATATATCACAGCTTTCAATCTGAAAAAATAAGCATAAGACTTGAGAGTTGAATTATTTTAATGGAAACTGACGAAACTTTCTTTAGTCGTCTGACTAAAGAAAAAAATTCCAAGCCTTGAACATTAATTTAAAAAGAATATAGTTTCTTGCTTTACTGATTTGACTATTTTTAATAAATTTCACTATTGATGATAAATCTTCAGTTGAATGCCCTATCTTTTTCGAAATACAAGAAAACATAATGTGTTATAAATTAAGCTAACTGAATCCTATAACTACTTTCTGCTATAAACGATTGTTAAACAATACTATTGAAAATGCAAGTAATCAATATTTACTTTACTGTTGCCAGAACAAATATAGTTCCCCTATTTCCATAATAAAGAACAAAAGCAGAAGAAAATGCAGAGTAAGACCAAAAATAATATTGACCAGCAAAAAAGTCCAAATTTAAATGATCAGTTTAACTAAACGAACATAGCTAATGGATGGATGAATTCGACGAATATTTCGATAATGTTAACTTCCAATGTCTTAAAGTTTTTCAAGTGCTGGATAAGACATTTCTAATTATCAACTCCATATACCACTACTACTATCACTAATCATTATTCTAATTGATAAACTAGTATAAATGAAATTTTCCGCTTTAAATGCACACAAATATTAGTAAATGAAAGCCAGAAAAGATCAAAAATTTTGACAACTATTGAATCAAAATTCGATCAATTCAATCGATAATTCACCCCGCACCCTCCCGACCGACCTGCACAAGTGAAAATAGAAAACGGAAAGCCTTCGACAAGAACCGACCACCGACCAAACTCCATCCCTCACCGCTCCTTTAGCTGGCAGAGATTCAAAAGTGACGAGAGAGTAGGACTACTGATTTCGCAACCCATGAGTCACCGCCCATCTCACTCGCTTGCCACGTGCTTCAAAAATCAGCTGATTAAAAGGCTGCTATTTTTGATCAGGAAAGTTTCAAAATGATTGCTTGCAAATGTGATTATTTGAAAATGCAAGGAATCATTTTAGGATTCGATGGTACTAATGTAGCCTTCTTAGATGCAATTTCAGGATTACTGATAATGACTGTTAAGTGTATATGGGAGAACTTCCCATCTGTAATATTATCTCATTATTACTCATCACTTGATCCGATATTTTTTATTCTATCCCATCATAATTCTATTTTTCTTAAACCTTAAAAATTTTATCGAAAATCATCATTGAGCTTTAACTTTAGCTATGATTATTCCATAGTTGTAATTACTTTTTTTTCTTAAAAATTGCAGGATTAACGGGAAACAGTAGATATGAGCAGGAATGAGCATAAACAAAATGCATATTACGGTGATCGATGTGCTGTAGCTAAGGTCAGCTCCTTCTATTTGCCTATATATTTGAACTATGATTGATTGTTACAGAATGTACTTCTTCTGCGGTCATTTCTTAAACTGTATCAACTATTAATAAATTAAGAACAATAAGGGAATTGTTTAATTGATACTTCAATTCTGATGAAATATCGCAAAATAGCTTGAGAAATTATTCCTGATATTAGAGGTTAGTATCAGTTTCCAAATCAAAAATCTGCCTTCAATTCGGATTATTACATTAAGAGGGCTTGATACTGTAACTACGAAGTGTTAAGAATAGTTATACATGTAGAAACTCTATTTTTCAAAGATAATACTACGCATTGCTAGAATGCTTACAGCAGTATTTTTCTAAGCTGCTGTGTGCGATTTCATATATTACGACCTCATCTACCTTCAGTACTTCCAGTCTTATTAAATAATTTCAAATTATAGTACTTGTAATTTTAATTTGTTTGTTCAGAAAAAATTTCGTCGCGAGAAATTACCAGTCGATGGAGTTCATTTACAGCTAGCAGAAGTGATAAGAACAAATGGCATATCAGTCATTGTTGGTGAAACTGGAAGTGGTAAAAGCACGCAAATTCCCCAGGTTGTTTGTGATATTAAAACATGCTTAAAATGAAGTCTAGATAGTTTTAGTAATTCATTGGCTGGATATGATTTTAAAACTATACGTAATATCACGAAAATTAAATAGGGTATTTGTTTAGATAGATATATTTAAATACTAATATCTATCTAAAAATACAAATTCAAAGCGCATTTCAGCCAACTATTCGAAACTTAACTTTACATAACAGTTAGCGCCTAGAAGGAAAATTCATGATTTTAAATTGACAATTCTTTCAAAAAATCTGACACGTAGGTTATTTGATTAGGAAAAAAATATTAAGTTTTTTCGAACAGCAACCATATATTGCTTCTTTAAACAATTGTTAAAGATGATCTACGTATTATCGAAATAAAGCCATGTAATCGACTATTTAAACGGTCAAGATTTTTAGCCTTCGTAAATCTTATCCAGTTCGCAATATCGCCAACTTTTGAGATATCTAAACTGAACTAATTCTGATCAATATTCAGATTTGTTATAATGAGGGTTTAATTGGCAGTGGTCTTTTGGCTATTACACAGCCACGACGTGTTGCTGCAATTACTCTTGCGAGACGTGTCGCTTTGGAAATGAATGCAAATCTTGGTGAAGTGGTAAAATTATTTTATACAAGTAATACTTATATTTGCAGAAACACAATGAATGTTATTATTTAACTATATAAAACTGAAACATAAACAGATAAAAAATTTTTTCCTTCAACAAATAGCAAAACAGAAAAGAAGCATGAGGAAAGTTAATAATTTGTTTATTTTTTTTGAAAAGAAATAACAAGTCAGAATTGTTACTGACTGATCCATATTATAGCCTTGCTGAAGATAAAATATTATTGTTTATAAATTTTGCTTCGTAACATCAGTATTATATTTAACAATAAAATGCACGCTAAAAATTAAAAATTTGTCCAAGCTAATCTAGTAAATATTAGTGTTGTAGATAAAAAATATGAAATAATGAACAGGAAATAGACAAGAAATAAATTTCAGGTTGCCTACAAAGTAAGGTTCGAAAATACCACAAGTAGTGAAACCAAGATTGTTTACGGCACTGATGGTATCTTTTTACGCGAGACATTTTATGATTCATTGCTCACACATTATTCCGTTATAATTGTTGATGAAGCGCATGAGCGTTCCGTTCATACAGATGTTTTATTATACTTATTGAAGCTCTGCTATAAGCAGCGTTTAGGTACATCCAATCCATTGAAGTTGAGTTGGTTATTAATTTCATTATTTGCTAATTCTTGACATTCGTGGTCTTTTTTACGTTTTGTCGTTTGCAGTTAAAATTAATTTATCTCGAAAATTTTCAGAATTGCACATTTATTAACCTCTAATTTTAGATTATTATCATGTCAGCTACATTAGAAACTAATGTTTTTTCGGAATATTTTGATAATGCACCAATATATATTGTACAAGGAAGAACCTATCCAGTCGAAGTAAGAACAATGAGGATTCATTTTTTCATTTGAGAATTTTCTGTGGAATGTTATTTTCGTCGCTATTTAGAAAAAGTGGAAAAATACTGCCTGCAGCATGTAAAAATATGCAGTCAAACTTAGCAACTTCGAGATAAGCTAGAATTGATTGAACCGTAATCGTTGTTTGTAGAGAATATTGCATCAAATTCAGTTCTCACCATAAAGAAAGTAAATTCTAGTATTGTTCGGGAAGAAACTCTTCGCTACTTCGCTACTCTTCGAAATGTAGTTCTTATGATGAAATTCTTTTTGCAGATTTTTTATGCAAATTCATTGGATAAAAAAGATGATGATTATGTGTTCAATGTTTTGGCAACAGTTTTGCAAATTCATCGTACTGAACCACTGAGGTGAATTCTTTTGAAATGATTTTTGGAAATCTATTAAATCAATTCATTTTTTTATCAGAGGAAAGACCAAGATATATTGATTCTTTTACAGTAAATCCGTTATCTTTTTTTTCTACTTCTATTCTTTATTAATTTTAAATCTGAATTTTACTGAATGCATTTTTGTTTTCAGCTCCGATGTGTTGGCATTCTTAACTGGACAGGAAGAAATTGAAACAGCTTGCAAGAAAGTGCAGGAAGCCTCAAGATTTCTGACTGGTGGTTTGATAGTCCTTCCACTCTATGCTGGTCTTCCACCATCGGCACAAATGCGGATTTTTGAACCGGCTAATTCACCAGTAAGATTTTAAGTCATTAAAATTTGTTACCGAATTGAGATTCCATTGAGCGAACTCGAAACAGAGCTTCAAATAATTATAGTAAATTTTGCCATCGCGACTAGTTATAGTTAGTCTATAATGCTATGACAAGACTATATTTTTTTTTTTGATTCCATCTTTACTATTTAACTTATCCATTGGTTACCATAAATACAGATTATATCAATCTTTCTATTAGTTCATATCGCTAATAGGTAGGTAGAATGAAGAAAATTATTTTTTAAAGAAAATTGAAATTGTTGTTAAAATTCATTTTCTGTTTCCAGTGCACACGAAAAATTATTTTTGCAACGAATATAGCTGAAACATCTATTACCATACCCGGTGTACGAATTATTGTTGATAGTGGAAAAATAAAAGTGAAGTGAGCTTTAATTGAGGCTTTTTATTTTTACTACTTTTTGTTCGTTAATTTCAGGGGAAAATATTTTTATTTTTTATCAAGATTCATATATACATTATTATTTTGTATTAAGACTCATAGTACATTATTATTTACTTGAAGATCTCTAAATGCATTTAAGAAAAAGTAAAACTATCACTGAGCAATTTATTTGATTTAAGCTGAATTCAAATCTCATATTCCTTCTAGTTTTTCCGAAAGCGCGCGAATTCTTTAATTCAGATCCAACTGTCCTTTTTATTCATTTTCAGAATCCACTAAGGATAAATTTTTTTTTTTAAATTCTGTTTAGAACCTTTCTTCCGGATCGTCATATCGATATTCTTCTTGTTGAAAGTATTTCACAATGTTCAGCAACCCAACGTGCTGGTCGTGCTGGACGTGAAGCACCCGGCAAGTGCTATCGCCTGTATTCGGAACAACATTTTCATTCATTGTCCAAAGCGACAGTTCCTGAAATTTTGCGGTCAAATTTAGCAGTGGTAAAATTTATCAAAAAGTATTTTTGGAGCTTCGAGGACAGTTTTTACTTTTAAGTGTTTATTTTTACAATTGAATCAAAGGAATAGATTTACGTGTTATAAATCAGTAGGAAATGATCCGATCAATATCTGGAATGGTGGAAAGGAAAGGCTGAAAACTTGAGTATTGAAATTCATTTATTTCAAAAGAAATTGGAATCTCTTGCTTCAGTTAGAAGTTATCTTTAGTGTCCAACAAAATTACGTAATTTGAACAATAGATTGAAGTTTTGCGTAAATTAATATTAGATACTTAATTTCCATTGTGTTATTTATTCTAGGTATTGCTCGAACTACTGCGTATTGGTTTACGGCGAACAAAATCATTGGCTTTGATTTCAAATCCAAAAAAGGAGGGACTAGAAGCTGCTGAAAAACATCTTCGCTTATTGGATGCAGTGAAGGGACCTGATGAGAAAGGGAGATTGCGACTCACTGAAATGGGCACAAAGCTATCATCATTTCCGGTTGATCCAGCTTTTGCTCGGTAAGTGATTTACTTATGGCAGTTATTTTGAGTTTTGAAAATTCATTAATCCTTTTTGAAATTGTCCTCCTAATATTTTGCATGTTTCAAAAATTGATATTGTTTAATTGCAGTGCTCTAATAGCAGCCTCACAGAATGATTGCTTAGAAGAAGTTCTAACAATTGTAGCATTTATGTCTACTGATTCCGTGTTCGTCAGTTCAACAATAGATCGTGAACAAACAAATTTATCCAGGCGTAAATTTGAAGCACCCGAAGGTGATCATTGCACTCTGTTGAATATTTATCGAGGATATCGTTTAGCTCGAAAAGAGAAGAAGTTAGAGGTAATTAATATATTCTTAAGTTTTTCTTTTTTTTATTTCGGTGTTTTTATGCTCTTTGTATATGTATTTTTTAACGTGCTTGTTTCGACTCTCCATTTGAGCTATTAGTATTTATATCGTGTAAATCCATTTTTTAATCGTGGCATTTTTTCTGATTGTCGAACATTGCATTTAATTACAGGAAATTTTTTCCAATATCTGAAGTGTGCATACATTCTGAGATGTAGACTGAAATTTTTAATCGGACTGTATCTGAAGATTTTAATGGAAACTAAAACCGACTTGCATAATTTTTTAAATCATATCTGTTGTTGTTTTACTATCTTTTATTCCTATCCCAAAAATGTTTTTTAAAATATTTATTAAGGAATGGTGCGAAGCAAATCATGTCCATCAACGAATACTTAATACTGTTTTCAAAATTCGGAAACAATTGCGCGACATTTGCTCAAAAAACTCACTGAGTTTTCGTTCGTGTGGTACCGATACTAACAAACTCAGGTGATCTTTGACTTTTAAATAATACAGAGAAAAGAAAAATTCATACATAAGTTAATTAAATGATCGAGAAAAAGGAGACTTGAAATTTGTTCTCAAAAGACAAAAAGAAAAGCGAAATAAAGCAGTTCATTAAAAATATAATAGCATCAAATGGAAAATTTTGAAAACAGAGGTGGAAAGAAAAGAAAAATTTGAATGAGACGGAAAACTGGGTCAATCATGGTTTGCTGAATAATACCATTCTTTCAGAAAGACGCTTTGCCAAGGTCTTTTCATGAATGCTTGTGCTTATGAGAGATCACAGGATCGTTACAGTTTATTAATATCACCTGAAACCTCACTAAAAATTCATCCTTCCTCTTGTTTATCTCGTTCACGACCAACGGCCTTTATTTTCACAGATCTCGTTCGAACAAATGAATTATATGCGCGGTAACTTTCCTGTTTACTTCTTTGTAGCCTAATGAAAATTAATGCTGAAATGTTGCAAAGTTATCTCATGTTTCTTTTAAAAGTAAGAACTGAATAGTTTAGCATCTATTTGATTCTTTAAGTCTCTTTTTTTATTTTGCATTCTCTATAAGTTCTATATTCTAGTAGCATTTTTTATTTTCATTTAGTGATATCACAGTGATTGATCTCGAATGGGCTAAAGAACTGCTTGATTCAAAGAAGACGATACTCAAAATGTTTCTTGATGAAAGATTGTTTCGGTGATTCATCCATGTAAAATGGAACAATAATATTTAGTTATTTTTTCTATTACGGGTCCCATTCAAAGTCACAGCTATAGAAATTTTATTTCTTTCTAAAAAGTAAAAAATGCAATCTTTGGTTATTTAAATTGTTTGCAATTTTTGTTTTATAAGCTGTAATGGTTATTTTCCGAGATACCTATGATGATAGGGTTTTTTAATGCTGTATTTTATTTGGGAAAATATACATTAAGAAGGATAAGAATTGGTTTTGATTTATCCATTGTTCGAAATGTGATTAGTTCAATAAATTTTCAGTAATTCATTATCGAATTCGAAATGCAGGTCAAATTTTTAGTTTTTTTGTATTTGCTACAATAATCCGAATTGGTTATTATAGCAGATTACTTTTTTACTAATATGTTCGTTGTTGATAATTTCTCATCCTATATTCTCTGTTGATGATGATATTTGAATCAAAGAAAATAAGCTTATTAATTACCGCTTTTTGACAACAGAACATTCTCTATAAAAGTTATTTTTACAATTTAGATTGGCTGTACTAACTGGGTTGCAAAAAAAGAAAAAAAAATGCACATACAATATGCGTGTACAGAAACGCATGCATATGCAGTTCCAGATATTTAAGTGTAAATACATGTAAATGCCGTAGTGTACGAATATTTCATGGATTTCTTAAGTTCTAAACTGCATAAACAGTATAGATTTCACTTATATTCATTCTTATTTATAATTTCATCTCTGCATCCATTCTTGTAAATTCATTCGAGAAAGACTGCTAAATTTTTGGTGGGGGGTTTCTGTGCATCTTTTCATTCGAAAAAGGTTAATGACCTAGACATAGAGGAATGGTAGAGGAAGTTTCCAATAGAAGACGAAGAAAGTTGAGAAGTCGGCATAAGATTTACTCATAACAAATGCTACAATTTTTGATGTCAGTGTATCGGTGACCTTACATAGTCTCCTCCCTTCATCTTTTCACCGAAGATTTGAGTGTTACTCTTTAAACTATTGTGAGATTATTTTCTTATTCAGACGACCAAGTTAATATTTTTTCATAATATATTTATGACATCACGAAAAATGAATAAATCCTGGAATGACGAAGCTCAGAAATTATTCAAAAATGTTGGCGAACAGTTCAAACAGATTTTTGTTAGTGATGAAGTATGTTGTTTACATTTCATTCTTCAATTAATGCTGAATTTTGGTTCATTTCGCGATGTTTTTTACATTTTTATTTACAGCGCACTCAATTCGATGCAGAAATATTTTTATCCTTATTTGAGCAATATCTCAGCGAACCTAATACTGTCGATTGGAGTAAGATAAAACCATTAAGTTTGAAATTTCAACAAAATTATGAATCGTTGCCACAATGTTCTGAAAGGGAAAATCGAGATGAAATTTTGAAACATTTGTCAGTTGTGAAGTTAAATGGGGGCCTGGGAACAACGATGGGTTGCGATGGTCCAAAGTCGCTAATTGAATTGCGAAGTGGGCTCAAATTCCTCGACTTTGCCATTGGTCATGTACAGGTACAAGTATCATTTCAGTCATACACAGAAGTACCAATCAGAAACGTTTCATAGAACGAAATAATTTGTGTAAGAAATAATTTGAGGAGAAAATTCAGTTGAACTTTGATTTCAATTTCATCGATAAAAAATTTATTATAAATCCCAGTCATAGAATTTAATGCAATTGTATGATTTCAAACTTACATTTGTTTCAGATTTATATATAAATAAAATTTGGATTACTTCCCTCAACTCTCTTATTTTTGCAAAATTCATTACTTTAAAGAAAATTAATATACAGTTTAATTTTTTGCAGCATTTTAATGAACAGAACAACAGTTCGGTGCCATTAATTTTAATGAATAGTTTCAATACGGACAAAGCGATCTGCGAATATTTGGCTGATCGCAAGATAAATGTAAAAACATTCCTACAGAGCAAATGTCCGAGGATTTTTGCGAAAAGTTCAATGCCTGTTCCTTTAAAAGATGGAGGTGAAAACACTGAAGGGTAAGGAAATGTTTTACTCTCACTCCTTCTATTAGCACTTCTACTACTGAAAATGAAGAATAAGAATTAAAGAACAAGTCTTATTTCATATTTTAATACCTTATAATATACGTTTCATTGCATCACCAGTCACGTGTGTCACTAAAAAATTTTAATTCTATCTGTTACTAAATGATTTTTGCACTCTTATAATTTATTTTGGAAGCAATAAATCAATAAAAAGTTTATTAGATAGCTATATGTAAACAAGCATGAAGTTGGAATTGATCAAAATGAAATTGCTTTAATAACAAAATGAACAAATCAATTATAAAGGACCAAAATGACATCTTTCCTATCTTTCAGTTTATTTTTATTGAATTTTTAAAATTGTTCCTACTGAAACTTTAGCATTTATTCCAATGATTATGTCACCACTTAAGTTAAAAACTTAGACTAGAAGTTATTTGATTGTTAAATTTCCTATAAGTATAATTAATCAATTCTATAATCTAACATTTTCAGATGGTATCCTCCAGGTCACGGGAATATTTTCAAATCGATGCATTTTACGGGTGTTTTGGATGAGTTGCTTGCTCAGGGACGCGACATATGTTTCATCTCAAACATTGATAATACTGGTGCAACAATTGATTTGCGAATTGCTAAACTAATGGTGGAAAGCGATTTGGAATATGTAATGGAATGCATCGAAAAAACGGAAATCGATAAAAAAGTTTTCTTTTCTTGAATTTCCAAAGTTTTCAAAATAAAGAATTTAATATTGATCCGAGTAGTATTATGATTTGGCAGCGTAATAGGTGGTATGTAACGATTAATTTGCTAATTATAAATCATTTATATATTCATCTCTAGATTTCTCTTCTAGGGAGGCACTTTGGTTGAAATAAATGGATATATCATGCATTTGGAGATGCCGCAAGTGCCCAAAGATCATATAAATGATTTTTGCTCAACGGACAATTTCAAGTAAATGCGTATACATATTCATTACATTTATATTTCTATTAATCAACACGCAGATTTTAATCAATTTCTCACCTTTTTTTTTTCGTTTCTCATTTATTTGTTCCACCTCATTATGTTATAAAAAATATAAAATATATGCCATTTTCCCAAAATCTTGAGGAATTCCCGAATCGAAACTTCAACAAGTTTCAGGATTTTCAATACCAACAATATTTGGATCAATTTGCGGAGCGTAAAAAAGAAACTCGCTCAAATGAAGATGGAAATTATTGTCAACAAAAAGGTCTCAGAGATTTTTTACCACTTCTTTCGCACTATTTTGGAATTCTAATGCTCCGCGATTTTGTGAATTTTTATTTGTATAGATTAGGGCAAACCATTCATTTCATATGTTTATGCTATGACCACTGGGCATTACTTGGACTCGGGAAATCTAAGCAGGAGATTTGCAGTGATGATCATGAACTGTAAGCATAAGTCTCGTACCAAACTTCACTCCATATTATTCTTCTAGGCGGAATTAGACATAGTTGAAACATCGCAATGCATATATGCCGAAGATTTCGAGAAAGCTTAGAATCCATCATTCGTTGACCACTTAGGGTCGAAAAGACAAAACAACATTGCATCTTAATTAATATATCTTTCATACATATGGAATATATTGGGAATATATTCTCTTTAAAGAATACTGTAGCTTTGCATTACCAAGAAAGATACATAATGATCAGTGATCTTTGTGATCAGTGTTCAAGTGAACTGTTTTCCAATATCATCAACTCAAAAATTATCAAATCTAAAGTTTTCTATGGTTTTTGCAGGTTCTCAGTAACGGTATGTTTGTCAATCAATTGGAAACATCACTGGGTGGTGCCATTCGAAATTTCGACAAGATTTTAAGTTTGTATATAATAGCTCTTTTGCTATTTTTTACGCCAACTGGATTCATTTGTAAAATCCTACACTAGATTATAAATTTCTTTCGATGCCATCTTAATATCTCAAGTAAGAGATGATATGCTATCCTTGCTTGACCTTTTCATGTTGCATTTTTTTTCTTGAACGAACTTTTATAATCTTTTTATATTCATATTTGATCAAAGATTATTTATTGCTCTAAACGTAATATCTATTGAATTTCTTGTATTTTAGAGTGATATTCATGGTTCAAACATTACTACGAAAAAATAATAATTAATGATATGAAATTTCGATTTCATATAATGAACGAAAAACTTCCCCAGGTATTCAAGTTTCCCGTTCTCGCTTCCTTCCTGTCAAGAATACCCAGGAACTACTTGCTCTTATGAGTGATTTATACGAGGTTACGGAAAACTTTTCGCTACGATTTATCCGAAAAGATAAAGCACCAATCATCGAGCTATCAGAACATTTCAATAACGTATCCGAATTTCGGAAACGTTTTTGTGAGATTCCACAATTGCGAGAGTTAAAACGGCTGAAAGTTGAAGGTGACATATATTTCGGACACGATGTGGTACTGAAAGTAAGTATATTCTTGAATTGTTTGTTGTGCAATTCTCCTAAATTATGAGATGCTACCGTGGCGGTTTGACATCAATCTGGTTGATTGTTTTAACTGATAATGCATTATATGATATCAAATTATCTTATCAGCGATTTTCTTTTGAAATTTTCTTTGGGAAATTTCACTTGGTCAATTTGACGTGGTACAAAAGAATTAGATCATGTAATGGAACTGTTGTTTTACATGTCCATAATGGCTGGATGATCCAAATTAACGACAGTTGATGTAATTTCGGATCTCTTTCAGAAGATCCTAATCTCGATAGTCTTATTTTTTCTAAAAGTTTTTAAAACAGTGACTATGGCATTAATACTTTCCATTTTTTCCCAATTTCGAAAATTTCGAAAAGATTTTTAAAATTTTATTTTAGAAAAAAATAAATTAGAGTAAATAAATCAAGATGAACTTTAAATTTATCCTTATTTTCTTTTTATAATTTTCACATAACTGATAATGAATTATTTTTTATACTAGAGATACAATCAATTCTTCGATTATCATTTCAGGGCAACGTAGAAATCATTGCTGATCAGAAGCAAAAATTGAAAATAGCTGATGGCGAATGTTTGGAAAATATTAAACTGATACAGACAGCACAATACGAAATACAACGGATACCACTATAGCATCAAATCATCAAGAGTTAACAGAATTTTATGGTACTTCTGCAAAAAAATTTTCATTTCCCTCTTTTGTCAACTTATCTAGAAAAAGGCAAAAGGTTTGAATGGATTTTCAACATCTTGAAAACTTAATTATAAGAAACAGCATCCTCCATAATGAACAATATAAAATACATTTAAACTCATAATAAAAGATTGAATCTGAACAATTAAAATCAGAAAATATAACTGCCAGCTTTAAAATATTGCTGATTTCGGAAGTTAACATCTGCAGGTTGATATTTAGTTATAAAATGCATTCTTATTCTAACTTCTTAATTGAAGTCTTTAGTAGTTTTCTATTTATAAACAATCTATCAAAGCTTCAATTAGTTATTCTTGTCGTTTATTAATATTATTAGTATTCGTTGACGATGATTCTATTATTACTATCGTTATTACTTCGAAAACTAACACCTAAATGTTGATATTTAGCTAAAAATTACGACGCTCTCTGCTAAATTCAAATCTTCAAAAGTTTTAAAATTATAAATAATTTAGCAAAATCTTAAATTAATTACCCTTGTTGTTATTAATGCTTTTAATACTGTTGTTGATGATTATATTGTTACTGTTGTTGTTAGTGTTAATGTTATCACTATAATTGTCCTATTGATTATTAACGCTATTCTAATTAAATTAGTTCGAATTATAAATGAGATATTTATTTGTAGTGAAATATTAAACCTGTTTTTTTTTCACTTTGGCTTTTGACACTTTAAAGCCAACCAATTTTCCCAGTTTTAACTGTTACTGTTTCTTTTACCTGGCGAAGCTTATGATATCGTAGACTTTAACCAGTCAATAGACTTTGCTTTCAAAACGATAATTCAGTGATAACTGTCATGATAATTTTTATTATTGCGATATATGGTACTCACGCGCAATGTTTAAAAGTTAAGTAACTGATAATTTTATTGGAGTTATTCTATTAAAAGCGAAATAACTGATAATTTTGTTAGAGATCAATGTTCACGTGATATGGTGAATGCAAGTGGAACACAGTTTGATCACCAAATATATACACAACTTGCTGGAAATATTGATTTTAATAGAATCTCAGGGAAAAGTTGTAACATTTTATTTCTCAAAACATAAAAAAATCTTCATTTCTAAATAAAATTATTTTATTTATTGTCAAAATAGAAGATTAATAATTTGTCAGAATATAAGGTTTTTTTTTCTTTTTCTTTTTTTTTTCCTTTTTTTTAAGAATTTGACAATGAAAGATTAATTCTGAGTTTCCAAGAAGAGCCAAAAATTTATGAAACAATAGAAGATATAATTTAGTAAAAAAACTCGATGCGTTTCTTGATATCATTTTCCATTGAACGACTACTGTCAAACGGTAGAAGACATTGAACTGGTGAGAAAAAGCAGTTCCGCAAATTATTGCTTCGTTGTTTCTCTGGATGGATCACTTTCAGTTCTCTTCCAACTATTGAAAGTGGATCAACATCAAATGATCTATAAAGTATTGGAATATCAGAACAGAGAATTGTTTTCAATAGTAATATTTACACGATGACTTGAAAAATCCTCATCGACCGTGAAGTAATGAAGTTAGAATTAGTCTCAATGAATAGTCACATTCTAGTTTGGATGGAATCGTGAATTCTCGTCACTATCTTTATCTCGAATCTTCCGATATCCATGAAGCTTTAATTTTGAAATAATTCAAAAGAATTGATGATATTTTAAAAATTGAAAAATACGTCTGAACGCATTTTTTTTATATAACAGCTCAAAAGACTAAAATATTAAAACAGACCTGCCACGAACAATATGTGTTAAGAGTGTTGCATGACTGCAGATGGGGAAGCATATCAGCAGTACCGCTGATAAGAGAAGTGGCGAAGACTGTTTCCATAAAGTAAGTACCATATCAAACTAAACATATTATAACTTGGTAACAATTGCTGCCAAAAAATGATAAGCTTTGCGTATATAGCGCGAGTAAATATGAATATATAAGCGTGAGGAAAAATATTACCTGAGTACATCATTCAGTATACTGATTACTCGAGTTGAAAGCCTAGTTAGAGTAATATTTTATATGTTTTAGAGAAAAAATATCTTTGAATTTTTATAAATATAGGTTAAAAATAGCAACATGTTGATGATAGCTTATGGATTAAACTAAATCTTCGAGTCTTCGAATTTTCCAATCTGTTTTTGACAGATTTGCAGAATTCCTTTATAATTGCTTTTAGGAAAAATCAAGACTAAAACTCTCAATGTAAATTGAAAATGTACAGCAAATTAGCTTCTGAGATGTTAAGAGATCTCATGAGTTTAGAATAATCTGATGTCAGCAAAATTTAGTGCCTCAGCAATGAGTCTCAGGAATTCGAAATGGAAAACCAATTCCCACAATTGAGTTCTTATTTTAATATTAACTGGCCGTTCTCGGTTCGAGTTCATTTTTGAAATGGGAGTTAGACATCGTATGAAATAATCATAAGTTTTTGCCACCTAAATTAATGAAATTTTTAAATTGATTTAACCAATTTTTTTAAGTCCTAATTACTTATAGTTTCATTCAAATTTGGGATTTAAACCTTACGTGATCTCCAGAAAATCAATGCTGAAAATCACGTACGAATAAGCTGTGAAAAATTTTTTTCAGAAGATTCTGTGCGCTATAATATTAAGAAACAATGATTTAAAGGATGTTTCGAATGTGATAACATCTTTTAGAGAGATAGAAAGTATTAATCTGTTTTATCTTACTATCTGAAAGCTATGTTATTACGCAAAGGAATCAAACAGAATGCAGCAAACTTTTTAAAAATTCAAATTTTATGCCAAATATTAAATCATTGATACAATAATTACTTTCCTAACAATAGACAATCTTACCTTATTAATCTTTTGCAACATTATGAAATGAAAATATTCCTGAAAAGCTGATATTGGCAAATGACAATATTTTTTTTTGATTTGCAATAAATTTCCAAGGAAATTTATTCTGTAATTTTTTTATGAAGTTTGAGAAGAAAACTGAACGTTAAATGAAGTTACCTGACAATCAAAATGATTGACAGAAATTCAAAAATTTAAATGATCAATTAGTAAGTAATATGAAGCGTAAAAAATTGGGACTAACAGCGGAAATCTAGGCATCTTCTTGTAATAATTAGTTCTAAACGAACTTTTTGACAATAGATTCTATGAATTGATTTAAGTTTTCGCATTATATTTATGCTCAAATGGACTTGTATGTGAATTTACCGCTTTACTGATTATATTTCTAAATAGGACCTCATGATAAATACTAATAAACTGAGCATTTTTTTCTTCAGTCCAAATAGTTGTGATTAGCATCCAATATATCGTATTTTATCTCAGTTTATTCACACGTAATTTTTTTAGTATACACAATATTAGCTACAAAAGATGAATCATGTAATCTCTAGTATATAAACAATATTAGCTACAAAAGATAAATGGATAAAGTGATAAGAAAATACATTGAAATGGTTGATAACACTGATAAGATCATTTCAATAATTGTAATAGTAAAAGATCGAAACATCGATTCGATAAATCATACGATATTATTAGTGATTAGCATTATTCATGGATTGTTTACTAAATTGTTTTATTTTTTTTTTCAGGAGAACAACATCAGTTACCTTGTCATTTATGTAGGTAACCATAATTTTCTAAGTTTCACAATTCTACTATCTTAAAGATTAATTATTTCAGTCGTTAAATCATTTTAAATTCAATTCGTCGGTATTTCTAATTATTGATCTCAGTTGGGAAATATACAAACAGCATTTCCTCACTTTTCTTTGATTTTTATGCGTTTGTAATGTTTTTAAATAATCCAGCGTTGCTGATTCGGACGAACTATAACGACTTAATTCTGAAAAAAACATGCAATTTTATCCAGAAAAATTTAACCTAAAATATTCATCTAAAATAAATTATTTTTCACCTTAATATTGATTTCCCCTATTTAATTAAGATACTTGATTAAAGATATTACACATGAAAGTATACATCATGCATAAGTTACAGTAAATCATTTGATTTTCTAATTGATAAAAAAGATGCAAGAAATTACTTCTTCCTCTTTTCGAGAAGTGAGAAAATGAAGCAGGCCATTCTGAAGTCTTGTTTTTTTTTCCCTTCTAAAAAAAGCATACATTCCACATGATATCTGTTGAGTAAGGCTGAAAAAGATGAATGGTTGTAATTTTCAAGGTTATATTTGAATTAGGAAATAAAATATATCATAGGAATACAAATTTCTCAGGAGGAAGCATATTTTCGACTTTTTCATTATCCAATTCTTCATTTAACTCTTTTGGATAAAAAAAAAATAGTTCTATATAGGTAAGCACCCATCATTTTTTGTCGTTGATTCAGAACTGAAATTGCAAAAACACTAAGTTCAGTAGACTTTGTCTAAATTCAATTCCATTTTACATTCAGAAAAAAATTTTTTTTTTCTATTTTCTTAATGATCATTGATATTAAAGCAACCAGCATCGCATTTTTCCAGATGTCCACACTATGTGAACTGTGAAGAGAGGTCAATGTTGTAACTGCACACTGTTTTAAGAATGACAAGTCTTATTTAAATGTTTCTGCAATTCAACAAATATTTTAAGGTCCCAGCCCAGCCTGTTTAAAATGACTCATTTAAGCGAATGAAAATTATAGAATGAGAAAAAAAGGTCTTGCAGATCTTCCACAAAAAAAAGATTTTCCACAAACTCGGATCCAGTTGTGAATTCTTGATTTTTCGCTAAATCCAAGATTCTTAAGCTCTACTGAGAATCGTAATCGAAAAAAAAAAATAATTTGACCTTTAATAATACTTACTTCTAACTTCCACAAACATAATGCAAGTTTGTCAATTCCATATTTGCGGGATTTTCGATATTAAGAGGTTACTGAATCATCAATTATGATTTTTATTAGCAGGAAGATTATTACAGATTTCTATGCCCATGAACGATTAACAAATGCAAAGTAATGAAAAAACTCCTCATCATGCAAGAATAGCTCTACTAAAGAGTAAACTGTATCATCTTAGAAATTTTATGTCTTTGCTAAAATATTGCAAAAATAAACTCACATCAATAAATAAAAGAGGTGAGGAACACAATTCGAGTCTTTATGAATGGAAAAACCAACGAATAGAGCAAACATGAAGATTCAAATCAGAAGTTATATTGTGAGATAATTTCACCGTCATTCTGTTTCGATGACTATTCATATAATATATAAAAAACAAAATTCATATATGCGATTGCTCAGCAAAAATTGAAAAATGCTCGTCGCAGAAAACCCGTTTTATATTTGTCTATAAATATTTTGCTTAATATTGACATCAAGCACAAACAACGTTGAGACAAATACAATATAATTTGAAGTATTTTCCCGAATTTTGAAGATCCACTATCTCAGAGTCGTTTTTCCACTTTAACACCAGAAGCTACCTCCCTAAAAATCAGTGATTCTAGAAACCATTCCAAAGATAAATTCATTATATATAATTTCACAAATCAATGAAGAATGCAAAATAGTAAGATGATCTGAAATCAGCAATCAAACAAAGATCACAATTCAAAGGAGCTAAATACTTCTTTGATAGAAATATAATATTTAATTCCTCACGAATTAAGCAGTTTGCGAAGGTTTAATTTCCCGATTTCAACTTGCATGAGAAAATTAAAAATATAAAAGCTATGAGTCATTCCGAAATCAACAAAATTCGTGCTATTTAAGCCTTACTATACTTAACAAATAATTATAGAGTCCTCTCACAAAATATCCCTTAGAAAAAATTTGGAACGGCTCGTAACGATCCCATTCAATTGAAGAATCTCCTGATTACTTCTCATAATCTCCTCTATTCAAAAAATAAGATGAGAAGTTATGAAAAGTTTGACATATATTCCCACAACTCTGAAATTCTACAATCCCGCAAACCATGCATTGGAAAGCTTCGAAAGAGAGATTATAAATTTTGAATATCATCTTTTCCTGGGAAAATTTACATAATTCGATATAAAAACTGACGTATAGATAAATTCTTAAAAATCAGTTTCTTAACTTGAGCTTTTTTCCTTGTTAAAGTTTTACATTCAGGAAATGTTTGATAGACTTAAGCTTGTGAAAGAGAGACCTTATAGTTTCTTGTTGGAAGATTTTAATGTTCCCATATATTTGCACCCGGGAATAATCTAGTTAAGGTTGAAGATAAATGAAAAATGCAATTTGTGCATCAATTCACAAATGCAACTAAGCATATGCTTGTTGGATACGAGTACTTTAATAATAATTTCATCAAAACCATGCATAATGAAAAACATGTGCTTACACTTTAACAGATATATATAAGCATATATCATAATGGTATTGCTTATAAGAGAATCAAAAATGAAATTCCCTTGGCATTTATAATCAATCAACTAAGTAAATGAAATTGATAAGGAAGAACACTTCTCAGTTTCACTAGTACCATTCTCCACAAAACTGGCCAAGTTCGCATCTCTTTCGACCAGAAGTAGTTATGGACCAAAATTCGTACATTTTTTAGTTGACAAACTGTTAACCATCGCTGCTGCTGTTGTGCCACGGTCACATACAGGAAATTAGCCACTATTCAGATATGCGATTCTTCCAATACTTACCAATACAACTACCTCAAAAAATTTAATTAGTAAATTGGAAGATTAGAATGAATAAATTAAAATAGGATTATATCGGACATTATTTATAACAATATGCATCGAAATAATACAACCAATACTTCTTGAGTCGAAGATTAGGAAATACTGCAACATTATTTGTACCAAAAACATTATTCTTATATGTAGCGAAAAATACGAAGTCAAGAGTGTTAATGGAATAATCGATATTGATACCGGAAGGAAGTAAAAGGAACTATGAAGTTGTTAGAATATGTAAAACAACGACTTTGATACGCGTCAAGATAGATGATATTAGATGTTGAAAGCAAATAACTCCTAAATCGGTAAAACAAACCTATACAGTAATTCTTTCTTACAACTATTTTTTTGCTTCAGACTGATCATTTGCTTATGAAAAGTCTCTCTCCCAGTTTTCCGAGAACCTCTTCATTTGTGGGCTATTTACATCGTTTTCTAATAGATCCGAAAAATATTTTAACGTACTATATTTTTTGTATGCCTAACTCGTCGAGCACTGAACTGAAACTTTTTCTGAGCCGAAACTTACTAAACTTACTCACTCAAGGCTTTTCCTCAGAAGCTGATGCGATTTTTTCGGTAGAATTTAAACCAGACGCAGCTAAAGCTGCAGCTCGACGTCGAACGGCACCAGGCTGATATATTGCACGCTCTGGTCGGTCCTACAAGTCAAATCTGTTTCGAGAAGATCAAAAACATATTCGAAAAAAAGCAAAAATAAAACTGAAAAACAATTAGGATATCATTTTATTTGAAATGAAGAGAAGAGCAAAGAATTAAAGGAATAACCTTCATGAAAAAATTTTTTTTAGCATATCTTAGCTTAAAAGAAAAAACTTTGTGACTTAAAACTGACGAAAACTGTTAGAAATATACAACCATGAACGATACTTTTTTTCTCTTAGTTTTAACACTGCTGGGAGAGATAGTCATGTTTATCTCAACATTAGGATAGAAAATGTCAATAAAAAATTCTCCATCAAGAGCTTTTTGCTTTAAAAAGTCTGAGTAATTGGTTTTATTCTTTAGATTTCGTTTTCATAGCTATTGTTTAAATTTCGGAAAAATTACTTCTCTTTTGTTTCATTTTTACTTAATGCTGCAATTTATTTATGTACTGCAGGCAAAAAATTATAATTCGACAGAGAAAAATATTGAGGATGATAAATTTCTCTGAATTAAATACTTGAAATAGGATTAGCAATAAATTGGATATTTGAATACTACAAAGATTAAAACCATCAATATATTGCAGCAACTGATTTTGGAATTTCAGAAAGAAAAGCAAGGAACAAGAATAACTATGGAGTCCAGGGCTGCCTTCGAATGTAAAAAGAAATTCAGTTTTATAATTTCGTAATTAAATGAAACACTTTGATCATTTGATTCTTCTTTGCTATAAACATGGCATGTCATGATCACATGACCGTGCATCATACAATAGAATGATTATAATAAGCAGACAACTTGTTAATTTACTCAGCTATTTAAAAGCAAAGAACTACTAAATAATGTAACTGAATTACCTTGTTACGACGAGGCTTCGTAAAACCATTTTCAGTCTTTTCTTCCTTCCTTCCATTGTTTGGATCTTTACTATTTTTCTCAGTCACTGTGATTTTGTGCTCTGGCATTCGATTTACCATTTTCGAGACCCTAGTACTCGTTTTGTCCGATCTAGAAATGACTATTGCATTCGCTTGCAATAAAATTTTGTATAATAAATTAAGAAGTCGACATTATATTTTGTGCATCTTAAATATGCGTGTTTGCAAATTACTTTGACATGCCAGCTCCATAAAAATAAAAGGATATTACAAAATTTTGCACTTCTAAAATAGATTCTGCAAATCCTAGAAGATATTCGCCCATTATAAACAATTTGAATGTCTTAGTAATCTGAAATTCAATGCATCGTTTATGATCACTGCTTTTCATTTTTTGGATTACTTACATAACAATAGCTGTTTTAAAGCGGTTTTCTTTCATGATAACATTCAGCATTCAGCTACATCTGAATCGTGTCAGTTGCTACATATTTTGAAATACATTAGTTTCGTTGTCGATCTAGTTAACAAGTTTCAGAAACTACATTTCTATGCTTTCCTCTACATTATAATATCTATGGACATGGAAATTTCCATAGATAAAAGAAATTTCAAATTAAAACTTCGAGAAGACATATGATGTTGGCCCAGTAGTATCTTCCAGTGGTACAAATTTCTTGGAGATAGTTTCATCTTCCTTCCTTATCTTCTTTTTTTCCAGTTTTTCAATTCTTTCATCTTTGAAATCTTGATTTTCATCATTCTGTTTCGTTTTCTTTGAAAAAAGATCTCTGCTATCTGTAAACATAAATTTGGATTTCGCTCTATATTTATAGCTGTTCATGCTACATATGCTATGTCCACATTATAAATAAATACCTGACGCATCTCGTCCTTTCTTCGACAATTGAATGCACTTGTCACGGTCATTATTATCACACCACTTGTTGCTTTTTTCTATCGTACCATTACGGTTATAATCACCAGAACGATACGTGCGAATCTTTGTCCTGTGAAAATTTTTATCTCAATGATCCTTTGACCAATCATAATGATCCAAATAATTTATACTTTGAACTTTTTTTTGCTTAATATTCTCAACAAAAAATTACGATAGGATATAAGAATACATCTGCAGTAACTAATTCATTAAAACTATCACTTCTGATGAATATACTTCCGATGAATATTATCTCTTTTCAAATCAAAAAATTTAACATATGTAATAGCATATGGATAAGTCGGGAATTACAGTGACGTGAAAGAGTTTGTGCCTTTCTGATAACCTTTCTTTTTCTTTCATTGAACTTTCATGGCTTCGTTCAAACTTTGAGTTACGGAATTCAGTCACTTTCTTCATGTCTTGTCGATCTCGTTTATCTCTCAATTCACTTTCATAACGACGTTCCATACGCTCACGCTTCTCTTCTTCACGAGCGCGTCGTTTTTCCTAAAATTAAGTTTACCAAAATAATTCATTTTTTTTAGATTAGATGATGAAATTTATATAGAACACAATATTCAAATTTTTGAAATAATAGTATGAAAAAGACGGAATAAGAAATCTTTGATTTCGAAAAATCAATTACGCAAAAACTACTAAACAAACCTCCAGAAGTAATGAAAGCCACTATACAGCATTACTCATTTATAATGTAATTACAAATCATATATTTTTGCTGTATGTATTTTTTTTTCTTTTTTATAAATTTCCTGAGAGTGGTTCAAATCAATCCATCAATTTAATGTGCTTAATAAAGAAAAAAATCATCGTAAAAAGACACCTCAGTGCGTCTGATACTTTTTCTGATCATGTACTGCGTTAGCGGCGTTTCCTGTACAGCATTCTCTGAAATTAATACAGTGAACGGTTATAAAAATCACAAAGCATTTCATTTAGATTGTTATTCTTTTACCACATTTAACAAAAACTACGGTAATACTATTTCTTGTAATTTTGGTTAAATTTCATATTTTCTAGATATTTCTTTTGTGCTTTTAGCATTTACATGGATCACCAACTAAGCAAATCATTACATTAATAATTATAGACATATATGAATTAACTTAACAATCGATTCAACAATCTTCACTGGAAAAAAAAAAAAAGTTATTTGAAATATCACCAGGACATGCATCATATGCCTTGCAATATTAATGGATTAAAAAGAAATCCACTCATTAAATAACAACTATATCTGGGGACATTTTATCTCTCGCTTAAAAAGATCTTTCTAGAATACTGCTGAAAGCTGATTGTAACTAAGATTAACCTCATCAAATTTCATACCAGAGATTCAAGGCTAACAGTAATGTGATTCCACCAAAATTCCTTTAAAAAGATGTAGAAAAAACTGCATTTGTTTTTGTTTTTAACATTTTCTTGTTCATTCAGTTCTTTTTTCAGTCCTTTAGTTTTCACTTGCTTTCTTTGTCTTTTCTTGATATTAAAAAATAACTTCTCGTGCCCAAAGTAGCTTTCTTACTGCATTTCTAAACTTCAGTTAATAGGAAAAGCAACAAGAGAAATGTTACTTTCAAGCATTTTCTCCTTTTCATCGATTTCTCTGATTAGTTGTTCCAGTGGCACTGGATCTAGTTTTTGCGGGTTTTCTCTTTCGCTCAAGAATTTTTTATATTCATGATCTAAATTATTTAGAATAAAAATTTGGAATGAAAATATATAAAGACACTGAAATGAATCATGAAAATTAGTATATTAAAAAACCTGTTTCTATAGTACCACATTTTAAATCACGTTCCTTGGCGGTCTCTAATTTGTCATGTGGAACCTTTGGATTCGGCGCAAGCTCGACAATACCAACAGATTCTCCTCCTAAAACACAAAGTGTAAATAACAACAAAATCGATACTGAGAAATATGCTTGATCAAAGCCTCAAATTCTCTACTTATTTTTAAGAAAGCAGAGTTTCACTATCTTTAGAGTGTATATGAGCTAATAAATATGTTTAACATAAAGCTGTTTGGATGAAGAATGTATTTACTATTTCTTATTTCAACAATAATTAAAAAATAAGTAAAAAATACACATGCGATAGAAGCAAATTCCATGTATTCTAATCACAGTTGCTCAATTTTCAATCTGATCTTGTAATTTTTAACAAATATTTGGAAGAATTTATTACCCTCATTATCAACAAAAACATATCCATGGAAACGCTCTTTAAAAGCGATAATATCTTCATCATTCTTGAAAACGAAATATACTCTCGAAAACGATATCCCTCCGCTGAAAACTGAATCACATGAATGACAGTACAAAAAGAGTGAAACCAAAGAAAAAAAGGAGCAGAATATTATGAGGATGAAGTACTAAAGCAATTTAAAAAAAAAAAAAAAAAGAAAAAAGAAAAAAAAACCGAAAATGGAAGATTATAAACAGGAATTAATTCAGCACCCCTAATTTTGACAAAAATCTTGATGTGATTTAAAACTGGACAGAGTCAAGCAATTTACATGAATAGATTTTATCTTTAATCAGTACTATTCTATTAAATAAATACAAAATTATGCATCAAAGAATTGAATCATCACAAACCGCACAATATCGTGCAAAAACTAAAAACTAAAAAAAAAATTATAGAAAACATAGAAATTCGTGCTATATAAAAGTAAGATCAACCCTGATTTAGCAGCGACAAATTCAGAGAATTCGAATTCCGGAATTGGATTCAATTGAGTTTCTAACTGCTCCCATGTCATGGCTGCCGGCAATCGACGTAAAACGATCTCAAAAATCAGTATTTCACATTGAAAAGGTCAAAAAAAGAGAGTTTTAATAATTAACAATTTTTCGAAAAGCTTAGTTGGATCATTTAAGCAAAAATTGTTTTTTTAGCTCTACCTTTGGCAATTTCTCAAAACTCTTGAATTTTTACTTTAAAAAACTGCATTCTTGAAATTACTGGAATAAAAAGAACCGCTTACTTTAAGCGGCATTTTCCGGCGAATTTTTTCTTTTCTGGACGACGTTGCACTTGACGCCAACTTCGAAGAATCATTTTTCATACTACAGTAATCACCAACTTCCTTTAAAATTGCTAGATTTCGAAATATTATACAATTCATCGAAATAGATTAGAACTATGTTCAATCATTCAACCACGAATCAATGACAACAAACATGCAATGACATGAAATGGAAATTTCCTAAACAAATCTTTCAAAAAAGCAAAAATCAACCATAGAAGAATAATCCTTAAAATAGAATAATCTTTCATGTACATTTTCAAAAAAAATTCGGTTTCGTATTGGTTACTGTATGCTAACAGACATTATTTGATTTCGTTTCAAAGACTAAATAAAGAGAAAAGAAGTTATCTTTTCTGGATCTCTTATAACTGAGGAAAAAGTATTGGGTTTAAACGATTTTATGGTTCCAAAAAGGAAATTTATCTGTCAATGATAACAATACTAATTCCAGACAATGAGAATAGAAAATGCATGGAAATAAAATAACAAATATAGTCTAAAGAACAGTTCTTATATATCTGAAGAATAAAATATCAGCTGTGAGTCCTGATCTTGATTATTACTGTCCATTTTTTTCTTGCTTATCAAGAATGTAACTGTGAATTTCTCAACCATCGAGACTTACGAGTAAAAATCGAATTAGGAAAAATAATCCACTACATACTCTCGAGCAGATGCTCAACCGCTACATTATGATTATATAGAATAACCGCAACAAAAAATCCGAATCCTGATTAACAATGAAAACATATTTCGAAAAAACCTGCACAATAATAGCAAAAGCATTCACGGATAAAAGCCTGAAAGTTATGAGAAAACTCAAATATTATTAATCGAACGAAATTTTTATTAACTTCACTTTCCTGTAACAAATCAGAATAAATCAACTTTATCATGGAATCGCATATGCAAAGCATCAATAGTATAAAGGGAAGTAATTTGGTACAATAAATCGAATGTTACGATCAATATTTCAGACGTAAATTTATTTTCGGAAGTGATTTTTGGATTTGTCCAAAAATATTATTCATAGTATTTAATTATTTCTTTAAAGAATGAATCGCACATCCAAAAATAATTTCAACTTCGTTACATATAAATTAATGGAAAACTCAGCACAAGCGAGTGAAAATCCCTAATTTTAATGAGCAAAATGAATTTTATTTAATTGAAGGGCATCTTACTTTTCCTGCATTTTACTCTAGTTTGCTAAGATCAATTGTTACCGGAAATCAACCTCATACAAAACAGATTTAAATGGTATATACAGATAATCGAAATTAATTAAGACGTCTGAAAATTCATAAATTTTTCAGAATTTGATCCTGAGAAATTCTTAAAATTAAGAAAAAACCATTTTATTAAAATTCGAGAAGTCTTACGAAGGAAAGACGAGCGGGAAAGATATGAATATGTAGAATGCCAACAATAAATAATGATGTAATGATAAAATCAAAAAAATATTCAAATCTAGTCCTAACACAGATTTTTGCTTCTAAAGATTTTAAAAACTTTGCTGGTAAATGATTCGCAGAATATGTTTTCGTAGCATACTAAACTATCTCTCATTTCAATTGAATTTTAATCTAGAATTTCGAAATCTTAAGACATTATCTGAAGTTAGTGGGATATTGTAATTCCACAAAGAATGTAATGATTTCCAATTCAAATGGAAGTGACAAAAATTAATACAATACAGATCCCAAAGATTCGATAAATTTAATACCATCTGACTATTTGAGAATAACTACAAAGTTTTAAATTAAGGAAACAAAATTAAGAAAGAGACTTTCTATCACACTGTAATATCAATTGCTCTTGATGGAAAGAATCGATGATGATAAATAGAGAAATGCCGAAGACAGAGTATAAATATAATTATATTTATTTAATTATAATTTATTCAACCTACAAAGCATAACTCAAATATTACCTGTGAATTAAATCGTAGAGATATATGAAATATGATGCAGAAAGCAAAGGATATCACATATGCTTCCCTTAAGCATAATTGGCAATTTATCAGTTATAATGAGTTGAAATTTACTTTATTCTGTTTCAGCGATAATTTGAAATTTCAAAAATAAACTTAGAAACAAGAAATTCAATACTTTGGAAGTGAACTGCAAGCGACGAACAAAATATTTACTCTATCCTAATCTTAATTTTTGTTTTTTTTTTAATCCTAAAGTCAACATTCTTTCATATCATTACCATAAGTCATTCCATGTAAATGATGCATTTTCAATTTTTCGATTTCACTATCTTTAAAGACATGTAATTTTCTCCAGTAAAATAATTATTAAAGTTATCAGTTTGAACGGTAAAAGCTTACTAAGACCATAATATTTTGTTAAGCAAACAAATATACGCGTTTTGATAGTTTAAGAAATATGAAGAGCTAACCATTGCAGATAAAACAATTTAAATAATTTTAAGCTCTAATAACTAGTAACTGCCAGCTATAATAAACTAGAACATAAAAAATTTTCAGTGAGTGTGAATTCTTTTTTCTTAAGAACCAGGACTTCCAGTCCTGTAAATGTCGATCAGTGTTATGATTGTTTTCACATTTGTTTAAATAAAGTTCTTCAAATTTCTCATGTAAAATGCATAATGTATGACAATATTTTCTAAAAAATAATGCATCAGTGCCCGCTGTAAAAGGGCAAATAAAATAAATAAAAAGGCAATAGACCTGAAAAATAAATAAAAATGCAGAGCTTTAATCAAAAGAAAAAAAAATGGCACTTTATAAATGAACAAATATCCAGACCACACATCTCATTATGCTTCATTCTTGGTACTTCCGAAATTAGTTGGTGAAGACACTTTACAACTGCACGCTGCATCCACGGTATCTTCTTCCGCTTGCTCCTCATAATCTGTTGGAGATGGACTACGTGAAACAAGCGTTCTTAAACTACTACCAACAATCTGCAAATTATCGCAAAGCATACAAGTTGGAAATGAGCACTATCCATATTCAATATTTGCATTAAGATTATATGGCAATTCAGAAAATCATACCAGTATGAAAACTGTCCTTAATAAGTGAATGCAATAATCAAATTTAAGCATTTCATTACTTGAAAGTAACAATTTTTTATCCGAAAATTTATCTAGAGAGAAAGACAAAACTTATAATAAATAGCCTCGCATAATGCAATGTCGTCTGTACTGTTTGATGTTTTATCTGATCTCAAAACAATTCGGTATTTAAAAAAAAATTTGAGCTATTAAAGCTATCCATTCCCATACTTCGTCTTTTATAGTAATTTGGTAATGCACCTTCTTTAAATGTGGTTCTTCTTCTACATAATGACTTGACGATGATAAGTTATTCTCAAAAAAAAAAAAAAAAAAAAAAAAAAAAAAAAAAAAAAAAAAAAAAAGAAAGAAAGAAAAACGCACATTAAAACCAAGTCCACCATCCTTTTGCAATGTTTCCAGAAAACCACGAATAAAATCATCCTTTTTGTTGCGCCATGTCTTTATAACTTCCAAACTTTTTTGCTTCAACTGATCAACCTGATTCTGCAGCTGGTAACGCCTTGCCTGTAACGCCCATCCAGTATTAAATGATTTGGAAAAACTCAGAAATAAACCGGGAAAAAACATTGGTGAAATGTCATGATTTTTATTTATTGTATGTAGCATAAATATCAAAACTTACAGCAAGAAATCCAACATTCAAGTCCTTAGCAGAATAACCACGTTGCAAATTACGGCGCACATAATTATCGTAATCACGGATTATTCGGCATACAACATCACTAGTTGAAACGCCTTCCGTTCGTTGCGTTTCGAGAAACATTTCTTCACGTCGAAATTTCTCATAAAGATCTGCATCGCCAGGAGCAACATATGGTATCGCATCATGCGCTATGAAGTCAATCTAAAAAACAAAAAATCAGCTGAGTACTCTGTCATTCAACCAAACAGAATGAGTACAAAAAAAGTAATAAGTACATTACTAATTTACATAATTTGTGGAAAATGACCATTTGGTGCCGCTGAAGCGACCGTTTGATAAGCAAAATAGGCAAGTGATTAACCACTATACCTTAAGACGTTAGTAAAACTTTGAGACGGTCAAGTTACGAATTAAGGAAATATACCAATAAAAAAAGATTTCCATCCATCGTTAAAATCCTCCAAGTACGAAAAATTTCTAAACACATTTATTCCCAGAAAAAATAGAAAATTTTGTCAGTCAACTCTAGCTAAACTATTTTTTTTTTTTTTGTAAACACAAAACTGAAATAAAATCTGTTTACCTTCAAATCTTTTAAAAACTCTACAGTGCAGAACCATGGAGCATTTTTATAGACTTCATCTACGTAACGGCAATGACGTACACCTTCATATCTCTCATTCTCTGATGTCACTGTACGGCCTTTGTATTTCAAAGTGTCCTCATCGCCACATACTAAATACATAGTAACGGAAAATTAAATGAGTTAAAATATCCAATGAAACTTAAGAACAGAGAGAGAAGAGAAAACGAAAAAAAAATTAAGAAGCCTAAAAAACAGGCGTTGCTATACCTCCAACAACAAGATATACTTCTGGAAAAGCACATTTTGCTTGTAGCAATTGATTCGCATGACCATAATGGAAGAGATCATAAACACCATCAGCATAAATACGCACTGGGCGCCCGGCTGAAAATTCTATCACAATCAGGATCAAAAGAAAATTTTTAGGCATATTTCAGAGCAAAGAAGTTAGAGTTTTGCATTTTCCCTTTTGCTTCTTCTGTACTGAACAAATTTGCAATCATGAATGGATTTAAATTTTAATCTAATTTCTATTCTGCTGATTGTTTACCTTTGCCACTTCTCGCCATTTCAAGGGTAATTTTACGCGAATAATCAATACGTGCCCGTTGCGCAATGATCTCCGGATCGTCACTATACGGTGCTGGTTTTTTCAAAGCCAATTCGTTTAATGAATCAGTGACACCGTTTCTCTAGATAATTTAAATTATTTTAAATCAGAATGTAATTATTCCCTAAAGCTATATTCCCTTCAGCTAGCTGGTTTCATGGTTACTACAATGCTGAAATACCGACTACACATAACTGGAAACTCATTCTCTTTGCACAAAAACTTTATTTCGTGACTATTCTCAATATTTTCTCAAAAACACGAAATATTACATCGATTTCCTAGAAAATAGCAACTTACATCAGTTTCTGAATATCCTGAAAAACTGGTGCCAACAATATTACGAGTTTTCGCAAGCACTTCATTGTGGGAATCAATAGATGTGTTGCTAATTGATCGCTTCCGATGTTCCACGGACATCTAAATCCTATTAATTTTTATTCCGTATTGAAAATCGTTATTAGTATTTGATCTGTGATGGCATATCGATTTGTAAAAAGTCATTTCATGAGTCAGGAATTTAGTTAATAAACAAATATTAAAGAAAAAAACCATATAACATATAGATATCCACCAACCTCCAAATTGAGATCAGGGAAATTTTGAGTACAGGAGAACTCCTGCCTAACCTTTAACCCGACGCCTCTTAATTTTGCGACATATCATTAGCAGTTCGGAAATCTGGCATTAATACAGTATGCAAGTTTTCTTTATGAGACATATTCTTTTTGTCGTATTAATAAGAAATGTTTGGAAATTGGGGATTTCGATGCTGAAGAATTTCTCATTCTGTAAATTGGAGATGTAATTGGAAGTTTTTTGAGGATGGGACAAGGAGTTTTAAGGCCCTGAAGTACTAAACTGATAATCTGGACAAGGAATCATGAGATATCAGCCACAAGTTGGACCAAGAACCTGTCATTTGTGTCGGTGAATGCCGATTAAAGCACAACTCTGTTTTTCTCTCCTTCACAATCACAAGATCATCTAACACCGTTCCAGATTTCAGCGATCGTGTAACGACCATCTTTCATTTATGGACATCAGAAGGGATGTTGCATAGAACTGAATGACCTTCCCTCTTCCTAACATAGGACTATTCGATATTGATAGTCAAATGTGCATATTGGATAGTTTTAAATGAGAGAGGTCAGGTCATCTGACCTCTTCATCTCTCTCTAAATCACGCTATTTCGTTACTCCATCTCTTCATCTCCCTTTGGATTTCATGATAGTCATTTCGTTCTCGAAGTCGATATGTTTTTTGGAAGTGATGCCTGAATTCTTCTTGAATTATCATTGTAAAGAGCTATTCGAGAATGTCATAAAAATCGAAAATGCTTCTTCCTCGTGTTTGTGGAAAAGAAAGATCTTTCAAGCTATTTTGATTCTTTAGGATTTCTTTGCCGTGTACATCTTCTTCCAAATTATTATCGAAAATTCACAGTTAATATAAATGCTGTTCTGTTGTGCAATGAAGATGATAGGAAGTTTTAGGGATTTAATTAAGGATCGTGCTATCCAAATCATTTGCCACAGTTGACAACAACGAATTCCATAACAAGACATGTTTATTCATTATTGAATATAGTTTAATAGATGAGTATGAACACAGCTCAATCATAAAATAAATTATCTTTGACGGAAGAAAATAATCAACAACAAGACACATAATCAGGAACTCTTGTTCTGAACAAATTTCTCTTATATTTATCCAAATATGTACTTTTAACTCATTAACATCCGCAGAATTACTAGTTTTGACATTTCGAATGTTCTTTGTAAGACTTTATCATCAAGGTCTATGGAAATCCGGATACCTATTTCTTCAATATCCCGCGAACATCTTAGCATCTTCGACTGTTCACTATTTAATCGCGGATGCAATATTGATTATATAAAAAAAGAGACAGTGTACTAGATAATTCCAGCGAAATGACATCAGTTACCCGGACATTAATCTTTGAAATAATAGGCACCTTTCTTTTTTTTCTTTCCAACCTTATCCGCTAAGATCCACGACCTAAATTACCACTTAATCTTCTAGAATTCTCCAATCTAAATTATCATTCAATTTTGGAAGCTTGATTGATACATATATATATTATGATGAACAAGAAATAATCTCCAGATTTAGGTAGTGAACCATAAAAATCATTAATTCACTAATTTGGAAGATCTACAATTAACCTGGCTTCCGTGTTATTCATTAGAAAATTCATTTTCTCCAAATATTGTTATTAAAACCTAATAAAATAATACTTTTCATGCCGTAATCTCTAGAAAATTGGAAATGAAATCAAGCGCAACATTTGATCTTCCATTCTATTCTTTATAAATGTTATTCGCAGTTAAACGAGTAATTTCGTCCATGTGTAACCACTGATATTCTATTCGTTTTACTGACAACTGAGATCATCTTAATAGAAAGCGATCATGTCAACAATTTCCAATCGATCATTTTCTAATAATGAATGAAAATTTGCAATGAAATTCGTAAAGAATAACAAAGAAACAGAATTTGATATAGCAAAAATCTTATTCATCATTTCGCTGTTGAAGCTATATCTCGTTTGGGGATTTCTCCAATATGACTCTTTTTTTTTAAAACTAAATTAAGATCTCTAAATTTCAAACAAAGCATTTTGGAATTAATGCGCAAATCTTTCTTTGCATAACAGATTTCTTTAATTTCAAAACGAAAAATTATTTCACATCCATAAACAAGCAATGCATGTATTTTTAAACTATTGGCCTTGGATATGTATGAAGCGATTAACTATAAGCGGAAGTCCAGAGATAACTTCTCTATAAAGCTGAGTCAATAAACAGACCAAAAACAGAAGAAAGCAAAATCATACGAAAAGAAAGAAGAAAAAGCAAATAGTATAAAGTATAAGATCGATACAATTTCTTAACATAAACTATCCCTTTTTTACAAATCGAAATTCCAAGATTTTAAAAACTTCAATTTCTTCGGAAAAAGTGTTAAGAAAAATACTTAAAGATTCTTTCGAGATGTTTAGGCAATAATCTGAGGTGTTTGATTAGACAATCATAATACTTTATTAACATTTTAGATGTTCTTAATTATCTTTTATATTACTATCTGATCTTAGAAAAGCTGAATTCAAAGCGATAAAACACGTCAGAAAAAGACAACATGAAATTGCAAATATAAATTAATAAAAAATAGAAGCATATGAATGAATAATGATGACATCCCAAAGATAAACTGTACAATGCGTTAGTTCAAAAACGTAAACAAAAGTACTGTTTTGTTGGAAAAAAACTATTTTCAAATTATCAATAAGGTCAAATCCTATAAAAATATCTGCCGAACATTAGTCTGCTGGGTTTACATAATAACATATTCTTATTTTTCTCTCTATCGTTTGAAGATATTGTAATTTAATCAGCTAGCTGACACTATTTTATCAAGATTAAGTATCCAAAAAATTATATTTATTTGATAAAAAAAATGCAGCGCGAGATAATGCTCAACAATTTTTTCTCAAAAATGAGACCCATCTTTACTTTAGCTAATGAAAAAAAAAAAATCAGAAAATATAAAAATCTGGAATTCAAATAAAAATGTTTCACTTATTTTTTGTATAAGCCTTACTCATACCAAAAACATTTCTAAATCCCGAAGAATTTAAAAATCTTTTTAGGGAAAGATGCATCTATTAGGAAGAAAAAAAAATCATTTTTTAAAGTCCAACGTTCTCGGCAATTTCCTTGTATAGTACCGAAAATAAATATTCTGTAATTATATAAAAGAGTAAACTATTTTTTTTTTGACAATAATTTATAAACAATTTTGGCAAAATAAAACTACATCGTATTATCGATAAAAAGCTCGCTTTTAATATTCAAATGAAATCTATTGGATCTCTTTCCTTCGAGAAAATTCTCGCATCCTTTACCTTTATTAAGTAATCAAATATATAGTTATTATGTTTGAAAAGTATTTTTTTTTTATCCTTTCAATATTTTTGTACATGTTTTAAATCTTGAAAAAAAAATTCTATCATTTTGAATACTGTTTCAAAATTTTTTTGGAATAAAAATCTTTTAGATACATAAAAAAGCAACTAAAAGCAATCAAAATGAAGAAAAATTGAAAAACCACTAAAAAGCAAGCCCCAAATCATCGTTAACTATTCGATAAACGATCACATATTCCGGATAAGCCTGCAAAAATTTCTTTTCAAAAGAACGTTTATATATAATAAATATATAATTTTAATCCTAAATATTTCCTCTCAGTTCCATCAATAATAATAAAATTGGACGGTTTTCTGAAATTTCACAATCTTATCAAATTCTTAGATCAAGATATTTAAATATTTATTCAGATCTTGACTGAGCTTCAGTCAAGTTTTATGAGTTGACAAACAAAACAACATATTGAACTTCAGTAGTGATGATCTAGATCTTGACTGAACTTCAGTAGTAATGAATAAAGAATTTCAGTAGTAATGATCTTTTTGAAAATTCATGTGAGACTTTAATAACAGCCTGGCAAATTTAAAAAATAGATTAAATTTTGGACTTCGCACTCTCCAACTTCAAATTTTTTTCTTGTAAACAACTCATTTTCACTGACTGCAATTTATGTATTATGTAAAATCCACAATAGAAATCTGAGCTAGAAAAATTGTGAAAAAACCATTTACTTGTTCTCCTCGATATATGACATATTCCGGATAATTTAAACCACCTGCCCGTGGTTGCCCCATCACCGAATGATGACCAGGTGGTGAATGTGCCATTTTATTACAAGAATTCTATAAAAACAGATATTTCAAAAATCCTACAGAAGCGAACAGAAAAATTATTAAACAACAAAGTTGGAATAATAGAAAAATAACTGGAATATTTTCGCTACCATCTACTTTTTAAAGATATTAGAACAAAAAAGAAATCTTTAAAAACAAAGCAAACCTAATCTATATTGTTTGATAATCTCATCCTGGTTAAAAATTAAGTAATATGGAACAAATTTACCTGCACAAAGCATCTTCCCAATGTCACTCGACAAAGCAATAAATGTCGCACACAAATATAGCAAGATCGATTATGGTGAAGACTGCAACCATTGCCTGCCATACCAAATACATACTGATTACTTTTGCTCGAATGCTCCGCAAAATAAATACCTATAAGAGTTCAATCCAACTGATTTTTTTTACATAATTCATATTTTAAATGAACTATGATTAGATTAGATTTATAGTATAATACCTATATACTAAATGAAACTGCAACAGAAAGTTGCTACTTGAAAAAGTTAGACAATTTCCATGTTCTTCAAATATCAAAATTAATTACCAGATAGAGAAAAATTTATAATTGATCCATTCTTCAGATAAATCGACTACATTTTGTTCTACGATTCAATGCATGTGAGGCTATCAGGATGTGTACTATTCAGTGCATATGACACTATCATTTAGGCTTTAAGTACACTTGGAGATTAAATGTCCTTAAACCGCTACTGATTTCAGTGCAAGAAAAGCATTCTAAAATTCCCACATCACAAAAATTTCGAGAATAATGGCATCTTCCTTAATAAAGATTCATGCATTAATTTTTGAAATTTTAACAAATTTCCAAATCAACTCACCAGCACCAAACATACCACCCATATATGAATATCTTTCATCGAAACCTTTCTGTACAATGGAATGTATAAACGGTGACCCATGATATAAAAGTTTCTCGTTATGCTCACCACAATTCTCTTCCGCTATATCTCCACGACGTCGCATATATCTTAGCAAAAAAAAATTGAAAGTACCAAAGTGTTGCGTTAGTGTATTAGCTTATTAGTTAAACTAATTTAAAAGTCTTTTATTTTAGAGAAGATTAAAGTCAACTTAAGAAAAGAGATTTCGTTATGAAACTGAATTTCTGAAAATTTGTGCTTAACAATTTTTAATTAGCTATCCATACATTCCAAACGGCTTTGTAAATTACTGATGCAAGATATTGCCACGTATTATTCATTTTTAATTAATTTATTCTATTAATTCTTCACAATTTATTTTGTTCCGTTTCATAGATAGAAATTGTCACCTTTCATAAACTTTTTTGTTTATAATCTTTTGTATTTCAACCACTTCAAACCTAGTATATGTTCCGCCCAAACCAAGATCTCGGTGTAATACAATCGTAGAATTCAGTCCTTCTTCAATTTTTTGAAAGAGTTCATCTGAACGCTCAATCTGTACCAGCACCGTACCTATCGATACTGGTATCTGAATATTATTTGATGAATTCCAATTTTCGTTACCTAAAAACACGTTTTAAATGTGTAATAAACGAAATCACATGGTAGATAGAATATCACAAAGAGTTAACACAGAATCGCAGTATTTAAAAACATGCATTATAATTATCTCGATCTTTGCTTCAATTCCTCAACATACCACCAACAAATCTCATTCATCCAGTGATAAATAATTAATCGTAACTAATAAATAATATTTAATGTTGAGCGTCGTAGGAAACAATAAAATATACGTCATTTTTTAGATCCATGCTAAATTAATTTTTAGAAATCTTAATAGTAATTATTTCAAAATCCAAATCTTGTCTGAAATGAATTAAAAATAACAAAAAAAAGGGGAAAAAAAGGGTAATTTGGTCTTGACTATCCAGTTCCTTGTAAATGAATTAAAAATTGATAAAAATCTCTCACTTTTCCATACGCATTTTCCAATGTTCTTAAGCAATCGAAATCGAGTCCCGAAAGTATCGATACCGATAGCTTTTAAATCGTCATGTGTCATACTGGCCAAAACATCTAATGTAATTTTTTCTTTAGCGAACAGATTCGATAGCGAACTAAGACCGATCGATTGCAAATATTCTTCCATACAGAATTTTGTTTCATATTCGTCACAGTCTATCTGGAATTAGAATAATTTGTTAAATTAATTTATCGAGAGTTTTGAAAATCTAGAAGACAACATTGTAGAAACAAACGTGGTAAAATTTTAGTCAGACGTTATGTATGGTGCATTTAATACCAAAATTTCAAGACTCAGTATCATATTATTACTACCTGTGCTTTTTACGATTGCTTTTAATGTATGAGTTGTATTTCTATCAAGCTAACTTCAATTTAAAAAAAAAAAAAATTCAAATATAAAGTCACAGCCGAAGAGTTTTCTGTTTAATCATAAAAAGAGAAAGAACTGCAATCATCTTAAGCATGGACTGTGAATATTAAACTACAGAATTTTTTCTTTTTTTTCTTTTTTTTTTTCCAAACATTAAGTCAATGAAATACTTACAACAAGAAATAAAACTTCGGATAAAAAATCTTAAAGTTGCAGGAAATACTTTTTCATTCGCTAAATTTTTTTCCTGTCTCGAACAACTGGCTATCCCAGATTGCATATCATCAACTGCATTATTCGAAAAATCCTGCACAAACGATGAAATTGGTAAATCATCTACTGATAATCCACTTGCATCCCCCACAATATGGACAGCTGGTAATTTTTTCAGATCAACTGGCATTGCACTCTGAATAAAACAGAAAAATCTCAAAACTGTTCTTCGAATATGTAAAAAATTGAAAATAATGTTAAACAATTACCACTGCAGGGAATATAAGTTTTAAACAACTATAAAAAATATAAAAAAAATATAAATATCGTAACACGCACTATTAACAGTTCTTTCGTATCTTCCATAACAGTGATATCCAATGCAGTAAAACCTTCGTTATTCTTCAATGTGACATCCGCGCCATTATTTAAAAGTAGTGAACAAATCTGGGTGCGACCCTAAAATAGTTTAATCTTATTTCATATATCACCAATAATTCTCTTAAGCTCACTTGACACCTTGTATAAGAGAATTTCAGTGAGTCATAAAAAGTAAATAATAATTTCATAACATCATTCTAGTGAAGATATTAGAAAATCTTTCGAATAATAACACTCTTACTTTCTGTGCAGCTTCATGTAGAGGAGTATATCCCCATTTATCAGGATGATTCACTTCGGCTCCACATTCGATTAATAAGCTAGCAATTTCCAAATGTCCGAAACTACTCGCATTGTGCAACGGTATCAGGCCACCTTTATCTTTCAAATTAACTTCTGCGCCATTTTCAAGTAAAAATCGCACAATTTCCAAATTATTATAGCCAGCTAAAGCAAATCGACTTCTTATTTACTGAAAAGCCAGAACGTTTTCCAAAGAAAGTTACCAACAAAAAAAAAAAAAAAGATTTGAGAAATAATTTACATCATAAAATATTTCAAGTTTTGTAATCATGTTGATGAGAGAGAAATTTGAGAAAAAAAAAAGGGAAGCAAATGTTACAAAAGCTACTCTTTCTTTTGGTTTTACATAATCCATTTTTCGAATAGTAATATAAAACATTTGCCGCAACTTCACACTCTTTTGAGACATTTAGATATGAATAAAGAGAAATGAGTGAAAAACAGAACAAAAAAGGAAATTTACCGGCCAAATGCAACGGTGTTGAAAAACGACCTCGAACATCGCGACAATTAACAGTTGCAGGGATAACGATTTTCCGAATTTTTTCAACATCACCTTCTTTAGCTGCCTCAAGCACCGCTTCGTCACCACGCAGAAGATCATACACATCATCCGCCCCTGGAAATGCAAATAAACTGCAAAACTGGCATAAAATTCAGACATTCTAGGGATGGGGAAATTTCCATATATTTACTTTTAGTATGTAAGATTTCTGAAAATTATTTATGGAACCTGTGTTTTTTTGGAGTAATACTTACCTTCTTTGACAACATCAAACGGAATCTTTCCATCGCGCCCTTTATGCTTCGGATCAGCACCATTAAGAAGTAGAAGTTTACAGACATCAAATTTTCCCTTTAAAGCAGCTTCGTGTAGAGGAGTATAGCCCCATTTATCAGCGGCATTTAAATTAGCGCCATGCTGGAATCCCAACTTTTAGATATCAGTATAGAAATTAAAAATTTCATCGGCATGAAAATGAATTTAAGTGGATGTGTTAACATTCGAACAATGATAAAAACTTCACTGCATAAATGATTATGAACGGATAATAAAATACATGTGTAACATAATATAATACGAGATTTTTATTAAAGTTAATCAATATAGAATTTAACCTTTACAAGTAATTCTGCGACAATCAAGTGACCATATGCACATGCATTATGCAGTGGAACCAACCAACTGAAAAACAGAGTAATGAAGATGAAAGAATTATGAAGATTTTATTTTCCTCTCATGCATGGCTGTGCTGGGTCAGAAAGATAACCAATATTTATTAGTTCTATCAAATAGTTGAAAAATTAACCAATCCAACATATAGACACCAAATTTGAATTTCAAACCCTGTATCTCTTGCTTCGACATTAGCGTCTTTTTCCAACAAATATTTCAAGACTTCTACACGATTATATCCAGCAGCAAAGTGTAAGGGTGTTGATTCACGACCGTCAAAATCTTTACAATTTATAATTTTTGTTCCACAACTTTCAATTATGCGCTGCAAAATTTCTATAATGAAATAACTACTCGAATTTATCATAAATCCCAAAACATGAAATTTATATAACAGTTTTAAAAGACCTACTTGTCACTGTTGACACATTAAAAAATATTCTAGCAATCGAAAAATCACATCATACTTCATACTTACATAGAATGTAGAATAAGACTTAGCATCTCAAAATGTACCATTCTAATGAAAAGACTGATGCGATGCTTAAATAATCATTTTAATTTGACTGTGATAAGAACTGACAAATTTATAATGTGTTTGTAACTTCATTTCATTGATTAAAAAGCAAAAGATAAATGCAAGAAAAAGAGGTGATTCAATAAAGATATAGTATCACAGATCAGAAAATCTATCTTACCTTTACTGTACAAAGATCACCGCATCTTGCAGCATCCAATAGATCCAATTCTTCTGAATGTCCTGTTTGTATCTCTCTTTGTAAAATATTACATTGTGTTTCTGGCACTTTAAATTTATTAGAAAGCGCATTGCTTCCAGAACCACTACCACGATTTCGGTTTTCAGAATAGTATTTACAGTCTCCTCTTCGTTTACCACATTTTGCACCATTGTTTATCTTTAAAAAAATGTCTGGAAATAACTAAAACATCTTATTTATCTTTCTAAATCCCTTCGATGACGAATTATATTATCTATAGCTGACTTATAGTAGTTACTTGATGTAAAGCAGTCCTAATATTACCATATTTCCAAAAAGAATTAAAAAGAATTACTTTAATCAGCGATTGATTAGGTAAAGTGTGATTCATAAGACTGTGTTAGTGACACAGTCTCAAGTGATATCACTAGTTCCTATCGTTTAGAAAACAATTTAGATTCATCAACCGGAAAAAGGACTGATAAAATAGACTCAATTTCCAAATATTTCCTCAAAAAAAAAGAAAACCCCGCGTTCCGTGAAACTAAAAAATAGCTTAGAATAAGAGACATCTGTTGAAATAAATAAAAAAGAGCGGGAGTAAGAAAAAACTGAACATGGGCATTTTAAAACTAAATTTTCGCTAAAGTTCGCAAAAATATTCAGATAAAATCTTTTTTAAAAAAATTTTTAAAAAAATTTATCATTACTTTGCAGCGTTTCTCTATTATGTTAGTTTTTTCCAGATTCCAAAGACTGATTAAATCTCTAATATCAGTATTTCTTGCAACATCAACTGCTGTTTTTTGTTCATTATCTTTCAGATCAGTTGGCAAGCCATAATTTAGCAGGCGTCTGAAATACATGTCCATCATTTCGCTAAAAATTTCCATAAATTCTACATTTGTATGTGAAAAACATGAAAAATTTCGAGCGAAAATTAAATATGAATACTATTTTTGTCTTCAATATTTTTGATCATTTAACCCAAAAAATAGACTAACATATAAAAGAGATCTCAGTTTGACAAATTTCTATAAAAATAAAGAAATGTAATAATTGTCTCACTTGCATAAATCAAAATCTCCTTTTTCGGCTGCAATATGAAGTACTGTCTGACCACGGCTAGTCAATTCACTAATATTCACACCACAATTTATTAGTACTTCCAATACATCATAAGAGCACATTTTTGTTGCAACATGCAGCGCCGAAAAACCTCTAAAAATTGAGAGATATTTAATTATATATCATAATAATAACAGTTTTAGAAAAATTACATGGTCAACATTCATCAATATGCATTTGAAAAGTAAACATTCGCAACATATTATTAATCGAAAGGGAATCAAAAGAAAAAAAAAAATGTAATCGAAAGAAATTCAAAAGCAACTAGAATATCTTAAACTAATGAGAAAATCTCTCATATAAAAAGAAAGTTTTTAAAGAAACTTACTCCTTGTTCAGAACATTTGTAGGACATCCATTTTTCAAAAGCATTTCAGCAATTACTTTTCTTCTTTGATGAGCCGAGCCTGCAACTGCATGTAATGGAGTCTCTTTCAGACAGGGATGCACATAATTAGGATCTCGATCAGCTAATAGATTCTTCAACTGAAAATAAATCAACTTGCATCAAATTAAGATTCAATTCTAAAATATTTATATTATTCGAAAATACATAGTCTGATGAATTGTGAGGAAAAATCCTTCCTATCAGTAGACATTCTAATATCTAAAACTTCTCTACTCACTATGTCCGATATTATTAAAAATTTACGAACCATGAGAATATCGCCAATTTGTGCTGCCGCATAAATTTTGTAGCCCGCATATTCATAAAGTATTTCTTTTTTAGCATCTTCATCAGTTATATATTCGATGGGTGCTTTTGCATTGCCAGTTTTACGTGTTGGATCAGCTCCATTAGCTGCCAACAATTTTACCACCTTGGAACGATTAAAATTTGGATTTTTTAACCACTACAATGTGAGAGAAAAAAAAAAACAAAATTCAGAACATTGAAAGATGTGGTTATCATTATTGAATTTTGTCATGATTTAAAAAGTACATACAAACCTCTAGACGTCCTTTACTTGCAGATTCATGAAGTGGTGTGAAATTCCACAAATCTTCAGCTTGCGAATCGGCACCTGCTTCCAGCAATAAACTGACTACTTCCAAATGTCCAAATGAAGACGCATTATGAAGTGGAACTAAGCCTCTGCAATATTTATAAACCTTGACTTCAAAAACATACAAATTTCGGAAGAAAAAAATGAAGTAACTGTCAATTAATAACAACGAATTTTTAGTATTAAACTCGACTATAAAAATTTTCATAAATGTCGTATTGCAAAGATATGTCGAACAAGAAATTTTATGTACTGGACTTAAACAATAACATACCCAATATCTATAGCCTGAACATCAGCACCCTTTTCTAACAAGATTTTCACTGCTCTTACTCGATTATAACCACAAGCCAAATGTAAAGGTGTTGACTGAAAGAAATTTTTATGTTAAATGTTGCAAAAAAAAAAATTAAACCCGAATTTCCGACTAGAATCTATAGATTCCAGATTAAATTTCACTAAATTTCAAATGAATTTAAGCCTTAGTTTGCAAACTCTTGATTTCGAAAACACCAATGAATTCCTCAGTTGATTTCTTTTGACTTTTTTCTGCATTTATTTCTTTATTAGTCACAAATTCTAACCTTTCGCCCAGTAGCTGCATGACAGTTAACATTGAAGGGTGTTAAACAAGATAATAAGCTTTCCTCATCTCCAATCTTTGCTGCTTGTAATAACTCTTCTTTTCTATAGTCACCTATAAGTTACAGAAATCAACCGCCTGCTTTCAATTCTTCATATCTTTAATAAGTTAAATTTTATTCAACTGATAATTAGCAAAATACAATATCGGACCTGTAAAAACAGCTTTAGCATCACCATCAGCCAAATCTTGCGGTGTCTTACCATCCGAATTTTCGCTCAGTACTGAAGCACCGTGCTGTAACAGGAGGACGCAAACATCAGCCTAAAAACGATTTCTAAAGTAATTCAAGGCAAAAAATTTCTTCGCTATACATCATCGTTAAAAAAAAGAAAATTGGACTGTATCCGAATTTTTTCTATAAAAGAAAAAAAAAAGAGAGACTAAATGTTTCGGAACGATGAAAAGCTATATTATATTTGGAGTTTCTTAATTTCCAGAAAAGTAGGCAAACTCCTAACGTTCCTGAATAATTAACTTTCACAAATGCATTATTACAGAAACATACTTTTCCCCATATAGCTGCTTCATGAAGAGGTGTAAATCCCCAGTGATCGCTAACATTTGTATCAGCACCATTTTCTAGCAAAATTTTTACCACATCAATGTGTCCAAAGGAGGAAGCGTTATGTAACGGAACCAAACCACTATCATCGGCTTGGCTTATATTTGCACCAGCCGCAAGCAATGCTCGAACACAATCTACCTTTCCGAAACCGGCTGCATAATGTAACGGCGATGAGTGACGATTATTTAAGTCAGGCTAAAAAAAGAGACTATAGAAAAGTCGGAAATTTTCAACAAACCATACCAACTCAAAATGTTCTTAATTATATTCAAATAGCACAAACTAAGACAATTTTGTCAAAAAGGCCTATTTTTTCCATTTGTTTAATGTTTTAAGCTATGATCATCAAACTGGGATAAAATGATTTCTGATTTATTAAGGAATAGTGAGTTTCTGACAATTTTATCAGTACTTTTGTAAATGCATCTATTATTTTATTCCAATGAAAAATCAATATCTAATAAAATTGCTTCATAATCATTCTTGTCGTTGTATTCTTGTTGCAAGCACTTTAGAACAACAAGACAATAGAGACAATCTGACATACCTGATTTACTGTTTCAGGTTTAAGCAACTGCAACAAAGTCGACAAGTTACCTTTTTTACACGATTCAAACAGTTTCAAGTATTCTTCTTCATGACATCGATCTGGAACTTACAGCTAGAGATTCTAGCTCGAAAAACCAGAAAAGTCAGACAGAACAATTCCTACTTTACACTTATTACTAACATGAACTAATATCACTTATTTATGAATCTCTCAATTCACCAAACTTTAACGGCCATGCAATGGGGTATCAATTTACCATACTGTAATAAATTTTTAAAATTTCATACTAAAATAATGTCCTCATCCGACACTACTGCTTTACGCTCTTCGATTGGTTAATTTCAAAATTATAGAAATTTAATCATTAAATTCGAGCTTATAATTTACTTTCCAAACTGCGTATAGTGCCGCAGATCGTACATAATATGTTGAGAAATGCAAAACATGTGTGAAATAACTTTATGCGCATTAACATATTTTGCATGATGTATATTGCATGTATTTTGTATGACCATTAACAAAAAATGCTTATAAAAATTGCTTCAAAAAAACATATTTACCATGGTAGCTATTTTGTTTGGTAACCGTGGGAACTTGCGTGAATTGCTGTAGCTGCCGTACGCGTTTGGGCGACATACATCACACTTCAATATTTTGCGAATTCATAACGAAATAACGAAGTCGAAATGCTTCGCCAGTCGGACGAGAAATCAGGAAATTACAAAGATTAAACAGTTAGTCAAAATGAAAAAACATTTTAACATTCTGCCTTATATCCAGAGTTACTCATGAATTTATTAACAAACATTGCGCAAAACTATCATCTCAGTCTTCAATCTAAATACTGTCGAACGAAAATCTCAAAAAACTTGGGCTGCGTTAAATAATGTTGATTTCGGAGAGTGAAGAAGATGCGTTCTCTGATAGAAATCCGAAGTGAGGATTTGAATGCCGTTAGTTTTGCGCAAAGTTTATTGATTGACTTATAATGACTCTAAATATGGGGCTGAACATTTGTATATATTTTTTTTATTTTGACTTGTCGTTTTAATCATTCTGTATATAGATAGATATAATAGTTAACAAAGGTAAGTTAGAAATATTTTGACCTTTTTTCTCCGAATATTAATCGTAATTAATACATATATATTCCAAAAAAAAACATTTAAAATTTGGTGTGCGTGAAAAATAACTGCTGATATGTACATAATCAAATCTTTGTGAGCAGAAAAGTAATGTGTTCCTTAAGCAGTTGCTGATTACAAATGAATAGAGAAATGAAATTAAGCCGGTATAGTAAGTTTAGAAATCGAGATATATTTAAAAGAAATGTTAATAAAATAAATAAGACGTTTTCTTCATACATTGCCTATTTTTCATGAACAAAGCAATTCTAGAAAGCTAAACATAATAAAATTTTAGTACAGAAGAAATTCATCAAAATTAGGACTGGTTCTTCGTGATAGTCTAAGAGCAGTTTAAAAATAATGCAGGAATTAATTCACATTATTTGTAGCTGGACATTCCAGTATGTCTTTTCGTTTTCCAAATAGTTCTGATCAGATCTCGGGTTTCTTTATATTTTCATTTTCTTGATTCTGAAAATTTTTGTATTATTCATTCTATGATTTTTGGTGAACAAGAAATGAACTGTTAAAAAGCTAGTTAGAAATTTCGAAAAACACAAAATTTCGATATTATTATTTTTCGCAATGGTTTGCAAACTCTTGCAATGTCTGAAAAAATAGAACTAAAAATTTTTAGTCTTACAAATTGAACTGACAAATCCTGCGGATTATCACTGCTTTGTAAACAATGTATGTTTAGTGGATCATTGTATATAGTTTAAGTAACTCTTCATACAATGCTTTATCCCACTGAATTGCTTCCAACTTATTTTCACAAAAAGATTATCGTTTGTGATTATGAAAATTTATTCATAACACTGCATGTTAAAAATTATGATTCTGAAAAATCTATACTATAAATATGTTCATTAGACTTAAATTTCTCAAATAATATCAGCACTGCAGAAAATTCGAGAAGTGATTATTCTCACCAGTTATGTTTACTTCTTAAAAGTTTCTTCCGCGCCAATATCAGTCGATACTGTATATTCCTCCAGTCCAAACCTTTTTCTCTGCCATATTAAGTCAAGTCTGAATTTGGAGTTTCCTTCGTACGTAGTTTTTTTTCGAAAAAATTACACTGTTATCGTCAGCAGTTTTTTGTATACTTTATTTTGATCGAGATAGTAGTGAATATAATTAATTTATCATTAATTCTTCACTACTATAATCTATCATTGAATCTTACTTTGAAGCGAAAATTTTTTAAGCAGTTGAGTTCAAGGCACGTAATTGCATGATCAATATTATGCTTTCAAAATCATAAATAAGCCTGATAGTCATAATTGAATCATTTTAGCGTTATGAAAAGAAGCCAACCTCCTTACCTTGAAAAAAATGCGCCATATATACAGTTGACAACAATATTACGCTTTGCATCATGACGATGGAAAATTAGCTATGCTGTCATGTGTGAATGCTTTTCTATCAATTGAAATGGTGTAAAGGAGCAAAAAGTCAATCGCAAAAACTTCAAATAAACCGCGTAGGTATCATACTTGATGATGAAGTTAAAGTGGTCTAAAAACAGCGAAAGTCATTCCTTGGTTTGCTGAAGTATAAACAAAGGGCATTACCAGCAAAATCCGTTATAGATTATGTAAAGTAAATATTTGCCGTCCGTTATATCATCATTTAATCATATCATCATGTAAAGTGATATATCATGAGAAATGAGAAGTTTCTTAGAAAGGAAGGTTTTAAAATCACTTTTTCTCTTTGTCTCGTAAGTTTGTCATATAATGAGAATGCGAATCAGCAATCTGGATAATTCTGGTAAGTTCGAGCAAATTCTTGATATGTTACCTATGAAGTGAATAATGATCATTTCAACTTATTTCGTTAATTTTAACGCCAATCTGCAAATAGGGTATCTGTAACCTGTGGATGATATATTTGCACAATATGCAAATTCAATGACATATATTTGCAATTCGCAAACACTGATCCTTATTCTGTAGAAACTAAAAGTATTTGATAAATACTAAAAATTATGATAGGACCTAATTTTGGAAGAGATTAGAAATCGACTGAAAGGATTCGCCATCCTTCCTCTATAAAAATGATATTATTACAAGTTTGATTATCAATTTCCCTCTCAGTAATGTTTGAAATGTTTTTGAATATTGTCACATCATCTCTATTGTTCAATAATTGATAAATAGTTTTCAACCTTTCTGCTCAACGTGAATCTTCGACACCAATGCATCATAATCTACTCGACACAAAACCTTTAATTCCAGAAAAACTGACTGAGTTCGAACCAGTAATTCTTAAATTCAATAATAATCAAACGTGTCGTCACTCCTTGTCATGTTAGATCCGCAAATTCAGGGCACCTTATTTAGGGGTATTTTATAGCTGGCATGACAATTATTTTAAAGAAAGCGTTGTAACTCAATAAGTTCACAAATCCCAGCAAAAACGGTCATTTCTTATGTTATTGTGATTCATCGTAAAGATTGTGACAATTGGACGCAGTTCAACTCTTCGGAACAAACATGGTAGAATAATAAGCTTTGATTCTATCTTTGTAGAAAAATCTAAAAAACAATTCTATGAAATAAAATGTTTATTAATAGTAAATTATAGTAATATCTGATTTGTGAATGAAATGTAAAGAGAAAAGAGCATAGCTGAGACAATAATGGAACTAATATAATGAGTAATTTTTGTATTTAACCACATGTTGAAATCGAAGCAAGTATAATAACCCACAGTAAATGATTCGAAGTTATTATAAATGTAACGCATATGAAAAGACAAAGAGACGCCAATCATGTGATTGATATCACGCACAATAATCTATTCCTATGAGCACGTTATTAAATAAATCGCCCTTATTTCAACGGTTCGCGCGAGTCAAAAGAGGATGTGTCTGCTTCTACTAGAAATTTAGAAGGCTATCTTTAAAAAAACAAAAAGGATGAATGATTTCTGTACTGAATGTTTCTTTTTTTTTGCTGAAATATGACTGAAAATGTCTGATCTCAGACTGCATATGACTGATCTTTTGTTACGCACGATTATGCAAATCAAAACTTTAAGGTACATGTCCAATGTATCTAATATTGCTATTAACACTACTGAATGCATCAGAAACAATAATATATTATAGTTCGTAACATTCCAACCTTATCGTTCCTTAAACAACTAAATATATGCCAAAATTAGGGCAATTAACTTCCACAATAAAAGAGAAAGTTAAAAAACTAAAACTTCTACTCAATTTCATACTTATTCTTTTCAGAATAATAATCGGAAATGAAAGATTTTGAAACATGGACTTCACTTAAGAATATGAATAACAGTTAAGTATCAAAGACAAAAAATTATTCAGTTCCTACTATTGAACACACTAAATTTAAGGAATCCTCATCAATCCTAATTCTGCAAACTTATAAATAAATAATTAGATGGATAAACTGCATAGCTTAAGATTAAACAGGATATCTGAAAACAATAATCGTAAAAAAATACTTGGCGCCGGATTAAAAAATCATCAAATAAAATGCTGCAGGCGAAAAAGCAAAACTGAAATTTTACAGTTTAACACTTTTATGAAATCACAGAATGTCACATTTGCTCTTTTTCTTCTTCTTTTGCTGCAGCGCCGCTTGTGTAGCCTTCTCAAACACTTCACGGATTCCCTAAATAAAAGTTGCTAATAAAGAATTTGTTTTCAAAATAAAAACTGTTGTTTTGCTTTCTGTTCGTTGTGATTGCAATTTTCCTCCCAGTTTCCCCCCCCCCTCCCCCAACTCATAGAATTAGTAAATTTCGATTACATCCACTTCCGTTTTTTTTAATTCCATCCCAGCTCAATTCATTCTTTGCATATACTTCTAATTTTTCGTTTTTCTTCTATAAAAAAATAATCCTATTTCGGCTGAATATCTTTTCTGAAAGCTTCCAGGCACTTTGCAAATAAATGGACAATTAATTGTTTAACTGCCTGACATAACAGAAAATTATTCTCATAAGTCAACAAATGCAGTATATTAACAATACAGAATATCGCTTTTCCAGATTCCCCACATTTTTATTCTGATCATTAAAAAAAATCGAATCCACCCCAACATCTAGGTAAATTTTCCTATTCTATATAATTCTGTCTCCAACTTTTTTATTCTCTAGATTCGTAATAATGTATGATTATTAAATAGTTACTTAATGTTCTGTCTTATTCTTTCTTCGAAGAGAACAAAATGACATTTTTTCAAATCCAACAAAAACTTACTTCCTTCGCTTTGGCAGAACACTCCAAATATGCGAAAGCTCCTATTTGCTCTGCTATAGCACGTCCCTGTTCCGATCTTACCGGTTCTTGTTTCATTTTTGCCAATTCACGAATAGTCTGCTGATCATTTCGAAGATCTTTCTTGTTACCAACCAAAATTATTGGAACATTTGGACAAAAGTGCCGTACCTGAATTCATCAATTAGAAATACGTCACAATTTATTTTTAAAAATTATTTGAGAAGTAAAAGGTACTGAATAAAAGCAGAAAAGTTCAAAAGTCGAAGAAACGGATATCAAAAAAATTAAAATTAACCTCAGGGGTCCATTTTTCGGGAATATTTTCAAGCGAGTCAGGCGAATCGATACTAAAGCACATTAAAATAACATCAGTATCCGGATAACTGAGTGGGCGCAATCGATCATAATCCTCTTGACCAGCCGTATCCCACAAAGCCAATTCTACCTATATGAACGATAAATAGGAACAACAAAAATCTATGTGATTTCTTACATTTTTCATTCCTAAAATTTTTTATTACAATTTGAACACACAGTTATGTTAAATATTTTCACTAATGAAAATCATTTAATGGTAGTCTGCTAACACTATTTCAGTTGGTGCAGAACTTAGAGGTTATAATTTCTTTATTTATTTACCTAATAAATACTTTAATAGCGTGGAAGATGAAAAATTTTAAATCATTTTTTCTTTAAACAACGAAAAAAAAAAGAAAAAAAAAGATTGCAGTAGCGATTTTGTTAGGAAATCCATAGGACAGGATAAAACTTTAAATTAGGTATTAACACTTTTCTACAGAAACGTATGTTTATAATTAAAATCATAAATCACTGATAACTAAGAATTAATGATACAATGTGATGGGAATTGAAAAAAAAAAATAAAATAAAACAGATTACTTGCTTCCCATCAACTTCTATATCTGCAACATAATTCTCAAAAACTGTCGGCACATAAACATCAGGAAATTGATCCTTACTAAATACAATCAACAAGCATGTTTTGCCTGAAATAGATACTTGTTCATTCATTAAATTTCACTTTTTTTTTTTAAAAAAAATCTTTTTCCTTACGCTAAAATCAAAATAATTAGCCAAATTCAGCGGAAATGGCAATTTATGAATTACTAATCTTTCCTAATTTGCGATTTTTTCATTGGTCTTTACAATACGAAAGAATAAACAAATGGATAGCAAATCACTAACCACATGCACCATCACCAACAATAACCAGTTTCTTCCGGATAGTTGCCATAGTAGTAATGCCAATAAAAAGCTAGATAGTATTCTTTTAATAAATTCTACAATTTTTGTTAACATTTGGTTTTCTACATGAAAACAATGTGCAACTCAGAAAACGTAATCGGTACTATTACTTCCCTTATTCCCTCCTTTCACTAAATTACTGAATACGATGCTTTTCTTCTGTTTAGCGACCAGGTTTTTCCTTTTCGGAAAGATAGTTATAATATTAAAAAAAAAAAAATTGTATTATAATTATCTTTCCGACTAAAGAAGAATGAAATTTAAGACTCAAGCATCATGCTAGCTAAATTATGGTAATATAAGATGTTGTCTTATTTCTGAGCTATCGCTGGCTAATCATTGCCGCCTTAGTGTAGCGCAATCTCTCTTATTTCTCATCAATCTGTCTTCAGACAACACATTTCCATCTTCGACTGTCATATAGATAATAAGATTTTGCAACAATAAACAAAATGATATATTGAAACTGATGTCAAACTTTGTCTCTCCAACTAACTAGAATATTGAAAGAAGTCCATGTGCATCTTCATGTGAAGAGGGATTATGAAAAATATTGATTTGGAAGTGTGAAATTATGGTGCTGTCGGGGAAATCTGTAATTACCGTAAACAAGGAGTTTAAAGATCAAGTAGCAAAGAATTGAGTACTAAAACTAAGAATGATTTGACGAGCAAAACTTCTCGAAATTTCGCGGTTTACTGAGAACCAGACGAAGATAATTATCTCAGCAATGAAGAATAAGAAAAAAAAGTGAAAAGATAAATAAATAAAAAGATTTTCAAAACATTCCTTGAAATTATCCACGAAATATCCACTTTCGCTGTTTTCTTGCAAATGGAAAAGTGGCTATCGACATGCTTAGAAGTACTGAACAAAAAATTGAATTCAGTGCAAGTGAACTGGGTATTACTACCAGCAAGAAGAATTCCCAGCATTTTTAACTGACGAAAATTTTCCTGAAAAGGTAAAAAATTGCGGTAATTCTGTCGATGATATTAATGCCAACTGGAAAGGAACTGACAAGAAAGTATCCCGGATATCGATGTGAACGTTTTACCAAAAGTATTCAACAAAAAAATCAATTTAATTACGGAATTTAATACTAACTATCTTGGTGAAAATTCCGAACAAGATTTTCAATATCGACATCCAGATGGTCACTAGTGAGAAAAATTAATAGCGGATGAGTGCGTTTGAGCTATCGAAAGCTAAAGCGTCATGCATCAGAAACTATTGAAAACTCAGCTGAAAAAAGCTGCCAGTGGTTTTTGATCATTTTCATTGCTATCTGATGATGCGTTGAACGAAATAAACATCATTTCACTGAGAATTTTGTTATGTCAAAAGAAAGAATATAACTGCATTGAAAGAATCTGTTGGACAATGACTTCAATTGCATCAATGACATTTGGTTCAACAACTGACTTCATAATTTGTTTTGCGAATGAGACATGATGGAACATTGAGTTGCTAAATTTGAAAATACTGCTGCATCATTTAGTATTAAAATGGTGACAAAGATTAAAAATAACGAACCACTATTGAAACAAATTTGCAGCGTAAACAACAATACCATTTTCTGAATATTGCATGCATGAATTCTAAGTCGATCGAGACGAATTTTCAAAATGAGGACCATAATAAAAGGTCGGACCATGAAATAATTTTGGATTTAATGAAGGATAGTTGGTACTGTTTGAACCGAACAAATCTAATATCTTTATGCAGAATTTTTGTTAAAACAGATTGAGAACTATTAAATTTTCTGATCAAAAAAAAAAAATAAAAAATAAAAAAAATAAAAAGGTAAGAATGAAAAATGGTAAGAAAAAAATGGATGAGAACACTGATAGATTTGGATAAAATGAACATAGCTTGGTCATAGATTAAGTCTTTTCTATACTTTATGAAAATTGTGAAGCAAAGTTTGAGATTTTGATAAGAAGAATTTCGAGATTCTTCTATTGCTTGGCTTCGTTTTTGAAAAAGAATGATGATATCATCAAAACAAATAAGATGCTCGAAAGACTTGGAATCATGGAATCCACTATTTTATGGAAAGTTCCAAACAATAGCTAACTGTAGAAATAAGATTCTCTGCGGACATTAATGGAGAACACTTCACCGCACTTTTCGGAAAGCTTTGTATGAAGACGGAAAAAAAATTTGAATGGGTAAAAATAGCAATAAGCTTGAAAAATCTGAAACTGCAAAGAAATATTTGTTGAGCGTTTCAATGAGACCAGCATAGAGATCTTACAAATTCGAACAAAATTGTTTTCATAAGTATAGTGAGTGAAGCTTTTCATGGTGAATAATTGATTCGAAAATGATTTCTATTTCGTCGAATCTATTCAGTTCAATTTCTATTATAGATATAAGGGACTAGACGTTTGTTACAAAAAAAAAAAAAAAAATTTCTGGATGAAGCCACAAACTGATTAAAACATTTGCAATAGATAAAACTTATTTCTTCTGATATTAAGAAATGAGAGATGACAAACTTTTTCGCATTAAAAGCATTCAGGAGATGAAAGGAAATTCTCATGGACTACTGAATTGATTAGTTTGAATTAAACTTGTAATTACATTTAAGTTTATCTTCTACTCTTCATAAAACCAAGAAGAAGCTTTGATCTTCGCATAATTTATTGAATTGCGTTGAGGATTGTAGATAACAGCAATATCAATAGCTAGCAGTACTAATAAGAAGAAACAAAAAATTCAGTGCTATGCGTCAGGCCGAGAAATAATTAAATAGAAAAATCAATATGGAATCTTTGATATTGTCTTTCTTCTCGATTCTGTTTGGAAATTATACAAACAGTACTAGCCTTTTTTTCTTTTTTAGAAAAGGGATGAAAATAGATACATATATCAGAATTTAAAACGATTCTGTACTTCGAAGTTCAATGGATATGAAGTAGTGTAGTGACTTTATAGATACTTTAAAAGACAAATTTTCGGATAACATAACTGTCGTGCATCTGAAATCGTCTGGAATTGAAGAGAAGACATCAATCAATTTTGTTTAGTAGACACTGGAGTCAGGAATGACACAATGCAACAGCACAATATCAGTTACTTCTTTCTATACTGTATATTTAATAATGCGTTAGCTCAAAAAGTATCAAGGTTAAGTATCACTAACTTACTCCACAATTAAACTAACATATAAAACACACAATCTGTCTATCTCAGCACATTCTCCAAGCTATAATTGCAAGTTGGAAATGCAACCTTCTCGAAAATCACAGAATGAAAAGGTCAAAGCACAAAACACAACAAATTCTAGGGAAACAATGCAAGACAGAAGTCTCGCCCCCCCAAAACACACAACGCCTCATCGACTTTCACATCCCGCTTAATCATCGTCCAACGCTAATGCGTTCGAGTTGCAACATGCAACAGTGACGTCCCATTTGACAGATCTGGCATGCTTTTTTCCATGACAGGGGAGGGATGATATACGAAGTGACCTTTGATCTTGTTGAAATTATCATGATTTCTTGGAGTTGTATTATTTCATTTGCATCTTTGGCCATAACCATAAATGAGATAACTTGTTATATACGATGTCAGAGATAGTTTATTTTATTTATAATCTTTATAAATATTTCTTGAAAGTTTAATTTTTCCATCTTCTTGTTACTGAAAATGAAACTGTGATTTCTCGACGCGATGTATTTCGGCCTCAAATGTCGCAATTTCCATAGGCAGTAGATTAATTGATAATTCTGAAATGAAATATATTTCATTTCATTCGTTTCTTTTGTGTTTTGCTCCCCACTGATCGAAGTTCTGATTTATTAGAATTACATTGCGGGAAATAAAAGCATTGGAAATTTAAAGAACAAATTGAGTTTTAACAATAAATTAGTTAAAAGCTTTTTTGAAGATTTTGTTTTCATTAAAGCATGTCTTTTTACAATGGCACAACGTAATCTTCAGAGGATGATAGGCTAAAGATTAAACTGTGTCATTAAGTTGAACCTCACTAATTAAGCTATCATCATTAATGATTTGCATAATCTCTAACTCCTATTCATTGAAGGTTTCCTTGTCTCTAAACTTTTTACAATACGTATCTCCATTTCCTTACACAATAAAATATCCAAATGAAAGGATGGAACTCATAAATAGCTATCTAAATATGTTGGAGGATAAGAATATCTGGCACAAAACTCAAATTTGTTATGCTGTAATATTATCGAGAATAAGAAATGGATTTAAATTTAAATTAGAAAGAAAAAAAAAAAACAAAAAACAAAATCAGCCCAACAGTCTATAGAAAAAATCTATTTCTCATTCAAAAAATTTGTGTATTAAATAAAAATTTAGTAGTTTTTTTTTGTCTGGCCCAGTGCAAAAAAAAAATTAAAGTTCCACCTTTTCGGAAAATTCCTGGAAATTTTTGATTTGATATGAATGAAATATTTTGTGCAGGCTTTTTAAGAATTCTTTTTTTCATCGATGCAAGATTGAGTTCCTCCATCGAAATAATATCGAATGCAGTGAATAAGCCCTGTGATTGTGAATCAGACAAATGATTGAAAGTTCATTTCATTCAGAAATCGATTTGAAATGGAAAAAGAAAGATGAGGCATAATGCCAGAAAATTCTGACAGAAACGATTTCTTATTATGCTGATTTGATAAATGATAACTTAATTAATAAATGGCTCAATACGAGATACGGATAGTTGGAGACAGGACTACGACTTTCTGTTTGTGTTCAATACGCTGTCACGCATTGAAATGAAAATAGTCCCTTCATTGAAATTTCAAAATTTCATTAAAATTCTATGAATTATTCACATCTCTAAACAGAAACAATAAATTTTCATTGTATTTAAGTTTGTTTTCTAATTTGTAGCAAAAGAAAAAATGCTTACATTCAGAACGACTTTGGTCGGTTGGGCTAAATGTTTGTCCTCATCACCTTGAAAAATATGTTCAAGACGGATAATGATACGTGTTGGAGCTATCATTTGCATGGTCAGAACATTGATAGCCAATGGAAGTGATCGATTTAGAGCAGAATACTAGAAAATAAGGACTGTTTTAGAACATCGGTTTTTTGAAAATTTACTAGAAATAAATTAGATTTATTTCATTCAAATATTTACTGAAATTCTCATTTCATTAATTAAAAATAATGAAAATTGAAGGAAAAGATAACATACAGTTTAGTTTTGATTTAGTGCTTATAATTAATCCTCTCATAGTACCTCAGTAACAAATGTTCGATTATGATCCCAAGGAGTCATTTTGCGTTCCGCAAATGTAATTAACGGTGAATTATAAAGTTCGAGAGAGAGTGGCCTGTAGAATTTTGCCGAATTTTCAGGACTTTCCATTATAATCCAGTGTCGTCCTCGAACAACTAACCCTTGTCCAGTGTCACCTAGTTCATCCAATGCTTCACCGACACCGAAATTGTCATCATAAAATAATCTGCGATGGAGCTGGAAACAAATTTTCGACCCTGTCTGTATTTTATTGCTGAAAATTCCCGTTTATTATTCGAAAATTAAAAAAACTTAAAAAAAAAATAAAATAAATTTGTATAATAGAAATCTATACAAAGTACCATTAATTCAATTTGTCCATCATTCAAGCTAGTACCACCATGAGAGCGATCCGTAAGTACGGTTAACTGATTTTGCGAATCTCGAATATAAATACGATTATTTATTGGATAGTAATTTCCCGCTATTGGTTCCGTATTGGTGTATGAGAATGATGGATAATAGTTTTTACTAAAAAGAATTTCAGACAGAACTAATGTCCACAGAGATAGAACAATCATGAAATGATCATGAAATAAACTTCAAGCATATTGTATTTCTCTTTTCGATAGAACTAGAGAAGTAAAAGTAAAAATTACCAAACATGCAATTTAGCAAAATCAACCTATCATTGTAGAAATTTACTTACGTTCTTTTCATCATTTGTCTTCCATTTGAATCAGTATAAAATACCCCCGCCGAATGTATGTCGGCTGTATATCGTGTAATTATTTCTTTTGTCACTGGATTTCTGAAGCAGAAAATAATAAGCGGGGGAATTTGAAATTTGCAAAGAAAATTCAAAAATAAATTAATTCGTATTTCAATTAGAATATCTCTCTTTGGAAATGAGGAAAAGAAGGAATATATATACTTAATATTTTTAATTTTCTATCATCGGAAAGATACTGTTTGTCGTGCATTTTTTAAAAATAGTTGAAAAAATATCCAAATTTGTTTTCGATAAAAAATGATTTAAGCATACTTGAGCTCCTTTGGTATTGGCCCAATAGTCCATTCAAATTCCACAAAATTTTTGCCTTGATACAATCGAATCACTTGACTAATCCATGGAGCGATGATCTGCCTCGTCTCATTTATCAATGAACCCTAGAAATTAAATAAAATAAGAAATTTTATCTTCTACTGATTCCAGGCGTTATCAGACTTAAATTTTTTAATAACTAACAAATATAAATACATATTACTGAACGTACCTCAATATATTCCACTGTTGTAACATTTGATATCTGCTCCGCCTGAGTACTGTTCGGTCGGAAAATATAAGCTCCTGATGATTGATTCGTATAGTTTGAATAACCCATCCCTTTGTAAACAAAGAATTCTTGCTTAAATGTAATCGTTCTACCGGTTTTCCGGTTCTTTAATGATATTAGCTGTCCGATTCCATTGAATGTAAGCTCGATGTACTGCAAATTCATATTTGAGCTATGGGTAATTTCACAATTGCAAATTTATTATTAATGTTACAATTTATGCAAAAAAAAAAGAGCGAATCTTTCTGACATTTGGAAAGCCTCGCAATTGCAGTTTTTATCTCCTGAATTATCAAGAATGTAATAGACAAATTTACAATCTTTTGATTTTCAAATCTGTTCGATCTCACTTATCCATTTTATGATTTTGCTAATCATACGACTGCTAATCTAATCTATTGCTAAATTAATTATGCAGAATTTAATACGTCCCCCAAAGCATTGCCTCATTTTTCATTACTGTTGTGTTGATTTTCTTTCCTTTTTTGATTGGCTTTTGTACTGAACGATTTTTTGCATGTTCGACCACTTTTGTTGTCCTAAAATTTACATCTCGTAAAAAATTAACGAAATTATCTGTCATCTCATTTTCAGTATAAATCATTTTCAATTTTAATAGAATAATACGAACGTTTGATTAGACAGAAAAAACGTTGTGAAGCCAAGCGCAGGTATATTTGTCGGAATAAGCAATTCATAAGGGGCACTTAATGATTTCTTCAGTTGTGCGCCATTGTAAAATACTTTATTGATCTGAAGATTGATTGGACTACATTTTTTTACTAATTTTATTTTCACAATTCAAACCCCTCATTCCTTCAACCACATTCTACAAAATTTTCATATAAAATATTTAGCCATTTTCTTTGGGCGAAAAAAATAGCGGACAATAGAAATAATATGGTAGATTAAGCTGGAGATATAATAAACTTATTTCAGGGTACCAGGTATGACCATTTTAGGTGTTGCAATTGAACTATCTGAAAGACTTAATTTCTGAAAAGTTACAAGAACTTTTCTACAACTGTTCAAAACTTCAATGAATCCTGGTAAATTGAAGCTTGATTCTATACAAGTATAAATCAACTGATGTTATATTCAAGTGCGAAAATCTTGTTTATAATAATTTGCATCTTGCAAAGCATGAGAACAAAAAAAAGAGTTGACAAACCTGGACATTTAGTGGTTTTCCGTTGGATGACCAAACAGTAGCTGATTGTGAATAAAAAGGAATTCGCAACACAGTATTCAGCGGATGAGAATTTGAATTATATACAACAATAGTTTCGTTAGCGTACAATCGGAAAAAAATAAGGAAGAGATCGAAAAGATAGAAGTGAAAGTATCCTAGCGGACATTACGACGAATTACTAGACGGCGAATACAACTAAAGTTTGAAATTAGAAACAGAAACAACTTCTCGCCTTCAAAAGATACTGCTATATATCGCTCAATATGTACTCACATCCACTGAATTTTATATTTCAATTCTATATTTTTAAAACATCATAAATTATTGAATATTACCAGAAATTCTTGAATCTTTGTGAAAGCACTACTTCTCATATTTCGATGTCCATTCGCAAATTTTTTTTTTTGATGGACATAGCGACAAGTAAGATTTGAAACAGATGTGATATATTTAGAAGAGACTAGTTAAAATGATACATCAATAGCGAAAAAACAAGAAACCTGGTTGCATTACATATGGTTACATTGATGTCACGGCAAATGATCTGTTTTTCAGGAATTATTCCACTTAGTTTTGGGATTAATTTCGTAAATATATTGTTAATGGTTGCCTGAAAATTAAAAAAAAAAAAAAAAAAAAGAATGAATGATATGTTGGCTATGTTTATTTTCTAAAAAAATCACGAGCCTCGCAAATTCTTGGTAAATATCTTCCATAACATTGTAATCATCGTTATCTTAACCAACGAAAGCTTTGTAAACTTGTGCTAGAAATAAAACTTTTTCAGCGGAACGATTAACTATTGTTTTGAATTCTTCTTAATTTCTACATAACAAAAAAATACTGCAATAAACAATCAATACTTCGGCTTCATCCCAACCTCGAGAAAGACGAAGTTCATAATCTTTGGTTACGTTTTCCCGCGCTGTACCACTGAAACAAAAAGTACTGTAGAATGTAACGAAAATAATAATTTCTTCATAATACTACATTTGCAAAACACTTGTCGTGGTCCAAGCATAATTTAATATGGAATTAGTTCAGAATGATTATGCACAACACGCCAGCCGGAAGCTTTTATTTTGACTGTTGCTTTTCATTTCATCTGTATAAATAAAAATGTGAATGTTCGTTGCGGTTTTCGACACAATGTTTCACGTTCTTCACCGACTGATTTGAAATTTTAATACAACGTTGCATTCGAATAAGCTTTTTTTTATCTGTCAAACCAGATAAAAATAAGTAAGCAGATATTTTATTTATATAGACTCGCTGGACGGCCACGCGGAGTGTGGCCGAGCGCAGTTAGTTTAAAACATCGAAGAAAATCGTGCTTGCATAGTGCAAGAGAGATTAAAAATTCTTTTTTTTATCAAACTTTTATCATGTTTATCATCCTCAAATATGGAAAGGTATTCATGTTTTCTTTATCAAATCTAAATCAATCGCGGAAAGAAAGTAAGCGTTGCAAGAAGTGAAAGTATTACGTAATAGAATCATGATGTTGGGCAAGTGCTACAGCATCCTCCAGTTTACTATGATTCGTCATTTGCATTAACGATGATTGAAGCTGCTTGATAAGCTGTAACAATATGATTCTCTAGGTAAATAGCAAATGCATTTTAATCTCTTATAAATACATGAACGATTACATAAGACTCGAAGAAAACAAAGTAGACTTCTTCTACGAGAGGGAATTAATCTCTATCCAAACGTTCAATATTTAGAAATTGGGGTTTTTTCTTTTTTTAATCAGTCAAAGGAAATTTATTGACACATCTGTTGCACTTCAAATTTACGCTAATATTTTGAGTTAAAATTTGAACAAATAATGTACCTGTAATAGTGCACTACTTTGACGAATGAAACCTTTTAATGTTGGTCTACTGGTGAAGAAACCAGTCCAGTAACTGTGATTACTGGATGCATACGGAAAAAAGTCATCAATCTTCGTCGGTAATCTTGGATGCGATTCTTTTAGTGCCATTAGATAACATGAAGGTGTCGAATAAAAGATATTAATTTTTCGATTGAAAGTCTAAAAAGTTGTTGTCACCATAAAATTTTCCATGATTTAAACTTGACCTTTTTGAACTAATTTGTGTACTTATAATTTTATAACGATATACTTTATTTTTTCGAATAAGTGAAATGAGTTTGTCGAGATTGGTGTACCACTGATTTGCTGCCGTATATTGAAAATCGCTTCCCATCAGGAGCATCACATGGTTGGTTCGTTGATGTGAAGCCTAAGAGAAATTAATTAAGAAAATGATGCATTGATGTGATAATTATCTAATTAAAATTGAAATAATTAAAATCCATTTCCTAATTTCTCAACACTTTTTATTTTGAATTATGCAATAATCAGAAACCTGTTTTTTAACGTATGCAATGAATTCGTTCACTCGTTGGACAGCATTGTATTCTTCTGAAGAAGGGTCATCTATAATCGGTTCATCCAGGCATTCATGGTCAAAACAGAATCCTGGTGGTGGACCATAGCTATCCCCGTAGAATGCACTTGTTAGGATATTTGTTTCTGAAATGTTTTTAAAATCATTTAGATATTACTGAGACATCCATCCATTATATAGGTACTACAATTCAATACTTACTGAGGTCATCGGAACTATTCCAAACAAATTCCAAGCTCGAATTTTGTACACGAATTTCTTTTTCTAAGAAATGAAGACGAGAAAAGAAAAGAGCTTCGAAATCCATCTGCAAAAAGCAGACAAAAATTAATTCTCTTTTTGCTTTGATTTTATTTATGAATTAATTATTTCTATTCTTTCTTCAATATTTTTGCTCTTTTGCTCCCATTTTTCTTTCTTCGATTTTCTTATATTTTTTAGTTCATAAATTTTCTGTCATAGTTGTTATTATTTAATTTTTATTTTGAGTATTCTGGATATTAGAAAATCTGATATTTTCAAGAAAATGTCCTGTATTATTATGAATTTTATATCTCTTCTATAAAAAATCTTCTTCATAATGCAATGAAAACAGTTGGATTGCAGTTCAATCTTAAGAACAGTTTGCCAAATTTCAATATCAAATTTGCAAAAATCAATTAAAAATTTAATTTTCAATAATAAAAAAAAACTAACCAGAGCCAGCAAATTAGCCATTTCTCGACTGTGACCAAATGGGTCAATTTGCCATGCAACATATGGAATTCCACATTCGCCAAAATATTTTTTTAATGTTCTCAGGCCGAGTGTCATTTGATCAATAATATCAACATAATAAGCTACGGCTTCATCGTTTTGCACCCAACCGCCACCGACAAATTCGATTTGTCCTAAAATATGATAATTTATTGTGATAAGCTCGATCCGATCACTTAGTCTCTCACTTTCACCTGACATTATGCTTACCTTTCTGAACAAGTTTTTGCATTCGTTTCCTTTGTTTATGATTCGAGAGCCAATACCACAGAAATGATGTCTCACACCACGAAAAACGTCTACTTTCATCCTTTTCTAACTCATCCATTACAGTATTGAGAATATATTGCACACCTGTTGTCGTCTTTTTTTTCTGAGCTGCAAAATGATTTTCACTTGCCGAATTTTAATTATTTGAAATATTTCGAGGTCATTATTAAGTATTTAGAACTTGTCCAATCAATCAATAACTCACATCCATAATAGTACTGATCAATAGTTTTAATCCAGCCCACATCGTCATGCGAATGGCAGATTAAATGGATATTCAGTACATCCTTCTCTCGATTCCAGCCATTACATTTCTAAAAATTTAATCTCTAAAATCTACAAAACCAAGCAATAAATGTTTTGTTAAGCATTATATCTAATAAAAAATTCTTGTGCTGCAATAGAAAACTCAGTAATGTATAAATTAAATTAGGAATTAACTTCCACCGCTTGTGATTTGTTAACAATTTTGTAAAATTTGAAATGCAAAATTTCACATACATTCCAACTGCATGAATCACCTTGGACACTTTGAATATGGGAATGTTTGAATAAATCCGTTCGAAATATCAGCATGAGAAATAGTAGAAGCAGCGATACTTCTTTCATGATACTTGAAGGACTTCTGATCATGAAAGTAATAAACAAAATTGCAACAAACAAAAAAAGAAAATACAAAAAAAAAAATTGCCAGAATGGAACTGCTTGCTTTCCATGTGTTCACAGAACAAAATCAAGTCTATTTATTTTCACCTCACTCAAGATATTTAATACTAACTTCGCGGCAATTGCGCGATTGCATAAAATTGGGATGACAACTGATTTTCAAACACTTCCATACTATTTCAAAAAATAATTTCTTAAAAGTCCCACAGAAAAATGTAAGATGAAATCAAGAAAAAATAAATGGTTTTGTTTTGTTTGTTTTATTTCGTTTGTTTAATTATGCTAGTTTATGTTAATATTTTGAGTGCTCTAAATGCATGCAGACAGTAATAGAATCACTTAATCTCATCTCTTGGATAGAATTGATAGGATCATTTAATTTCATTTTGGTATTACAAATGGAAAATAAAAAATATTTATAAATGGAATTTCATTTCTGCAATTATAAATCGAATTCTCTTAATCTTTCAATTACAAAGTTAACAAATTTCTAATATATATTCATACTTTCGATTATTGTAATATTCCAAGCTCTTTTCGAGATAGAATAAATCGTATTTCGGACAACGAATAGATGTATATTGAAGACGAAAACAGTTGTATTCGTCGACTATTCGATGAAATCATATCTAGGGGAAGCGTTAATCGATTACTTCTATTTTAATGTTTTCTAGTCAACTGAATGATTTGCATTTGCATATACTAATTATATGAATACTCAGCTGACATATCGATTGAAAGAGATGTGAATACAGGTAGGACACTCCGAAACTTATACCCTTTGATCCCCAATTCAATCCTACCAAGACATTCATTGATCGAGAAGATCACAGAACTCTCGCTTGGCTACTTTTCTTATCAGAAATTCCATATCATTATCATAAGAATAAAGCAATATAGAAAAGGAGGACATTTCTATTAAATCCGGTCGTGCCCTCTACTGCAGATCTGCCAGCTGTTGGCGAATCCCTTGAAGTTTTGCAGGAAGCAATCAGTTTTTCTTTGATCTTCTTAGTCTTAACAGCTTTAGATTTATGGTTGAGACTGAATGCCAGAGGAACATTTTAAACTTTTTTACAGCATATTATAATTTGCGTAGTTATTCCTTTTCTTATTATTGTTGTTATTGTTGCTATCATTGCTATTTATAAATTCCTATAGTTATTCCTTATCATTGTTGTTATCATAATTTCCAAAAAGGGAATAGTTAGAAGAAATCATCTCATTGATTCGTCAATCGAATTGGATTACAATCCCAATGAGTGGAGAGATAGAAATTTCCAGCCCAAAAGTATTTTGAGAGAATGTTACATTAGACTGATAGAGATAATTTCTCGATTTTACATTTGTTTTTTTCTCCTTCTACCACTTCTATCGAATTAACTATACAATCATGACTTGCCAATTTAAAGAAATTAAATACTGATACCTGTAATAAGATGTTGTTAATACTTGTAGTGAGAGACTAATACCTGTAATTATAGCATCAAAATTGTTTCTGTAAGTTTGGTTATATAAATTTCTCTTTATGTGTACAAAATGGCAAATGACTATATAAATTTCCAGTTTCAATGTCCTTATCCCCCATCTCCGTATTTCAACCAAAATATTCCCTTCCTGTTCTGACCGTCAGAATTGAGTATAAAGCATTTGAGGTAATTCTCCGATGATGACGATTACGTTGTGCAATTGCCCAAATAAATCGATGAATTGTTGCTGAAAGCTTGCTCAAATAGCTATCTACCTGTGCTCTGTACATTTCTCGATGATATTTCTGATGTCGCTTTCTATGTGCGAAACTCGTCGTACATTTCTATCTCAAGTTTTGTCCCACTTTTTTTCTTTTTTTTGTAGCACTCAAATGAAGTTCAGTTGGCTTTGCATTTTCCCATCATAGAAATTGGTTGATGTTTATCACTATAGAATGAACGATGAGAATTGACGAACAACTGTAAATAGCGATTTCATTCGTAAGTTATGAGATTAAAGATCTATAATGATGGAAATTATAGAAATGAGAAATAAAGAAAATTAGAAAAAGAGAAAATATCTCGTCTCGATTTCCGTACTGATAGTATTACTTGATAACATGATAGTTCCTTCAATCTATAGTGGATTGTATTGATTCTCACTTAGATATCCTAATTTTGTTTGTATTATTCACTTAGATGTTTTTTTCCATATGCCAAAGTATAAATAAATTGAGCTTTTTTTTTCCCTTTTTTTTTTTTTTGATGTATAAATTACGAGAAATCGCTCCATTAAACTGAGAAATAAAAACCGACGACACTGGGAAACTTTCATCAGTGAATACAATCATCATAGTTGTGGTGTTTATTCTGTTCTCGTTGTTTTCTTAACGCTAATCGATATGAAGCAACCAATAATATTTTGTTTCTGAAAACGCTCTCAGTCCCAAATAATTACGATAATCATTCCATCTTTCGAACTTGATGCAGATTCTAGATGCTTGCCTTTCTTTTTGATTCTTACTGTCAAATCGAGCGTACCATATTAATTGATTGAAATCTTTTAATAATTATAAAACTGGACTTTTGAACTTTTTGAAAGTATTTTGTAGGTATGTTTCATGTCGTAATTGTTAAAAATTCGATCAAAAGTGCTCGCCTGCTCGGCACTATTTCACATCTCAAAGTGTTACGATGTTTTTTGCCCTTACTAGAGTTTTTTTTTCAGAACGAAAATTACTTTTGTTGATGATTCATCAAAATAGAATGTTATTTTTGAATGATGATTCTTTTATTGCTCAATCTTCAATGAAAATATATGGAAATGTGTAATCAATCAATGCCCTTCATAGGATTCACTTGTTATAGTCTGATCAAAAATGAGATGAAGTAAAATAGAACAATATCAGTTGTCTTGAAAATCATTATTTCACATATCCTCAGAGTTTAGCTGAAAATATCTGGTCTGAAAGAAATAATAAGTACAGGCATATTTGTCGGCAGGGAATGTTTATGTCGAACTATGTCAAGCAAAAGAATTTGTTCATATTTCTTGAAAAGTTATGAATTGTTGACACACTTTTTCTAAATATTATTTCCAGCAAGATGTCGCTCTAAATTGCAGATTTTTGCATTAATTTTGATCAAATTTAGTAGAAAGCAGAGAGCTGGGTCATATTTACTGGCAGTGAAAGGAATAGAAACTTCAAACAGATCCAGATGAATTTCCAGACAAAATACGTCATAGAGAATTTATCTTTCATAACCACTCGTTCAGAAAAGCATCATTTTGAAATATAAGGCAATTGATCGCTTGTATTCAAATTTTATTCCTAATCACTTGTTGGACATTCCAGAGAAAGGCTTTTTTCGATGTTCAATTAATGCTATCTTTCTCAGGTTCTGGATAGAGTTAGATTTTGGTTGAGCAAAGATATCATTAACTGTCAGATAATTGCTAAAAATATGGTCCTGAAAATGTGAGGCCAGAAAAATCAAGAAAAAGTTGATAGTATATACTTTCACTTATTTTTCTGGTTTCTGGAAACAGAATATTGGATACCTTCTGAACTAAAGCTCTAGCGAACATTCTACTACAATTTCCTCTTTTTTCTTCTTCATAACACTCGAGATTTGTTATGGTCGATGAATCAGCCGCAATAAAATTTGCCATAAACTTTCAGAAGTTTTGTTATTCATATTATCATTGTGGTTATTGCTATTTGGATGGAAGAAATTTTATTAAACAACTCTTTGCTGTTTACCAAATGGTAATTCGATACTCTTTCGAGTCACTACTGCATGCAGAAATGGATACTGCTGCTGCTGCTGCTGCAGCTGCATACAGCATGCCATAGCATATGCAGCACTGCTTGGCTTGGTTTATATTTAATTGTTCACATTGGAGGCCCATAGTCATTGACACTTGAAATAGTTTGCACGGAATAAGTTCCAGACATGTAAATCTGCGGGAGATGACTAATGAGTGCGAGTAATGATATGAGTGATAATGATAAGTGTGAACCTGCTATGCCCTCAATTTGATAATGTTATCATTCTTGAAGTGATCAAGTCTTCTGCAGTTCGCATCAAAATCGTTATCAGTGAATGTACTACTGTATTTCTCTTCATGAACAGATCATCCTAATCTTTGAAACTTCGAATTTTCCTCAATTTACAATGCTTTAAAGCATTTATTGCTATTTACGTACAATTTGGCTGAAGCATTATCTGATTTTGTAGTCGGAGAACCTCTATAAGAAATGCTGGAAAGTGCTATTATTAGACTTCTAAAAATAATTATCGGTGTAAGAGTTGAAAAACCGTGAGAATTCAATTACTTTCTAATAGAATTTCTAATTGTTTTTTCAATGAAAAGAGGATGGTTGCTATTTCTTGTTTCACTCCATAATAATTCAGATAGTGTAAGAAAAAAGATTTAGAATTATGAGTCATCAAGTGCAACTAATCGATAAGCCATCGGCAGACTTTGTACCTCAGTTAGTTTAATTATTGACAGAAAACTTGTTGCCTGGGTATTATTACTATTGTTATTATTATTATTACCTGTTTGAAATATTATTTCGCAATCATATTTGTTTTTTTTCTTTTCTTTTTAGAAATTGTTATTGTTGAGTGATGCATGCGATGTCTGCAGTTCGTTTGCAACTTTTATTTGATTTAATGCATAAAGTTCAGCATCCGTTGCTTTTCTAAGGGCGAAGGGATGAAAAATCTTCATGAAATTTGCTTTTACTTTCCTCCCCTCAGTGGCCCTCGAACTCGATTCTCTATGAAGAGTAGCAGTCAGATGGCAATTGAAAGGAAGTGGAATGACGATCAATCGAAATGTCGGGTATTTGCGTTGTCCCCCCAAGTGCCATTTATAACACAGCTTTTTGATATTATTGGCCATTTCTCAAGTATATCATTTTTCCAGATGGGAAAGTACGAATAGATTCTTACAAATTCTTTCCTTGACGAGTATCATTCTGAATGATTGTCAAACACTCAAGGTCTAAACATTTCGCGTGTCCTCAGTTTTGCTTTGCACTTAATGATCTTTTGATAACAGATTGATTTTTAAAAGAATATAGATTTGATTAATGTCTCATTTTCAGTATTTTATCATCTCTCTGATATGTAATTTTATTCTCCTGATCGATAAGAATTGTAAAATTCGTGATAGAAATCAATTGAAACTTTTCAAATTTTGTTCACCTTACTTTTAAAATAGGTTTGAATATATATGCATATTTGACCAGATGAAGTTTTATTGCAGTTTGATGAAATTTTGCTAGTCCTAGAAAAATAAAATTGCATTGACTTAAAAAAAGTATTTTTTAAATGTTGTGATAAAAAATTCTGGAAATTTCTTTAATTAATGCTAGCAGTTAATGATAACATTGCCATCTAATGATTTAATTAATGGGAAAAAACATTATTACTCAAAGAATTATAGCAATTTTCATTTACATAAAATGATAGCAGCGACAGAATTTTGTTTTTGTTTTTTTTGGTTTGAATGCATAAAACACATCGTAATTAAAAGGTAACTATCTGAAAGCATTCCTAACATTTCTACTTTTTATGCATTCAAGTAAGCAAAGAATTTTTCTCTTAAACTAAGAGAGCCAGGTAAATGGTAAGTAATATGAACAGTTGCTAGATGTAAGCTTACATTTGACTCACACAACTTATAGTGATGATGATTGTTGACAATGTCGAGAATGATGATTAGTGACGATGTTGACAATGGCAATGTCGAGAATGATGAATATTTTTTTGTTTATCTGTCTGAAGAATCAAACTTTGACATTCAGAATTGATTAACGATTCAAATGTTTAAATGCACTTATGAAAGCTATGTTCTATTCTCGTTTATTACTGTTATTAGAGCCATCAATATCTACTTCCCCCCGTAGTACATTATTTCTCGGGAGTATGTTTCTCTCGGGTTCAAGATAGCGCTTATCAGAAGGAGAGGAATAGAAAATGTGATATGAATGTACGGCCAAAGTGGCCTTAGAGGAGGATAAGAAACTATGCTTCCTGTCCCTTTTTCTCTCATTAGGGTGACACTTGACCTTGTCATCTTTCACATCGTCCCAATCTTAAATTCAAATTGAATGACCTATGACCCACTGCAATCCATAGTCACTTAGTTGTGGTAATTGTTTCCTTTCGTATTTTCACACGTTCTCTTTGTTTGTTCACCATCACAATTCTGCTTCATTATTCATCCTTGCCTTGATGACGTCATTGAAACTGATCTAAACTGTTTAGACTGTATATGTTAATTTATAAACTCCAATTCTCAATTTCCTGAGATTTTCGATTTTTCAATTTTACATTTGATCTTGTCGTTTTTTTCCTTATTGTTCGTTTTTTTTGCTATCTTTATATCTGTCTTGTGATTTCATGTTCAGAATATCCATTTAAAAAATATAAGATATCCTAAAAATGTTTAAATTTAAGAATTCATGGAAATATCCGTAATATCATCAAAAAATACGAAATTCAATATTGATAAATTTTTGCAGATTCCGGACTTCACATTAAACTAACATCAATAGTTGCAAGAAAAATGGGTGATATTAGTCTAAATACTCGCTATTTGAGCAGCAATCTTGGCATTGTCAAAATTATGCAGATTTGTATCGGTTTCGTTGTTTGCTGTCTCCTTTGCACTTCGTGGTACTTTATTGAGTTCAGTTAGATTCAAATTTCATTTGAGAATGAGTGATAATACATTTAACAGATGAAATATTTTATTTCATAAAACCTTATGCTGATTGATTCGATACAATAGAATATAACAAAAATAAACAAGTTAATTTGCAATGCATTTCATCACGAAATTTGGAACTATGAATTTAATGGTAATAGGTATGACGGTCGCTCGTGTTTCGGTGAAGGTCGAATTGGATTTTGCTCCGGATTGAACTTTGTCGCTCTGATAATCAACATTGTTTTTTTCATCGTCAATTTACTCAACATCAGTGCTTGGAAGATGGTTCATATTTATTGCTAAATTTTTTGTTCTTTACTTCCTATTTTACCAGTGTGCAGTAATAAGATAAGCCATGATGGTTGCTTATGAATTAAAGTCAAAAATGGAATTTGAATGAAGTTATAGCGAGTTTTTTTGAATTCAAACAAACGATACATAGATGGTGTAGTAGATCCATTGATTAAAATAGGAAGTTATCATTTCTTTAAATGCAATAAGAATGTTTTATCACTTTTTAGGAACGAATTTTCTCGGCGATATGCACTGTTCTTTTCCTGATTGCATCAATCCTTCTCATCTGGTTCATCATCGAAAGAAACGCAAGCCAAGCGTCCCTCATCATTACTGCCGTTAGTAATTTTTTTCTTTTTTTTTCGGTTATTCGAGAAATTAGACTAATGAATCCTAATTTCGAAAGCAAGACCTTCAAATGCATAAATACATTGCTTTTCATAGATTTTCCTCCAAAGTGACGATCGATTATTTTTGAATCTGTAACGCTTCTTGTTTGCCGAGAATTCTTCCACATAAAAAAATATAAAACGAAAAACTTTTCAAATGAAATCACCGCGTAACTTTCAAATCGTCCTTCTTGCATTCTCCTTGTTTTTGTAGCACTTTATTCAGTTCAGGAGAAAATCGATAATTGCAAACACAATTACTATTTATGTGGATTATTTAAATTAAACTTCCAGTAATGATGATATTCAACTTCCTTTGGTTTCGCTTCAGTTCTGATTTTACCTATTTAATTCTGGACTGAAGCAAAGAAATTTCAGATCAGTATTCGAACTTTCCCAATTCCAAGTTTAGAAACAAAACTATTTCTCAGTCCCGTTTCTTAGTACATTTTTTATTCTATAAAACTAATGATCAAGTTTAATGTGACATTAAACCTTACTTCAGATCTGTCTCATTGCCGAATTTTTAATGTTTCTTCGGAATTCGATGATTCTTCAACGCGAAGCATCCAACTAAATCGAGTGATTGACGACGTTTCAGTCCAATCTTATCAGATTATTGAATATTCATTTTATTTTTTTCTGTCCACTTATCACATTTCAGGATTCTCTGATTTATATGTACCCAATTTTATCCAATCATTTCATTAAAAAATTTCATTCGACGTCTTCGATGGATTACTCTCTTTTTTCGATATGTAGCTTTTATATCAAGATTTTATTTGCAAGCTTTACATCATTATGATGATATTTTCATTTTTTTTTTGAACTCAATATTGTGTCCTAAATTACTTAATTACTTTGCGTAATTAATTCTAGAAATGAAAATTGATTTACTGAATTCTCAAATCTACTTATTTTCATTTCGGATTGATTTTCGCTTCCATTTCTATACCCCATTTGTATGATAATTTTGCAAGTTTTTCTTTTTTTTGATTTTCCTTTGATTAACGTTGTTTTTTTTTTCGAAAAGTTTAGCTGTCCGAAAAAAAAAAAAAAAAGGAAAGAATAATTCTTTTCAAATGTATGCGATGTGTGACTAATTGATTTTGATTATTAAGAATTCATCCGTAATAATCGTGAAAACTGTAAGAAAGATTTCTTCTCTTGAAAACTTTCTTTCACTTTTTAAATATGCTAAAAATGAAATTTTAGTTTTCCTTCCCTTCATCGCATGTCTTTATCACATATTTCTGCTTTTTTTCTGTCTTTTTATTTTATGTGCATTCAATCATTTCAAAGGACAAAAAAAAAAATTTTCGATTATTTGCACTTGTTTTATGCACAGAAAATGGACAAAATGATAGGAATGTAAAGATTTAGAAACCGGGGTCAATTTATAGAAGATTAGTTAGTTTCGTCGGAATGATTCATCCTTATTTTCAACCAACAAGATCATTCGTAAGTGCAAAAAAACTTCTCACATCTAATTTTTTCGATTCATATTTATGCTTTTAGAGTTTTAAAGACATCCGCTCGTTTTGTAATTATCAACTTTCAGTTATCATATACCTATCTTAATATCAGCCATATATCATTGCTGATACGGGAAGAGATGTTAAGGATTTGTATTTCTGCTCATTTCAAAAATTCATCAAACATTTCTCGATAATGTCCGTACTATTAATTAAACTAAACAGGTATTAAAAGATTAGTCACATATACATACTAGCCGAAATCACTGAATCAGATTAATATCGAATATGAAATATGATTATATATTGCTATAATATCAAAAAAATTGCCAATCATCATTCAACTATCAAGTACTACATTTTTGTCTAACCAGGCGGAATTATTTACTTCCTCATGTCAAGCTATAAGATTTCACTCTCTCGGTTCAAAGCTTTTAATCCTTAATATCGTCCAATCATTTTCTAAATGACAAAATTGAATTCATATGAACGCAAAATATCGAGAGTCAACTGTGTACCTTTTTAGACCTATTTGATGTTTAGCTTTTCAAGAGTGTAGATAATGTAGCACTGATCGATTCGATGATGTATACTTAGCAACAGATGCAATTAAACTAAGCTTTTCCGAATATACAATGTCATAAGATCGGCTGAGCAGCAAGTAAAAAAAACTTTTGAAACTTTTGAAACAAAATTTCAAAAAGGAAAAAAAAAAGTTTTCATTGCTTTCATCGCTCCAACGCTGTTATTTTGTTTATTTAATGAATAAATTCTTGTCGTTTCAATAATCCCATCGTATTCAAAGACTTTTATTGATAAGTTTACACATTACAGCCTCAACGAACAGCTGACTGCACAGCTTCAAGACACATTCAATGAACAAATAATCTTTTCCCCGAAATTTTGAAAATAAACCGGCTCTTTGCCAAGTTTTTCTTGCAGGTCCAGTCTTCTATGGCCAAAATTTTCTATATGCTTGAACATTCTCGAATGAAAATGGCCTGTATAATGGATTGTTGTGTATGTTTGCTTGATAGATAAAATTAAGAAATAATTGGGATCAAATTTCATATGAATCATCGCTTTTCTAAGAATAATTAATGAATTCATTCTGCGATCATTAACAAGTTGTAGAATGCTAAAGAATTATTTGGAACGATGTGCAGTTCGCTCATAGAGCCTTATGGTTGGGCTTTTTTGCCAGATTTACTGTTGGCAGAAATTTTCTCGCAATTACCAATTAAAAATCTGGGACGTTGTTCTCAGGTCCTTTTTTTGAACTCAATTAATAATTTAATTGCAATAAATATTTGGAACTTTTATTTAATAATAGAAAGTGATTTACATCAACCTTCTTTTTTTCATTTGGTTGCGAAAGTTCGAGAAAAAAAAATTTTTTTTCCAAATATTATTAAAATCTTTGCTAAAATCAAAATGAATTCCTTTAATTACAAAGGGCTGTTGCCGATTTTGCTGCTATTTTCATTATTAGAAATGTTTTAAAAAGAAATAATGAAGAAATATGTCTTTTCGAAACTCTAAAAAAGTAAATTTTTCAATGATAATGCCAAAGTTGGTTCAAATTCACTGTTCTTTTGGTTTACCTATTTTTTAGGTATGTTTGAATTGGTATCGTATAAGTCAACAGGATTATGCTTGGCGGCGATTTCAGTACAAGGATAATATGTTCACAAGACGCAAGTATACATCACATGCCGGATGGCAACATATGATTGATCACTGGAAGCTAAGGTTAAACGGATCCGAAAATTACTCTGAAATCGCCGAAATCTAGATAGATATGGAGAGTCCAACATGATCAACTTACTATTAAGCCAAGCCAAGATGAAAGAATTTGAGATGGAGAAAGAATTGCTGTAATTGTCTAAAATTATGGCTAATTATTCCGAAGTTAAATCGAAAACACAGTCTGGCATTTTCGATTATCATTTGATGCAGTTTGAAGCATGAAACCTATTTGACATTATATTTGATAATTCCACTTGCATAAACTTGAGTAGGAATACCTTAAATTGAAGATTTTAGAAATCAAATAAGAAATATATGAATCTGTATATTATTATCTCAAAATATCGAAGATCACTGAATAACATAACGATAGAGATATTCACTTCTTATAGAATCATTAACTTTACTTTAAAGATTTCTAATAGTGAAAGCGACAGCGAAATGGAAGTTGCTGGAAATTGAACCGGTAACAGTTCTTTTTAATTTATACGAATTCATTCGAGTTTTAACCAACTTTTCGGAATACTATGAGAGAAATTCATCCGAAAAGCCCCTCCAAGGAATACGATCATTTTCATTCAAATGGCAACTCCACGTACACGTAAGGGATGATGATCAAACTGAACGGGTAAATACTTGACTATTTACATAATTAATATCGGCAATATTAAAAAAGCATTTCTTCCCTTTCACGATGAGTGACACAAAGAAACTTAAAAAAGATCTGTAACTTTTTTGGATTTATTTTACAACAAGAATTATTTTTATCTTTCCACACTTATGGGAACTTCCTGCAGAGAATCAGAAAATTTGCAGGTATTTGGAACAGGTGGTGAGATGTTGAAAACTTTGTCGTCGTTATTGTCACATTTGCATGGACTTACTGAATTGTCACTCCAGGAATTACAGTTGGAACCATACGAATGCACTGATTTCATTGATGACGTGCGGAAAATTATTGAATTTTTCAATCATTTTTGAAAGAGAAGAAAAGTTGGCAAATTAGGTTTAAATACTGAAAGCATTTCTGGTCTTCTTTACAACATGACAAGATCTAACCTGTATTATTATTTTATTGTAAGTTGTAAGATTAAAAAAAAATCTGCATGAAATCTGAAAAAATTTGAAAAATTTCGGATCATTTAAAGAATGCTTTCAAAAAAGTATTTAAAATGCTTTAAAAATTAGATATTTGCAGATTCTGTACAAATTTGATTCACAACTCACTTCACTATGTATTATAAATTTAACAAAAGTGGACAGGCCACTTCTGCAACTTGGATTATTTCTGTTTTTGAGGCATTTAACAGTCTCACCGCAACATCTCGATGAATCAGTAGTGACGCTTCTGGCTGACTTGAGACATCTCAAATCACTGATAATCTTACAGGTAATATGCTAATTTGCATTATTATTCTACAGAGATAAGACCAGATTGATTAATGTTGATTGACTGGATGATTGAATATTTACTAATAGAGCTTTTCTAGAACGACAAAACATTTGGTGCAAAAGCTGTAGATTTGAAAGCCTGGCGATCTTTCGCAGAACGAAACAATCATACACGAGTCTATTTGATTCAGGCAGGTATATTTTTTGTTTCCGGCAAGCATTTTTTACCAAAATTATGTCAAGAAATGATATGATTACAGCAAATCATTTTGAAAAGCAATCTGCACTTATCTCTCTGCTTTTATTTTAGGGAAACGACAAAATGCATTGCTAATTCAGCCTGGGGCACCTGTTTATGCTATCATATTTGATAAATCTACTGGACAGCTTACCAGTGAGCTAATGCAGGAGGTTATCACTACAAATATATCATTATAGGAATTATCATTGCAGAATTCCCATCTTCAACATTAATGATGGAAATATTTTCATAAATATATTGTGGTAAAATATTTTTCCAATTTCTCATTTGAATAGTCAGAAATCCGGAAAAAAATTAGAAAAGAATTCTAATTCATAGCACGATGAAAGTCTCAATTAGTTGACTTTCCATTCAGAAATAATCATTAATTTGTCAAACCTTTCGTGTTTTTAATCATTCTTCTAATATATCAGATTATTTAATTATTCAGATTTGCCACAACTATTCTACAACGTTGCAATTTTTTCTCCAAAAGGGTCTTGAACGTCGATATCGTTCTCGAGAATTTGCGAAACGAGTTGATATTTTCGCTATCGAGCTTGCTCTTAAATGCCGTTCGTTTTTGAACATATATTTTAACGATCATGAAGAAATATTTCGATTATCATTTGATTGTCGTTTCAAGTTAACATCGTATCACTATTATTAGCATATAATTATGCTATTCGCATAATGAATATTTATTTGCTTACAGCTAATTTAAAACTATTAGCAATACGAGAAAGGATGTGTTTTGCGAGTGCATTATTGCTCGCGCAAATCGCGCAATTACGTCAGATGACAATTTGTTTGCGACGCAACGCGTTGCTAAAAAGGGTTCGCATAGTCTCTTTTCAACATTTTTTTGATAATAGCAAAATCAATAATAATTTTCTCGAAAAGCTTTATTATTTTTCTCAAAAATCTTTGTTATCGGAACTAAAAGTCTTATATGTCTTACTTCAGACAAAAAATACAAGTGAAAACTAAAATTTTTAAATATTTGCAAGTTTATTTGTTTTTAGAAAGTGAATGTTATTGTTGTATTTAATTTTAATTTTATTATTATTACTATTATTTGTTTTTTAATTATCATTATTGTTATCAGCATCGTTTGCAAAACCATTATTGACATTATTATTAAACAAAACCGTTTATTTATAGGTAAATTGGGCTGATCACACTGTAAGGAATATTCTGGGCTCAGAGAGCAATCTTAATTGGATCAAAAGTCATTGTAGAAATTTTGAAATACTAGAAAGAACAATTCAGAACATAACGGGTACCACAGCTGCGATTGTTACGGATAACAGATATTTATATAGTTTCTAAAGTTTACATGTTTTTTTTGCTCATAAAATTTGTTGAAAGATTTCCGAGTCAGTTTAATTTCAATTTCTGGAATATGAATCAGAACTATTCATCAGATGAGAATAAGACTGATTACACATCTGAAACCATATTGTTATTATTCATCCCTGAACATAGTGCATAAATTTGAGGGACTAAATGGTGGGAAAGCACTGAAACTGCAACGGTGTAAACAAAGCTGAAGGGAAGAAAAAGATGAAAGGAAACCGACCAAATTTTGTTTCATTTATTATCAAAGTTCAAAGTTCAAATGAAATGAACAAAATCTTCCAGTTGCATATTTTATACCTAATTTGAATAATTGGTACCACGTAGCATATTTAAATGAGGATAATCGTTCATTCTGAATATTTCTTTATATTTTTGCCAGAATTGTAATGTATGATTTTGCTGATGTTAACGATTTCCCAACTACATTTGTAATAAGCAGTATTATCATAGCTTTACCAGTAGTACCTGTTCTTATCTTATGTCAGTTCAAAAAGATGGAAAAAAAGAAGCAAGCAGTACTTACAGTATCTCATTTTCCTGCAATCGAAAATAATGATTCAGAGTTCATCGACAAAAAAGTAATCAAATTCAGGATTTTTCAGATTTTTTTTTATCAGAAAGTTCTCAAGATATCATTGAGATTTTTTTGAATGTCTAAATTATTGCCAATAATATGACAAGAAATGAATGGATAGCCAATTATGTGAGTTTTATCCTGCCAACCGATCATCGGCAATGATACAGCCTTAGATGGGAAAAAGCTTTCACAAATGTTGAACATTAAAATTAAAATCGCCGAAAAAATTTCCAGCAAATTATTAATGACACAACACATTCATTGGAAAAGAAAAAAGCAACGGAACAAAATGAAAATGTGAGGATTAATTTCTGGCTTTCGATGAGCAAACTATATTTAATCACTCTCGTCTAAACTATGTTTAATTACTCTCATTTCAATCCAAGCCAAGTTATCGCTTTAGTAATTTTGAAACAGGTCAAATGAATTTTTGTGAATTATAATATAACATTCAAAGATTTCGAATTAAAATATAATGCAAGAGATATTATTTGTTTATAACTTGGCAATTGGCTCCAATTTCAGGCAACGAATCAAACCAATGCGACAGTTGTGGCCAAGCTGAAATCTATCGAGACAATGCAACAAACTGGGACACCACTGCGGACGAAAACAAGTCAAAGCATTGAATATATGGCTGATAATAGTTTAAATACGCGAAAGTGTAATGATCAAGGGTATTCACATTTTTTCAGTAGCAAACTTTGCATAATCAAGAAATGCAACATTTAAAAATAGATTATTAATTGACTTTTGCTCTGCAACAACCTCTCACAATTATTCTAAAGTCAAATAAATATTTAAAAATTCCTTTCAAAGTTTCATTGAAAATTTGAAAATTTCATCTTTTGACAAAACGAAAATTTCACATCACATTTTGAAATTTTTAGTGAAATTTGCATGTTATTCTTTCTACTGATATCCTTCTTTCAGTTATTCATTTATTCTTATTTTAAAATGTCATTTAAGAGGAAAAAATTATCAAATTATTGGTGATTTGGATAACACCGACTCATCATATGAATATTCATTGGACAATACGCTCGCTATGGAATCACTCGAAAAAATTAGTCTGTTCCTTTAAAAGAATAGTGAACAGAATATGATTTAAGGCCAAGAAATTGCCAAATTCGTTTTTGTGAACAAATGAGCAATTAAGTTCTGAATTTATTGTAAATAGAATGAACTAAAATGTTAGTTTAAGACTGATTTTAATTTTAAATCAAATGATATTAGATCAATATTTTTAACAGCATTAAATAATGTTGTAATTCCAGGAGGAAAACATGATCTGATATTGGAAGGTGAAGAGATCGATCATCAAATGAGAAAAAGTTCGCAAAAGAGTATGATACAACTTTGCTTCATTAAATGGAAATATTAGGATTGATGGTTTTCAAAATGTAATGATTTCCGCACAGTAAAAGAAAATTTTGTAAATATTTAAGAACAGACAAATCGATTGAAACTAATTGAAGATACATTGAGATTTTTAGTTCACATATCACATTCCTTGTGGACTAAATCTACTGATGGTTTTGGCTGTGTGGAATAAATCAGATGATTGACGCACAGTGCCAATTAATTCTTTTGAGGTAATTCATCAGATTACTCATTATTCGATTCGCAAACATCGAGGCGAGATATTCGCGAACAACGACTCCGATTGCTTAAATTAGACACAACTGTAGCCCGGCGAGTAGCTGCTGCGCTGGAAGATAGCGAAATTTCTATATCCGCTCAGGATAAAAGGAAAAAGCCCACAAATCAAGCAGTTAGTTTTAAATACTATATATTTCAAAATTTTAACATCGAAACTTTTGGTCCAATATTCAAAATTTCAAAGTAATTTTTTGAGATATTTCGAAGCAAAAAGATGGAGCTTAAAAGTTGAAATTTAAAATTCGCGAATTTTTTATTTGGAAGTCCACAGTAATACGGATGATAAGAGGCGAGCATGAAAAATATATTCGATATAAAAGAATATTGTGAAAGATGTCATGGTATCTTGTTTTGGCTGAAGTAAATGGTTATCATCTTCGTAAGATAAAAATAAAATAAATTGCTGTGTTTGCAGGCCCAACAAACGAGTCAAGTTGAAGAAACTCAAGATAAGTTAGTAGCGCATACTTGATCTTGTATTTTTGTTCATGAAGTTAATTGATTAATAAGGATTATAAGCTCTATAAATATGACACCCAATAAAATAAATCTGACTGATTATTCAATAAATGTTATAAATTATAAGAGCGATTTGGGATCTTAAAGGTCATTATTAATAGAATCGTAACAATCATCTCCGTACATTGATTTTTACAAAATCCATTTTGTTTAATGGCAGAATTTTGCTGCATGAAAACAAAAAAAGAAGCCTTCCCATGCAGAGCATGATGAAACATCAACTGTACAGTTTTCAAGATTCCTTTATTTGAAAATTAAAAACTAACCAACAATCATTAGATACACTAATGACAAAAAATTTTTATTTCAGAAGTAAGTTATGCTCAAACATAATAAAATAGTAAATATAACGGCTAATAAAAAAAATCAAAAAAGAATCAATAATTTTATACTCAGTTTCAAGCCTTTTGTAGCAACGAAATTTATCCCAATCCATTAAACTTTCCAGCAGATCTCAAAAAATAACTTTCCTCTATTTAACACTTTGAAATGCAAGGAAAGAAATACCACAAATATTTATTTTTTCTTAAACGATAGACTTTTCAAATTTTGATGAGATTGATCTCGATCGCTAATGATTAGTTTGCACGGATCACTAATATGCCAATCGATGGCCAATTCTGGGTCAAACGGATTTATACCGAATTCCATTTCTGGATTGTATGTCGCTGTGCATTTGTATGTTATATGAGCTCCATTCTCCGATAACACCTGAAATCCAAGTTTTATATGATACAGTAAAGATGTAAATACAACATGATGTAACTATCATATTAGCTGTAACCAGTTTTACTTTCAAATAACCAGTACAAATATTAATGGATTATATGAAGAGGTCGTAAAGCGCAAATTAAAATCTGCAAGAATTGTTATTCGTACAATAACACCAGATGTAACCTACAAAACTAGAAATACAGAATCTAAACAAGAAAAGACTTACATAAAATCCGTGCAAAAAACCATCTGGTATCCAGAAACTTGTTTGCATTTCTTCATTTAGAACAATACCATACCACTTTCCGAAAGTTCTCGACGTTGGCCTTATATCAACAGCAACATCAAATATTTCACCACTTATAACAGATACCAGTTTACCCATTTCTGGCTGTGCATGCAAGCCACGTAAAACGCCACATTTAGAATAGGAATGATTATCCTTAAATACAAGAGGTAGAAGAAATAACAGTTAACGAAAGAATTGGAAATCTGTCTGTAAGCATCGTTACTTCCATCTATCATTACCATTATTTTGAACCTGCCGAAGATATAATTCGAGTTATTTTAACAATGAATCTACCTGCTTGAATTTCTCGAAGAATCCTAAAGAAATTAATTCATATTCATTATATGATTCCACGAAGTAACCGCGAGCATCCGGAAAGAATTTCGGTCGTATAAGTTTCAGACCATCAATTTGTTCGACATTTTCAATTTCTAATTTTGTTCTTCTGAGCATCTTACTGAAGTTTCGTAACTGAGAACAAGAATATTGAAATAGTTATTTGAATCTAAGCAGATTTATTAAAATAATATAGAATATGCCAAATTATCGTCAGTGATGCATTCTTATGGCAATTGAGATAGATTTCTTCATTTTCATGGGATGAATGGAGAAGAATTCGTTCCAATTGCTCCATCTCATTTGGAAAGATAAATTTCCCCCGAATGACCTTATTTTCAACTTTGTGCATCATTTTGTGCAGTTCATCTTAATTCGGAAATTATTTCCATCAGGATTCGAACAAGCCCTTCCTAAATGGTATAAAGTTGGAATAAGGCTTACTATAATCGTTAGAACTGTTTTAACAGCATTTCGGGAAATGATAGCACTGCGGGCATCAAAAACGAATACAACTAAAACGGATTTTCGCACGAAGATTGACAATACATTTAGGCAAGCAAGACACTAATTTCAACGAAAATCAAATTGAGGGACTTCGATAATAGCATAATAATAACATATAAGTGAAAATTCTGCTTTTCCTCGTTTGCTTACAAATATGATAAATAATAAAACAGCCAAACTGTAAATCAGTTGATTTTTTTTTAAATCTAATTTTAATTCAACGATGAACCGAGCTACAACACTAAATAATTTGATCGTTACATATCTGCTAAATATCATTGAATAAATCATTCAATTTGACAAGCAGCATATAAATATACAAATTGCTCACAACTTTAACATGTAAATGTAACATTAAGACTACAACTTATCATTCGTTTGAGACTTTGCATAGTGTGTAGAATCAAGAATAGCAAGTCTAGGTCGAATAATTCACTTCATGGTACTTTATTTTCTTCATCATCTAAAATCAACCTTCACTTATGCATTTATAAAGATTGTTCAGCGTATTTGAAAAACAACCAGCATTATTAACCGACAGAACCACTACTATTAAGCACACATCAAATTAGAAATCACAAATAGCGATCTATACTTGATGATCGCTTTCAAAAGCTTCAATTTTTGACATTTTAAGCTCACTGAACGCAAAGAAAAAAGAAAAAAAAAACACAGTCCAAAAACCCGTAAAGATAATATAATAACATATATTAATCAATTAATTTCTTTTGAAGAAACACTGAAGAATTGGTACATAAAAAATATCTAAATATCATGATAAAAATTTTCATTTCTTCCGCCTTTTTATCCCAAAGCTCTCAGAAACCTTTTTCCTGCATCTAATTTCAGCGTTTCTTGAAACAGCATAATTCAATATGAAACAGTCTAATTCAATATGAAACTAATTCGTTTTATCCAAATCTAAATGAACCAAGAATCTTCAGCAAATCACGAAACTGTTAAAATCTTAACAATTTTAAGTCCAAATAATATTGATTTCATTGAAATACAGAAAAATCAGAAGATAATCGAATAATAAATGTCGAGACATCTCCGCCTGCCTGAATGCACACGTTTAGACACATTCCAGCAACGCTACTACATCGATTGCAAATTGATCAGGAATAATATCAGTTAAGAATCAACAGAATATTAAAAAAGGGCAACATTACCTATGCTATCATTTTTCCATATTATCTCCCACTCATAAATAAATGAAACTGAAGACATTATTAAAAACATAAAGGACATAAATAATAATAAAAATAAATGATGTAGATATTATTACGAACATGAAAAAAATTAAGAAAAAGATAATATAAAAATAATTAGAATATCGAAAAATACAGGAATAAATTCACTAACGAATAATGGGAATCTTTGAGGATTTTCATTAATTTCCTAAAAAAGGCTAAAACATTATCAGATTACCTCTTTCGATGTCGAAACTTTTTTCAACAAGTAAAAATTTCAAGAAAATAATGGGATGAAAATTCGATTAAATCGAATAAAATTTCATAAAACATGTCAAATGGAATTAATGCTACTTAGTGAATAGATCTCTGTCGACAAATGAAAATTAATTCAGCGACTGATTCACTGGACCGGAGAGGTAGAATCAATACATATGTTAATAAAATGAAGGAAATTACATGAATTTCACAAATAATTTTGATATTTCGTTAATGAGATATGATATTAATATAAAAGATTGAAGATAAATTCACAAAAGATGAATTGGTTTTTGTACAAGAAATGAGAGTTGCAGGAATTTTCAGGAGAATCCAAATCTGTTAGAAAAGCCAAAAGTAGGAATATTCCTACCAACATCAACTTCTTACAGATTTATTTTCATCACTTTGAACGTTGATACGGACTGATTCTGACTTGAATTATTTCGCCAATTATGTAGTTAAATCTTTCTCCAAACTTGATTGCTTAGGCGAAGTATCTAATAAATTCTCATCTTCATGCCTTTTATATTCTACAATGCAAGCAGGTATACCCTTCACCGTAACTATATGCTTTTTTGCTGAGGATCTGATGATCAATGAATCACGCAATGATATGACCTGGAAAAAAAGATGCCTTCCACAATAAAAGAAAACACAGAAAACATATCTGAACATAACATTAGTTTAAAACCGAACTAAATATATCCTTCAATTTAAATGATTCTAAAGTAAAAAGCCTTGGTTTCTTCTCACTAAAAATCATTTTCAATGCAAAAATGAACGAAAGAAGTGAGAATCCTGGAATTCTTAAGATTCTAAATAATTATATATTAGTAAATCCTAAAATTAAAATCAAAACATACCCGTTTACTATTACCTCTAGAGGTGACCGTAGACTTTGTGACACCAGAACCGGATGAAGTGCTTTCTGGAGAATGTCGAGAAGTGCTTGGTGAGTCAGCTGTTGGCCGTCCAACCCTTCTCCTGCAATTTCGAAATGAGAATTAAAATAATGAAGGATAGGCTAAAGCTTTTCCAAGTAACTTTTTTTTTTTCTAAGATAAGTCAGATCTGTTCCAATTAGAATTGATTTTGCCATTCGATTCTTAGCTGATCGACATCAAATCTTCTGTCCTCAGTAATGAGTAATGTTTATTATTTCCTAGAAGTCAAAATATATCCAAATTAAACAAAGCAGTAAATGAACTTCGGTTTCTCGGCAAGACTTTGTTGAACAACAAAATTCTGCACAACTGTATGATGCTGTACAACATTTTGATTCAAACGTGGTTTCCTTGTCGATGTACCTTTTCTGAAATGATTAAATTATCGATGAGAAGTTTATCTTTAGAAAATATTGTAAATTTGCAATTAATGAATTTAAATAATAAATTTAACATAATTCATTATTTTGCAATGGAAAATGAATACAGAACAGAGAAAACTTAAGTTGCTTTCTTAAAGTATTTTATAGTATCTATTTCAAATGTCTTTTCTTGGAAACGGAAAACAACAAAAAGAAATAGGAAAATTCATGAATATATTTTCCTGAAAAGCCTAACTCATAGCTCAACCCTAACATATCATTAACCTTGTATCGCACATTTCGCATTTGAATGCCTCATGTCGATTTCGGAATGTACATACAGTACATTCCCAACTCCTTTGTTCGAATCCTTCATCTTCCGCTTTCGAACGACTTCGTTTTTTGGCAGACATATGTTGTTAGTTGTTTCCAATATGTTTCATCATTTCAATTAAGGAGTAAAGACGAAACGTCGAAGTAATCACTGGAAATAATCAATATTTGTTGATATTTATCAAGAATGACCGATCATTTCATGACACAATTAGACATGTCCTGATAATGTTAACTCTCCATTTTGTTCAATTCAGCCGCTGATTTAATTACTGACTTTTTGGAAAGGCCACCGTTTCTACTCTAAAGCGGAAATTTATGTTTGCAGAAGACAAAGAAAATTTTAATTAGACAGACGACGATGACATGACATCCTAAAGTTATCTGTATAGATTCGGACAAGAAGAACTCACGTACCTCTTCGAATAAGAAGAATTCTTGTATTCTCGAATTCTCGTAAGATTAAAGTTATTCCTCCAAGAACATCACTGGAAAAAACATTTTTTTTTTCAGATATAATTTTTTAATCACTGTTGTCAAAAGATTAATTATTGTTATCAAATATCAAATAATTATTGTTACCAAACCACAATTAGCTAATTGTCTTCTCCTCCCTTCATCGATCATAGCCTTATTATCCAATAACTTTACTCTCAATGTCTAATTATTTAGAAGAACAGTTCGAATATCTCAATTCACTCTCTCACCGACCCCGAAGTCCTTAGTAAATCCGGAGATCTACTTATCCGGAAAAACGAACGCGAAATACAGAAATAGAATAGCTGATACTAATCCTTTACGAACCAACGCACTTTTGATGTACGCTTTGTGCAAAACGATTAGTTCACTTTCATACTTTTCTGCAACAATTCGAATTTCGATGGATTTGATTGCCTAACGACCGCATGGTAATTTTAGCAGAGTGAACAAAGATGACATCTAAAACTAAGCCTCGGCGAATTTGTGATTGATTAAATGATAAGCATAACCATCGATAAATTGGATGATAAGTATAATGGTCATTTTTCGGCCATTAGTCCCGAGATTTCCGCTTAAAAGAAAATGACTGAAATTTGTAAACATGTTTCTTGTTAAATATGAATAGATCGAGCCTTAATCATTAATTTGACCTTTTCTGATGCCATTCATTCATTTTCGCAATAGTATGATCGAAATGCATCATCTTACTATTCAACTGCTATTTAACAACAATTGCTTTGGAAAGAAGGTCACTGATGGAAAATTTCAACAACAACTTTGATGATCTATAAAAATTAAGCGATTGTAATTATGGCTGACTGCCTTTCCTTTTTTTGTTTATTGTTCCGCGAAATGGAGGGAATAAAAATGTATGCAATGGTTCATTTTTAGGCCTGGAAAACCGGTTTCAAAACAAACATAAAAATAGCTTTTTCGGGACAAGCAATCATAATGACAACACTGAGAGCTTCAGGTTTAAATTATTCGTTTTCTTGCTTTGTTCTTTGTTCTTTAAAAAAATTGGAATGACTCCGAATACTAAGTGCACGGATGAGCAATTTTTCTATTACAGACGACAGGTAGCGTTGCTTTTACCTTCGGGAATGATTGAAAAATGAGTTATCGATTAATTAGACACATCCCGTTCTTCTTGGCCTCCATCTCGTTTTCCAGTTTTCGCTGAAACCGATCACTTGAAGATATAATCAGCTAATATGCTTTTTACTCATCGTGTCACTGCTGTTTTCCAAATGTAAGAAATGCAGCTTATCTGAGCTTTTCGCTTTTGAAAAGATTTGAAGATGTAGTTTGATTACACTTTTATTTTCCAGCTTTTTCCTTTTTTTCAGTTTATTGAACCACAAAAGTCTGTCGGAACACTCCTGAAGATCAATGTGATTTCTTCTTGTAATTGAATGAATTTTTGATCAGATCACTGTTTCCGACTTAGTTCAGCGAATCTAATTGAAGTAAAAATCATTTAAGCAATTGAAATATTTTTAATTTTTTCTTTTTTTCATTGCTTACCATTATGGATGGATTGCTTTATGTGCTTTACTGCATGAAAGTGTTAAGAGGGAAATATGTTATACATTATCAATTTAAATTTCTAAATTTTATCACCGCTAGGAACAATAGTGTATTATCATTAGGAATAATAGTGATAGCAGTAGAGATAATAGTTATGGATGAATTGAAGACTAAAATTAGTTTGAGGAAGAGAAAGATTGAAAATGTCAAACGAAAGACGAGAAAAGTAACTTAGCTTTATTTGAGGGAAACTATAAAAACTTTATAGCAATGAACCGGAAATCTTTGTGATTTTTGACTTCTCTATACAAGTTTAATTCTCATACGTAGGAATTGAAATCCAGTTGAAATTTGCGTCCTCTTTCCTCCCTCTCCTCTTTTGTGCCTCATACGGGTGATGGTATAACATTGGCAGGGACATAACAACATCAGCACACTCAGAACTGTATACCTGTTTGTCAGCAAATATAAGCATTTGGAATATAAATGTATACAAAGATATGCGTGCAATTCATGCACAAACAAACACATCGACAAACTTCCAAAAATATTTGTTTTTGAAAGATTCCGCCGCGTCTGCGTTGTCTTTTCAACTTTCAGAATTTTATTCAGCCCTCTCTAAAACTTTTTAGGGTGGATAATGTGCTTGGAATCTATAGCTTACTGGATGAAATGTAATCGATTTCTGTGATCATTGCTAGAATTTATAGCTTATTCAATTTGGTGCGAAGTTTATTTCCGTAAAATCTTCAACCTAATTTCTCTTTCAGTTAACAGTCAGAATTGAAATTTTGATGGTCTATGAATTGCTGAATTGCAAATAATGAGATTGTTTTGTGATCCTTCACTCAATAACACCACTTTTTCGAATCGAACTAGAATGAAATCTCTTATTCATTTTACTTTCATAATTCAAAATTGACAACATTCATCGGTGAAGAGACCATCGTACTCGAAGTTCTTAAATGTATGGTATTTGACGATTTGAAAAATTTGTACTTCCCAAAGTCAGCATGATTCGATGTTAGCAAGTAATACAGTTATGATAACCGACTATTTGATTTTAGCTTTTGGAGTGCAAAGTGCTGAAGTTGAAGTAAATTGCTACTACTCCAATGGATACTATCATTTCAATCATTTATAAAAGAGGCAATGAGGGAAAATCCCGAATAGATAGAGGTGAAGGTAGAGGAGGTAGGTATCAGACGACTTTATTGAATCTAGTTTATTTTGGGGATGTGTTGAGCCGATGATGAGAAGTGGAGTTGGTTCTGGAAATGTATGACTGAACTGGAAACCAGTTTTGTATGATTTGGAAAACGAAACAGAGCGAGTTAAAGCGATGACTGGCCGAGGTTTTAGGAGAGTTATAAGCCTGAAAAAAACGAGTAGTTGTGTTGAGCAGAGAGATAGATGAAACAAATGTCCTGCCTGTAAAGGGAAAAATTTCAAAATTTCTAGGATCAATCCAGGGAAACTACAGGTTCTGTGTGTAGTGCAGTGGAGATGATAGCACCGTAGCATTGCGGTAAAGCGACATAATAATAATGTCATGTGTAATAGAAATAGTAGTAGTACAGCAGCAGCGGTAGCAGCAGCAGCATCTGGTATGACCAGTTTTCTAGCAGTCACGTAGACATACAGAGAAGACCGATGAATTTTGTATGTGAGAATCTACCAATCTATCCTCAAACCTCAAAATTTCCATTCCTTTTCAACTGCTTTCCCTCGTCGCACCACACATCCTTGTAGTGCTGTTGTAGTGCTGCCGCTGTTGTCATTAGAGTTAGCTAACATTGTTGCTATACAGTAACAAAGCTTCTGAAGTTCATACTTCAAAAGGCCCCAGGTGATTCCATCACGACGACAAAGTCATAAAATTTCCCGCTATTTCAATCACCTGTGAGAGAGTAAGCACCGTATGCTTGTGAATCGGTATTTATTCGTCACGAAAAATCGCAGCAAAATTTCTTTTTTTATAATTCAACATTTTTGAAGCAGTCAGTCGTATCTGATCAAAAATTACAACAGAATTTCAAGAAAAAACATACTTGTTTAGCAACGGACTGCTAAAAATTGTCGAATCTGAATTCAGTCTTTTTTTTTCCCGTTCCATGGATAACGATTCGAAAGCAATTTTAAATGGAATTAATCTGCGATTGAATGACATTGATGTGAAACTATCATTTGTTCTGGAACTGCTTACAAATCGTTTACCCGAAAAATCGTCAAGAGAACAACTGACAACACTGCAGCTTTCGCGTTCGCAACCACGTGAAACTATGAGTGATCGCGGAAGTGTCAACTTCGCGGGGTCAAAGGAACAGCGACAACCAACGGAGCGAACATCGACATTCGCAGTAGAAGACACAAATGATGAAATAGCCTTCGGCAATATTGCTCCTTCCTTACAACTAGACAACAACGAAAAGACAGTTCAACGACAGCAATCGCAAGATGATATATTACCAGAAACATCGTCCATTTCTACCCGAGTAAAATCAACAGTAGCATCAGCTGGAGGTGTTATGGCAACCAACGATAGTGAAGGTGACGAAGAAGAAGTTGATGATTACGATGATGAACTAGATGAGGTAATGATTTTATATCACTTTATATCAGATGATACTCATGACTTGAGTAATGAAAATGCGACAAACTACTGGTTTCAAAAAAAAAAAAAAAAAAAAAAAAGAAAGCGAAAAAATCCAATTCCATTACCATCACTTGAACAAGCTTTCTTTCATGATTTCCAAATTGTCCGAAATTAGAAGTAGTATAGATTAAGGTCTAAAATATATCAGATTTACTGCGAATATATTGCAATTTGTCTACTGGATTCTCGTGGCAATGATTAATTTCTCTAAAAGCTGTATTTTAGAGTAAATCCAAAAATCATCTTAAAATTCTTTTAGATTTTGTTTCCACATATTTTATTAGTCTTATTCTTCTTTCACTAATATTGTAATCAAAAAGTGGGATGAGGAAGGGACGATTTCAAATTCTATGATAATTCTGTAATTCCATTATAAGATACCAGTTTCAAGCTTTCCAACGTGCTATTATGAGCAATGAAAAATTCATGTGAAATTCAAAACTTTTAAGAAATTGATTCCCATCCATTATAATATGTTATAATTCGATGTCCAGGATGTTGCAACAACAAATCAGGATCGTGAGACGAAAATAATTCATGCAGAAAGCAATTTTCCAGAAGGAGCGGTACGGCGAGCTGCGGAAAAGGCGGCGCGAAGTTTTCAAAGTACTCAACCAAAGGTGAGGTTTTTCTTTCTTATCCATTTATTTGTATTACCATTTTTATTAATATTATTAATACCAATATTATTATTTATATCATCCACAACTACACTTATTTTTTAATGAAATAGTGAAAGAAGAACAATTATTTGTTATGGAAATTATTGATAGAACGCCAATGTGACATTTGAATATTGAAAATTGTACTGAGTTTCATGAAAGGATTTGATTCCAATTATTTCTTTGATGAAAATTTCATTTTGTTTCTCATTTTCTAGTTGTTCTCATTTGTTTTGTTTTATACATCCTTTATTTATGTGCTTTTCTGACATTAATTTAACTTCCGTTTTTGGCCTTCATTTTCGATTAGTTAAGAAGTCTCCTCGTCATTTCGGATATTATTTTAGATAATCTATGCTGTCTTTACGATATTTATCTCAGAAAATCAGAGACTAAACAAAAATATTTGTTTTCCCCATCGCTAACCTGAAAAATTTGTTTACTTGTATGCGTTAGTATTCTACATCCGACTAACATTCTTTCCCAAATTTTTTCTTCTAAACTAAGTTTTTAAATTACTTTTTTTTTTTTTTGTAAAGGAATTGATTAAGAAGACTGATTTATTCAATAAATGAATAGGGAGAGAATGCGAAAATGAGAAATGAACTCAGTAGAAGAGAACTACTCGAATTTTATTAAGCGAATAATTTGATTCTCAAACTAATGAATCATATGAAATGGAAAATAAGAGACAATAGACTTACTGCAAATGACCCACAGAATTCCATACGCCAAGCCTGCTGCTGTGAAATGTGACCTATGCCTTTTTTCCGTGTATTCCGATAGTATCTGTTAATTAAACTGATAATCTGACGTGTATTCTAATATCCTTATGCACTAACAAAAAACGAACCGTTCTTATTAGAGACTAAAAATAAGAGAAAAATAGAAAAAAAAAAATATTTTGAGTATAAAAAACTATGATTATTACTGAGAAGTGTTGATGATTTTAATCATTTTAATTATTTTTGCTAACAAATGATGTGTGTTTGGAATTGTAGGTTTTTGCATGGCAAATATTACGAGAATCGGTTACTGATCAGGAACTTCGAAATGTGCATATCTCTTTGAGAACATTTCATGGTGAAACTGCGGAGCATCTTTTATCTCGGCAATTACCAAAGGTTTAATAATTTTGATATAAGCTGAACAGCTCTAACAGTGAAAGTAGAAATAGAAACAGAAATAAAATGACAAAGAAAATTAGACGACAGAGAAAAATAAGTAATAACAATAGAAAAACAGAACGAAACTTTTAATATCAATTCTCTTACGAACTTTTTTTCTTAGTCTTAATGTTGTATCTTAATGCCTTCATTTTTAGTTATTTTAGTAGTTCTTCAGTTTCCTTTAAAATCATTTCACACTTTTTTTCAATCTTGAAAAAAAAATTTTACAATGTTTACTATAATGGCTCAAGTTTTTGATTCGTTGAATAATTACTATTCAGCATAATATAGCTTCCGTTTTATCACTTCATCTTATTTCTTCCAATTTAATTTGTTCCTTAGATAACACAAATAATTAAACACTTCATGCATAGAATAATTATATTCCAAATGTTAAGTATTGGGCACACGTGTATTACAGATACGCTTGGTAGTAGAAGCAACAATGTCCTATTTCAAGTGGGATCAACTGAGTGATGAAAATCAGTTAACCAAAGCCAAACTATTATTGAGTCATCTAAAAAATAATGCCAAGGTTCGAAATTGGACTCTTAGAGAAGGACGTCCGAATCGGTAAGTTAAACAACTCTAATAACCTTAATATATAAATCTTCAGGAAATGCACAATTTTTCAATGAGTTACTCAAAACTAAGACGCAGAGTTTTTATCTCCACTAAATATATCGATAATTATAAGTTTAACTGTCACGCTATTTCAAAAGCAGTATTTCAGAACATCTTCAAACCGCAACCTTTAGTAAGGCATTTTTCAGCAAAATACCACTCCGTGATTGAACAAATGTATTCTGATCTTGAAGATATTGTTCTGTCGATTCATTCATCATGAGAAGTTTGAACTCGATCTGGAGTAAATTTAGACTTATAATTTCTAAAAACCAATAGATCAAGAGATATATTCAAGATTAGAGGAGAACAAATTTCTTTAGGATATCGAACACGATGGATGCAGTATGGAAACGTTACGCAGCTTTACTTGGACAAACCGGTCTTGCTACGGTCGGTTTATTACCAAGTCATATAAGTCAGCTCAACCGATAAATTTGACAAATAATTCGAAAATCTACCTCATTCAAATATGTATGTATGTTCTTCCAGTATAATATTTGAATGAAATAAGATGCGCCATTTTAATAGTGAATTTCGATTTAACATATCGCCTGCAGCACAAAGATTAAGAGCAAATTAAGAGCAGTACTTAAGAACAGTTTCTGCCCAACCAAAGCTATGTTTCACATTTCGATCTTATCTCTCATTTGAATTCATCCCTGACTTCTGTTAGTAGAAATCATTATTACAACTACAATCGGAATAAGAATACTTTTTGATTATTTTTGAAGTTTCATGTCTATTCGAATTCTCACTCTACTTTGGTTACCAATCTTCAAGTATGCCATGAATTTTTATATTAAGAGTGGTTGTATTTAAATATTTCAAAACACTAACGGAATCTATTGCGCCTTATGCTTTACTTCACAATTCAAGGGATCTCTCGAATGATAGACTGCTGCTGCTGCTGCTGCATTAACTTATATATCTTCGATAATGAGTTTAGACGGTGTATCTTGCACATGCAATGGTTATCATGAAAAGATTCTTAACAATGCCAATTAACAAACACTCATATCACTATTTCTCACTGATTTTGAAATTTGCTATTTCCGCAAGTGAATACTAGTTATAATTTGTATATACAATGTGACAGGAAAGAAAATAAGCACTAGAGATTACAAAACAAAAATGTGAGAGGAGCAAAGGGCAACCGTACGAGATAGTTCAATAACAAAAATGTTTATGAACTGAGAGAGAGCTATAAAAATGTTCATGAACTGGTTTTAAATTTCCAAAAGAAAGCAACTGCCACTCCATATAAACAAAAGCAATATGTGGACTAATAAAAGAACAAGCACACATTCTATCAGAAAAATACATAACCCTGGTAACGAAAAATTGAAGAGATGGAAATAAGTAACAAATTAAACAAATCATTTTTTTTTTCTTGTCACAAAACATATTGAATTAAATTCTCATAATTGTCAAGGTGAAGATTTTATCATACATCCAGAATTTCTTAGCCTCATATTCACCCGAGTATCAAATTTCAATGAACTATTGCTAATCACCATCTGACCGATGTATAAATTGAAGTGCTAAGCCTTTTGAAAAATTACAAACTGAATGATTTGTTGTTCGCGTATTATTTTAACTTAAAAGAATATGAAATTATAATTCCAAATTGTTTGCAGTGTCCATACAACCGCGTTCCGTCCGTTTCAATATCCGTTTTTTACAAAGATATTCCTGAAATAGATTTCAAATGAAATCTCGGATGATAAATTTCTATTAATAACCTGAACAGTCCCCTTTCCTTTGCAGAAATATAAGTCCAATTATAAGAAAAAGCTAATTCAGAAAGCACTTAATAGCTGAAAAAATAAACTTAAGAGTAAATGACCTATTTCACTTCACATTGTCTCAAAATTTTTTTGGCTGTTGAAGTTTTACTACCTAATATTTCGCACTTGCAATATCTGAAATCTATGTCTAGTCATAGACAACAAACAATATGGAAAAATCTTATACGGTATGATAGTGCGATAACGGGGAATTAAAAAATATTACTTCAAGTAATGGTCTGTCCTGGATATGATACCACTGTTCGAGGTCATCTTCATAATGTTCTAATAATGTTTCACAATTCTGTTTTAATGTTACGATTTCAACCGATGGACTATCCCACATTTCGTACGGCATACCTAATTCTACCTGTAATTAACGACTATCAAAGCCAAGATGACATATATTAAAGATTTTCTGATGGCTGTAAACACATGCAAGCGATAATAAATACATAAGAATCTCTTTATAGATTTGAAGAATAAGTTTCACTTACGATAGCCAAAAATAACGCACAATACAATACATACAAACTATTATGACAATAGGTCATCACCGAAGAATATATATCTATATAGAGAGAAAAAAAAATTGATACACTGAAAATGGACAAACCTTAACACCTTTACTTCTAAGTTCATTCAAAGCTTTCATTGTACTACTTTCCTCCTTGGCAAATCGTGAAATGTCTGATTTCTCCTTGTGCAATTTATATTGTAGCATTCGCTTACAAGTTCCCTCCAAAGCTTCCACAAATTTAAGTTCCCTTTCTATGGCCGAAATCTATAAATTTTTAATTGATGTCTCAACTAATTTTCACTTTTCTCAATCCTCAACATTCCGACCAGTAAGCAGATTAGAAATTCGATATTTAACACTGTCTATTTCATCCAGGAGACCGGTAACATCAGCAAATGGATATGCATAATAGTTCAGTGATATCAGCAAAACGATATGAATAGCAATCAATGATACAAATTTTCTAGATTTACTCTCAATTAGAATTTTGATTTTTATTCCTTGTAAAATAATGTTCTAAACTTGCCTTAATATTTCTATCATCTGCTAATTGTTCCTCAAATTCTCGTGCAAATAATACGCATGACTCACACCGTGATGGAAGATCGACCATTGGTTCAGCAGTAATTACAAACAATTTCAAATATACAATTAATATAACAAGGAGTGAAGAAAAGAAATTAGGAAGATGCCGCTGAACCTTTTTGCCGTTGTGATGGTTGCTGCCTCCATTCCTGCTCATCATCATCGTGTTCTGTTGTATACATCTGTAACGGAAATCTTATTTATGCAAAAGATCTTATACTAAAATCTTATAATGTTTATTTTGATGAGCAAAAGATCCAAGAGATCAGAAAGTGAAATCCAGAAAAAAGAAGATGAAAATGGAGAAGATTAAAAACAATTTCTTCCTTTCTTTTGGAGAAAGTATTTCAAAACAATAAGTAAAGCTGACATGCAATCGTTGTCGTTTACGAGTATAATACTGCCACTGAAGTAACTGCTGTTCTTCGATAAATTTTGCATTTGCTGTACAAGTTACTGCCTCACGAAAAGCTGAGCTTTGTACCGCTTCAAGAAAATGTAGACACTGCGGATATTTCAAAGCTCTGCAAAAAAAAACAAAATAAGATCATTAAAAAAAGAACTAAAATTACTGCATAAAATATTGCAAAATATTTAAATGTTTTATTCTTGAAATTATTCTAGACTATCAGTAATAAAAAAACACTTGGAAATATTTGACCGTCAGTAAAGCTAACCTCGCGTATTCTGGCCTTTTCCAATATAAAAGATATTTCAAATAATTGATAAAGAATGGTTCTTTAAAATATCCTCGTTGCGCTAAAACTGAAATTATTTCAGTTAAAACATTTGAAATTTACTGTCAGTTTTTTTATCGATTAAATGTGAATGAAAAACAGAGAAAAAATATAAAAAAATAACAGACATAAATTTTGTTCAATAAAAAAAAGTTGTCTGCCAGTGAAAGAAAACTTACAATTCAAGTAATGAGGATTAGCTAAAGCTTGTACAAATTCACATTCAATTTCGAATCGCTTCTTTTGCTCTTCAGATGTTTCGGGACCTGGGACCGAGTTTAGACCGGAACCTTCAATTTTTTTTTTTTGATAATAAGACCTATCATTGATGACTAAATTTTCACAATTTGAAGAATACAGCTTATAAGAAAACTCACTTCGCAAGAGATCCAGATTGCTCACTCGACTGAAATTTCTGAGATGGTTAAAATTATGATTTTTTAATCGAAAAACTATAAAAATGCTATCTTCAGATTAAACTTTTACATTTAATGGCTAAAATAATTAGCACCTTAATTAACTCACTTCAACTCAAAGTATCTTTTAAAAATAACTGAAATATTATGTCAAAGCAAAAGTCGATTTAGAAAAATTCCAATTCAGATTGCCTGAATTTTATACCATATCTCATTTCATTCACTGTTAGCATGAAGATATTATTTTCAGTAGATTTAACTAAACACCAAAGACAATTGACTTCGAACAAATGCTCATTTCTACTATTCGAAGAAATCTTTCTTACTATCTGCGGAATATGCGTATTAAAAACTACATGGGAAAAAAGCTTCAAGGTAAGAAAGAACTGGAAGCTTTAAAACGAAGAAAATTGAGAAAAATGGAAAAAGTTCATTATTGAAAAATTAAAAGAAAAAAAATGATAATCACATTTAGCATACAATCAGGACTGCTTCTCAACAAAGAAAGTAATGCATAGGCAAATAAATTTTTTTAAACAATACTATCAGATTTTCCACAATTTACATTATGATTGATTTTTTAAAACATATTTTGAAAGATAAATAACGATCCCGGTACTGAAAATTATAAATCAGATACACATATGCGGTTTTTCTCAGAAGTATATTATTTATAGAAATTAGTAAAAGCTGATTTTTACATAAGAAAAAAAAAAAAAGGAAATTTAAACGTCTTCCCAACTGCTTTTTAAATTAAAATCAAAACCTTTTGCAGAGCAATTCTACAGTCTTTTAGTGTTCTAATATCCAACATTTTAGTCAAATTGCATTAATAACAATAATTTATTTCCATCATTTCTTTCCTACAATAAGCAAATTTTCAGGCGAAACAGTTCTTTCCACATATCTACACAAGGAAACATCATATCCAAACTTCCGAAGTTCCATAATTCGACCAAATTCTAAAATTGCCTTAGCTTTCTGTCCAAGAAGTTCTTTTTCCGCTGAATTCAAAGAGACGAACTCTAACACTGTTTTTTGTTGATCCGCATTTTTTAATTCTTGCGAATGAGATGAAACAGAAACATCACCACCGCAATTTTCCTAAAGGCAAAAAAGGTTTTTATTTCGTAATCTTGTAAGTTATGCAACTACTGTGATTTTTTGAATTATTTAGCAGTTTTTATAAATGATGAAAAAATTTTTATTGACAAATACCTGACTGAGAAAACCGCAAACGGCCCATGTTGAAATATGTCTTAAAGCTGCAAATTCATTTGAGCTACAAATACCATGAGATTCCAAAAAAGCATGCCCAATGTACTGAAAAATATTGTAAATAAAAAAGCCTACGAAAATATTCTACATAAAAATTAAACTCTGATTTTGCCATCTTAAGACTACTGAAAAAATGTTTGATCAATAAAGAAAATAAATTTTTGATTTATTTACCTCTCTGTATGTAATTCGGTGATGGCAACATGGAGCTAAAGCAAAACCACATATATTCAAATTATTTTTTACTCCATTCATTAAACATCGAATACCAAAATCTGTAGCAGAACCGCAAAAATGTTTGCATACTGCTGCTACATTATTCGCATTCTAAAATTTTCATTAAAAATTTACAGAATATATCTCACATAATGTATCTTTTGAAACAGAATTTTAATTTTAAAATTATGCGGTTTCCATTTTTTGCTTATAGCATTTGTTTTCCTGTCGACAATTCATCTTTTGAATTATTTTCTAATAATTCACCTGAATCAAATCAATTTTGGATAAATCAAGATGTTCCACCGAACACCGTAGTCGTTCCAAAAATATTTTATCCACTTCCTTAATTTGAAATAAGTAATTTAAACTAAAAACTATTTATCTTTTTGATACAAAACGGTACAAATTATTTTAAAAAATTCATGAAGTCATGAAGATGGGCATAGCTCACAACTTTCGATTCAATGGGACACGAATGCATCTTCTTTCTCTCACTCGAAAAAGATAAATATACTACTTTTCCATTTTTTATACCAAAAAAAAAGTTTTCGAAATAATTCTCTCACCTAATTGAAATTCACATTTCAAATTGAACAAAATTTTAGTAATCTAATTTATTAACATCAAACAAGAGACTTGAAACATTACTTTATGAATTTTATTATCAAACTTATTTCTCGAGCCCATTTTCTCAACAAGCAAAAAACGACATTTTGGAGCAATTTTAGCCATCCAATATGAAAGCTGCGCTTTGCCAGCTCCAAAATCTATCAAACACCAGCACTTGTTATTATTCAGCAAATCGTTTACACTTAGATGTTCTAGAAAAATTGAACACACTGATTAAAAATTCGTTAAGAACTGAGAAAGAAAAAAATTCAATATTTCATAATGTTCCAACTTGACATATGAACATAATTCTTTGATATGGAATTTGAATTACAAAAACTACCTATTATCGATGATATCTGCCAGATATGTTTTTTATCCAGTTTTGAATGATCTGCAGCATAATTTTCAACGTAATTATTTTTCAGGAAGGAATCTGCAATATCATTAGCTATCTGGTCGTATATTCTTTCAACGATTTTTCCCATTCTCAATAATTCCTTATCTGTAGGATGGTACCACGGTTCCGCTTCATTTGGAGATCCTTTAATTATTTTTTGCAAATAAAAGTAAACTAAAGAACTCTCACTTAAGTACCACAAATAAAATTATAAATATCAAAACAACTCGGTATTCTGTTTCGAATAATAAATATTATTCTAGAAATAATATGAATTATTATATTTCGATCTACATTATTCGAAATAAATTTTAAAGAAAGTCGCCGATTAGACAGAAAGAAAAATGAAAAAAATGGACCTATTAGATTAAAATTCTCAACAATCCACCGTTCCTCAGGTAAGCGACTATTACATCGCGATGACAAATGCTTCTGCAGTTGCGATTTGTTCACTGTATGTTTTGGATCATTCGGACAAACGACACGATCCTGAAAGCTGCAACAGAAACATAAATAGTTAACAAAGTCAAGCATCAGTCATTCTTTTCAAGTACAATTTGATAGTGACCTAATAAGTTAAGAAAATGAAATTAAAAAATATGGCAGAAATAAAATTCAATCTCTCATTCATGAAATTAAAACATAAAAATTGAAAACCTCATTTAGCTCATCGCAAATAGCATGTTCTCCACAATATTTCTGACCATTTTTCACCAGCATTCGACATTTCCGATTTTTTTTCTTTAAGAAATATGAACAACGTTCCATTGTTTGTAGGAATAAACAAAAGATTCCTAAAAATTTGAATCCAGTTTGAAGTTTTTTGCGGAGTTTTAACAAACAAAATTAGTAGCGATATAAGAAAAATCCCAATATTAAAAGTTATGCGTTATGCAGAAATCTAAAAATTTGTACAAGAAAATCAAGTCATCTCATCAAATTGTGTCAAACTATACAAAATTATTTTCATTATACAGCCATCAATTAAACTGAATGTTGTTTCATACAGAATGACAAATTTTGAAAAAATCTTTGAAAAAAAGTTTGAAAAAAATACTTCAACACGTTGTTACACTGCAAGTAATGCTTTCCGAAGTTTTGACATACGATATGGACATATTCATTACTTCCTCAGCAAAAAACGTTTATCCATGCACAAAGTAAATTCATTATATTGAGTATATTGTTTTTAAGTAGATTCATTTTTATAAGTGTATTCATTTTGACTATGCAGGAGAGAATTTCCCTTTTCCTCGAGCGATGACCAGCCCAGAAATCATTGACAAGTGGATATGCAAATATCACATTAAACATAAAATTATCCTTCAATTAAACTTTGCTGTGGTCATAAAAATCATAAAATCACTTCAGAAGAAACGAAGAAAGCCCTCAAGAATTATCATAAAATCCCGTCTATCTGTAAAACACTTACATACAGGTTTGTTGGCCTTTATGCAACAACATCGGGCTCAATATGAAAACACTGCGAGTCAATGAAGAAATAGGAAATCATTGGGCGACAATTAATTAATTTGCTTTTTCAGAATTGATTTGCTCATTAGATAAGAGATGGAAATGAACTTCTCATAAGCTCACATAATTAAGTAAGGAAGCAAATGCAATAAACAGCTAAACAAAGCCCCGAAACTATAGTAACGACATAACATTTAAAATTTGCATATTCAAATTTTGGGCAACAGAAAAAAATTTTCGAACAGCACTTTGTTTGAGACATGTCGCTAAAACAGAAATGATGTATTTAACATAATTGAGCCTTTTTGGGTGATAGGTAGTAGGTTAATTTTAAGGATTCTAACTGTTTTGTGTAATTCAAAAATTTTGAATGAATTCGACTTGAATTTATATTTAAATACAAATTCAAATTAAAACTTTCAGGCTTAAGAGATGATAGAATATTCATCCTCGGCAGATGACAATGAACCATTGCTAGAGAAGGGGGAAAAGATTCAATTCAAAACCTTGGATTTTGTGACACTCGGATTCCTTAAACTCATCGGCAATATCGTCGGGAAAGCTCATCTCCGAAAGGCACTTCATCAATGGATTTCGGTTAGCTGATTATTTCACATTCATGTTATTCGTTAAAATTCCAAACATATCTTTTGAATAACTTGCTCATTCGTCTCAGTTGTGAGATCGCTAATTAGATGTTTTTGCTCGCATTTCATTTAGCAAAAATGAAATGCCGTATATTTACCCTGATAGACTTCTCATATCTTTTGACTTTAGATAGCTTAAATTTGGTAACTGATAAAAGGTAATTTAAGAAAAAAAACTTGTGAGCATTTGCTCTATGACAATATTCAAATTGCAGGCGAATAGTCTTAAGGAGACCGATCGATTGTCGATGATACAATGTAGAAAAATCGATTAAACTCCTGCTTTATTATGTAATGAGTTTTTTTTTGAATGATTTTCAGCTTTTTATTGTTCAATTTTTGTATGATTTAACCAAATACTTTATTTCCTTTTGCTTTTTAATATTTCAAAATGAAATTATTAATCTAATTTCAACTTCGAATGTGAGGCAAAATTTGAATTCAAAATAAAATACATTCTTTGGTTTCGCTTTGAACAGCTTTTTGAAGAGAATATATCCGAAATTGCTGATTTCAGTATTGCAAAAATGAATCTCGTTTTGATCTGTTCTGGTTATGAATTCAAGTTGGATTATACCAATATAAGTTAATGACTGAATATAACTTATTGGCTTGTGTTTACTAGGACGATTATTTAACTTTGTAATTATCGATAGCTGAACTCAGTAACGCCATTAATTTAAAACTATATTAAATTTTTATTGAACTGGATTAATTCTTAAAATGACTATTCGAAAAGAAGAGAGTATTGAATGTTTAGAAAATAGATGGAAATTTTTGATAAAATTTTGGTCTTCTGCATAGAGAAGGAAGAAGTGGACAACGAGGCAAATTAACTTCTTGTTAGACGTCAGCGCCTTCTTTTGAACAATGAACATATTGCTATTTTGCTCTAAACATTTTTATAAAAGGTTCAAAAGCGCAAGAAAATCGTTTCAATTTTTGCCGTTTTTAAATTAATTCGAGATTTTTTCATTTAAAAAACAATATTCTTTTTTCAGTTTATAATGTTAGAGAAATCTAATTATTTCAAATAAAAAATAAAATCAAGTGCTACTTAATAAGCTCTAAGATATAATATAGATGAGATAAATTTAAAAAAAAAAAAAAAAAGGTTAGTTGAGAAGTTGCGAAGAGAAGACTTTTAGATTGATAAAGTTGGGCAGTACAAATCATCAATCACTGCTTGATAGCTGCTAATTTTTATCAATTTTTCAAATAAAAAAGTCAATGTTACTGGTCTTTTAATTAATTTGATTTGAAAGGATCTCCTGCATTTCCATCCCAGTATAGCAGTATGTAAAGTAAAGTCTATTTCTATCTGGAATAAATACAGTTGTTCAACATGAAATTTAATGCTTAAAAATATAAATAGGAAAAATAAAAATCTGATTTAATTATTAAGGTATTAAGTCCTATATAGTTCTTTATTTTCTTTATTACTGTTTCCTGCAATATATTGTCCATTCCGGTGTGATAAAATTTTAAGCAGTCAACAGTGAGTAATAAAGAAAAATAACAAAACTCAAAATAATTATTCAAAGTCAATATTTATAATTATATTAGAATTAATCACTGACTGATCATTAACAATGATAGTGATGGCAGTAATGATATTAGTAGCCAGTTTAATAGAGTGATAATCACGATAACGCAGTTGTAAAGATAATGGTAGCAAGAATGGAAGTGATAGGGACTATGATCAAAATAATTTTTCGATTAGAAATAAAAAAAGCAAAACTGAAATATTTCTGATGAAGTGACAAAAATTCATTTAATAATATCTATTAACTTTTTTCCATCTCTTCCTTGAAAATTCTATATATTATTGGATGCCAAAAAAAATTCAATTTTAAATTTCATTTTGAATTAGTTTCGAAATTTTAAAAGAAATTTTGATTATTCGATAATCTTTAATTATCTGTCAAATTATCTTTTTTGCAAATATTTTTTCTAATATATATAAAAAAGATTTTTAGTGCATTCTGTCAAGTTTCAGCCTCATATAAAACTTGGGTAAAGAAAAGTAAATTACGATATTTCTTGTAATTTCAAAATAAAAAAGCGTACTTTTACTATCTAAAGATAATAAAAAATATTTATTTGATAACAACAATGTTGAACTGAGTACTATCAGTGGCTAATAATGCTACTATTTAATATTCAATTAGATAAATAATCTGAAAAATTTAAAAAATAATTTTATTTGTATAGCAAATTGGAACACTATATTAGTTTCCAAGAAAAATTCTTAAAAAATTTGTATATGTATGTATGCATATAAAATTAAATTAGCAGAATTATCATGCATATTACACGGAACCATTGTCCTTCTTTCCATTTATCGAGAGAACTGAAATTAAGATAAATATTGGAGAAGCAATTTCTTTTGTAATTCAAAATCCATATGTCATGTAGATTTTACTTGTTTGTCAAAAAGAAATTCCAGATATTATTCATTATATCACTCTCGAAAATTATCACTATTATAAGATGTACAAATCTCTGATGTGAGGAAAACATTTCATCTTGCTGACTGTTAACAAGTTCAAGCCAACGTTATGAAGATCAAGTTTGACAAAAATTAATGAGAAAAGCGTTTACTATTGCGGCAGAATTATTTGTTTGCGTAACCAAGCCTCCTACTAAGGCTTTAGATTGCCTTAAAATATCATTTACTTAAATTCATTTACTTCTGGAATAAATTCAAAATCAAACTCAAAATAACAAGCAGCTAACCAACGACACCAATGACAAAAAGCATAGATGCAGCAACAATAGCTATCGTTAAACGTACACTACGCCACCATATATCACGTCTGACCTGAATTGCTTTACGCGAAAACTGTTCTGCTCGAGCTTCCATCTCGTCTAGAATATGGGTTTAGTAAAGAAAATATCACATATTAAAATTAAGGAAGGCGTTGATTTAATGAGTTTTTAGTAAGTGAGCTAACTTGATTTTAACAGACATTAAAACGATGGAATCACAAATGTTGTCAGAAAATTTTTTTTCAGAACCGATCGCTTGAATTTCTTAATTTGCTTTCTGTAATTAGTCAAGACAAACCATTAAGATTTGTTCAATATGTGAGCGCGCTGAATTTATCAGATATTTCTTACTTTCTATGAGGTGTTTCTAATGTCTAAGTTCTCTTCCAACTTAAAAATGCCAGCATTATGTTTTGGGTTCCGAACTCAATACTTCAATAATCTGTGAAGTTCTGAAAAACAAATCACCGGCGCGTGTAGTTAAATTTTGCAGTCGACCTTCACGTTCAATTATACGATCAATATCACTTCGAACTATTTCTATCACTTCCTCAAGTTGCCTCTGAGTTTGGTGAAGTTTGCCTGAATCCGATGCTGTTCTTATCTCACCAATACGTGTTACTGGAAGACTAAACTGTTCCATTTTTATCTTAAATAGTAAGATGAACGTGAAAACGGATAAGATTGGGAAAAAGTAGTGAGATATAGCAAACATTCGTTGTAGATATGTAAGTCATAATCAAAGATGGATATTCTGAAAGGTGCCGATCCTGAAACCGTCCTATTTAAATCATCTCTGGTTAAGATGCGCTTCATTCGCCGTTAATGTACGACAGTTTGCGTAAAACTTCCGGAAATACTATGCTGTGCATTAACACTGTTGAATTGTCATTCCGATGAGGTCAAATTTTGTAGAGATTAAATATGTGAAAGTAAAAAGAGTGATTTAGGCGAAGTAGTAGTGACTGGGTTTGATAAATAAAATATATTTTAGAACATATCGAATGAGTAAAACACAACCTGCGCTGGTTTATCACTCAACTACAATGGCAATAGATGATAGCTTCCATTTTAATCATTTTATTTCTCTGGCAGGAAAGAAACAGTTCAAATATTTCAAATTCAGATTTCATATGCAAAAAAAGTCCTTTAGAGGAGACATCATTTTATCTCAAATTATGTCACATCAAAGTCAATCCTTTTATGTGTTTTCCGTCATGTGAGATGCGTTATTTCGTTGTGGGTTTCCTCGCAGCCAGAATTCGAACTTGAATTCGAACTTAGATTGCTCGCGCGGTTGAACCGATTTCCTAATTATAAATAGGTGGATTTGTTAACGAAAGTATGATTCTCAGGGTTATTCATGATCGAAATGAAATTCGTTGAATGTTTCATAAAGGAAGAGAGAGTTGTAATCAGGAAAATCTTGAAATTGCCTTTCTCCTCGTTTTTTACTTCTTGCATTCCACAGCAATAGATCTCTCATTCTATTTTCTTGGAATTTCTTTTATTTGTTAGAAATTTTGCACTACTGATTCTTACGAAGTTTATTCCCGCATATATTTTGACATATCAGTTTAATGATTTTTCTAATTCATTACATTTTGAATTTTAATAGGATTTTTTTAAGGAGTTACTCATGAAGTGCAATTGATATGTGAAAGAAAATATGGTAGATGCGTTTATAGATGTTCCAGTAAGTGCAATATTCCTTCTATTTCAGAACTGCTATACATCTTTAACTAATGTTTATAGCAGTAATTATTATTTTCCATTCTTCACATCTTTCAGTTATGCACCTGTAATATTTCCTCATCTTTTTTAGGGTTTCCAGTTTCGAGCACTTCAGCGTGTGAGAATATTCAATGAACCGGATGCAATATTGTACGACAGTATATGTCCGTCTTGGATCACTGTCTCATCGCGATATGGAATTATTGTTTGTGCTTCTGGATATGGTAAATTAATATCTTTAAGAACTAGCGATGTTCATCGACTAAACACCATTAAAACTGATATCAATGTAGAAGTGACCGATATCCAGACGAAAATAACCAACCTTCAAGTTGAACAGGTTAATTTGTGTCCGCAGTTATTTACATAATTTTTAAACTTCCATTCTGATATATTCTGGATTCTGCCCCTCTTTTTTCATCATTTTTTTACTTCCAACTTTGCCATGCAATCGAAATTTCTTCATTTAACTTAGTGGCCGTCTTCATTACTGTAATTTAGATTTTTTGAAATAGTGAGAGCTTTCCAAAATATTTGAAGTTGTTCTCAATCACATCTCTTTTCAGTTACACCAGTGTCAATTTTTAAATTATTTTTCTACTAAATTCTTAATTCATTTATGTTATGAATTTAAGTCATCATTTCTTCCGATCGTGATTTATTTAATAAATCTTATATATTGCTTCACATTATCCTTTCAGCCTGCTGCATTGGTTGCACTATCCTGTAACTGCTCAGGTCGCGTGTTATCGGTTTCAATGCGAACAGCATCCGGAGCATTCGTATATCTCTATGATATGTGTGCATTTGCTGTTGATTGTGTTGAACAAGTTAGTTTATTTAGAGTAATGATTGTGTAAAGTTAATTTTATTTTAAAATATCGATATTTTTATTTCGGTGTTTCCAGAACAGTCGTGTTATTCAAAAACCCAATAGTCTTGTCCATAATCCATCTTACCTACTGTTATTATTACTTTGTATGTTCAGAAACATTCGATTCCAGTTTTTGGTTTTTCAATCTTTCTATCTTGAAATATTATAATTAAACAATGCTGAACAAAGATTTCTTTCAGAGAGGCCCCGTTTATAGCTTGCGACTTTCCGCTGATCCAAATGCCCAACCTTGCGCTTTCAAATGGAATCCACAACAGGATGCTATATTTGCTGTCGCTACATCCGATGGCCTGCTGTCTTGCTATTCTTTTAATATTGAGGCAATACAATCTAACAAAATTTCCCACAAAAGTTTTAAATGTTACTTCAGTTCGGAAATCGTATACTAATTAAACTGAAGCATAAACGTTTTGTTTGTAATATATTTATTATAAATTTTTGAGAGATTTCATAAAATGCTTAGGCTTAGGCTCTAATTATATTGTCGTAACGTGAAAGTGACAACGATTGGATACTGTCAGAGCAGTTCAGAAGCTTGAAACAGGCTAAGCATTATTGCTTATTGATTGGGGATTGTTAATCGTGGAATACTAAATTTTCTTATAAGATCAATATCATATCTAGTATTTCTGGTGGCATAATAGAAAATGAAGTTTTTGTAGAAATCATGTTCGATAACCTTAGTTGGCACGATTAAACACAATGATATGGTAACCTGTATAGAATGGAGTCCAAAAGGAAAGCAGTTGATCGTAGGCGACATTTCGGGTTATATAAAACAGTATAAACCTGAAATGATATTGGTGCGCGTGACACCACCTCCTACTGATATAGTTTCTTTAAAAGGTGTTCTTTTTAATTGCTTAGTGGATCATTTTAACTCAATACAATATGATTCAAAATGGCTGAGCATTCATTAGCCGAAAAGTTTTATCGATGTAAAGAATTATTTTTTTATTATTGCAGATGAAAATGCTCTGCGATGTGTCGGAATCAGTTGGCTTGCAACTACTGACTTTCTCATTGCCTATTCTTCTAAGACAGGGCAGAAAGTAAATATATCGAAATTATGTGTGAAAAAAGATGCACCACCTCAGTGGACACATTTCGATGATATTAACTTCTGTGGCGATAAGAGTACTTTCGATCAACGAGTTGAATTTACACAATTAATGGGTTGGAAATTGGTGCTGTGTTCTTCATCTCGATCCAGTGAGGTAAGATAGTTTTTTGAATGGGAAAAATAATATGTATGCTTGTTCATGATTACAGACTCACGAATTTGAATTTTTTTGGCATCATCATTCGGTTTGACCGCAATATCTGGGAAATAAGTATTTTGTCATAGATGAATATTTTCCAAATTATTCTTTGTTTCAGGTAGCAGTATTAGGTAAAATCGATTCTGAATGGAAAGTCTGGACTTTAGATGACAATGGCCGAATTGAAATGCCTCTTGACGCAAAACACTGTGAAACCTATCCAGTTGGTATTTCTATTGATGTTTCATCAATCCTTCCAGTCAAGATTGGTATGCCCTTTACTCTAATGTACTTGCTCAGATTAATAGTCATAGTTTTCTTATCGCAAAATAAATTCTGTACGTAAATCATCATTTTTTGGGGCATAACTTAATAAACAATATTGTCGACAACTACTATTTTAAAAGAGCGAAAACTAAAAAGTGGCAATTGTTATGTTAGAAGCAAAAACTAATTTTTTTTTATTGAAAACATTTTCCACGAATTATGACTGTGTATTTTAGGTGAAGAAGGCAGTGCAGAACGTCCTCCTTGTCCTATTGTTTTGGTATTGTCTTCTCAAGGGGTCCTTCTTGCCTTCAATGCATTATCTTCTCGTGCCGGACATCAAAACATTAACATGTATCTAGTTCCTTTTTTTTTTTTTTTTTCTTTCAGAAAAAGTTTTAATCAAAGGTTACTATTTGCTGCCAAACACTGTTGCTGATAATTTAATTTTTTAGATGCAGTTCTCTTCAAGACGTAGAATATTTGGATATAAATTTCTTTTTTTTTAAATATTTGTTTATTAACATTAGCTGTATTTAGAAGTTAAAAAATGAATTCTGAAACTCAGCTACGATTATTTTTTTAGAAAGCCAGAAAGTTTACCGTCAGAAATTTATGGGACAATATTAGCAAGAGATGATGTGATGCAAAATGAACATTCCTGTAAAAGTTTACCAGATATGCTATGTCAAACTATTCCGGTATCTACAGATTCTCTGGGTTCACTTATTTCTTTTAAAAGCTCACCTATTCCGAAGCAGAATGCTCTCCAGTTGAAAATGCAAGGAAAGGTTCGTTTTTATCAGAAATTAAAGATCTGAAAGTTAAATAAAGAACTGAAATTATTTGAAGCTGTTTTGATGTTTTTGCATTTTAATGAAAGTTTTAAATTATAGATTACATTTATATTTCTGCTGGAGCTATTTAATAATATCAATTTTACTGATTTTGAAAATGAGAATTTCAGACAAATACATCGCAAACTATGCAAGCAGCAACAATATCAAAATTACAAGAACTTTTACCTTGTAATAGTGTACAAGATTCAACATTTTCGCAGCAACAGATACCGGAGCATTTACAACATCAGCAGTTGAAGACAGGGACTCATTTGATTACTGAGTTACAGAAAAATTTTCGAGAAAAACTTGTCATTTTTGACAAACAATTCTTCGGATTTTGTGAGCAAAATGATTGGCTTCAAAATCTAAAAAAGAACTCAGCAAAACAGTTGGAATGGAATAATGGTAGGTGCAAGAGATCAGTAATTCATTTGGGATCAGAAATTTAATGTATTGGCATTTTAATCACTATATTTTTGTGGCGCATTTTTATGTTGCAGGCATAAATTTGGATGATGAAATGTTAGAGTTGGAGAAGGTTCGAACAGTTGTGGTATCATGGCTTAATGCTGTAGAGAATCAGGTGAAAGAGAGTATGTGTTCAATTGAAGAACAATTGGGAATTGTGAATAGCACCGATCGAGAAGTATTTGACAATGGGCGAATATTAGATTTCAACAATGTAATGAATTAAGCTTATTTTAATTCGTAAATATCGAAATCCTAATACATTTATTTCTTTGATGAACATTTAAAATAATATTGCTCTTACTTTTCATTATTTTATAGATGCATCGTTTGGATAAATTGACAGAAGCCTTGACAAAATTGGAACAAAAGGTTGCAAATGTTGAAGATGCATTATTAGAGATGCCAACATATAAAACAAAAAACAGGTTAATTATACAAGGAAATATAATCTACTCTTTTCTAAAGACTAACAAAAATTTCCTATTGATCAGATTAAATACTCAGATTTTTAATGGTTATGTCTATAATGAAGACCTGATAATTGACTGCATTTAAGAACTCATATTCATGTAATCCATCGGCAAGCAAGAGTTATTCACAGAGCTCTAACAGGAAATATTCGTTTTTTGATTCATTTTTTTATTCTTACTTTCAGATCAATTTTAACCTTGGACATTGATCAAGAACAACAGATTGCCACAACCGCAAAGAGTATTTGCAAGGGGATGGTCTCACGACGGAAAGCTTTATGTGAATTGCAACAACGGGTTACAAGTTTAAGTACTCAATTAAAGTAAGTTATTCTTTACCATTAGCTTTTTTAGAAGTCCTTTCACATCGGTATAATCCAGTGCTCCTGATTTACATAGAAAGATTTGTGTATCCTAGGTATTTCTAAAAACTCAAAAAATTAAATTGGTCTCATCATCATATTATCATTCTACTATAGTTTATTTTTTTTATTTATTTTTTTATTTTTTCCATTGTATTATTGGTTGCTTCAAAATTGAAGAATTTTGATATCTTGATTATGGTTTCACAGCTGGTTCAATGCATCGTGTAATTTTATTTGTCGTCCAGTTGATTTACTTAACATAATTACTCTTGGCATCTTCTTATTTCACACTGTATATATCCGTTGCGCTCTTTACATTGTACCGATTTTTTCAGACTGTTGAAAAAAGATCAGAGAATTGATAAATTTTTCACTTCAACAAGGTCGTCCTTTTCAAATTCATTACTGAATTATCAGACTAACAACGAAGAATTAAGGCAAAAAACAGCGGTTGTTACTACTCAGCAACAACGGGAACTGTTAAGGTATGTGGGCAAATTTGAACATTTTTTTGAAATTGATTTGTCGATGTGAAAATACCTGAGATGAATTCATTGCTTAATAAATGTTAATATTTCAGCTAAAATTTTTTTAAAGCTATGGGAATAACTTCTTATTCTTAGACAGTAACAAAAAAATAGACTTTTCTATATACATTTGCTTTCAGATTCTTGACTCAACGTGGTCCTGTGAAGCAGTCTGAAGCAAAAATTGTTCCGCTTGATATTCATATACATGAAGCTGATGAGGGAATATCGAATTCAACTATAACAAATATTGAAAATCGTTTACTTGAAGCAGCATTAATGCCAATAAAGGCACCTGCAAGACTGTTGGTTTCTAGAAATTTTGCATATTTTTTCATTTAGAACTTTAAGAAAAAGACAAATGATGAATAATAATGCGTCGTAATTGTTAAGCAACGGTTTGAAATCGAATGAAAGAGTGTATGATTAGGTATTAAACACTGCATTCTTTTTATGATGAGCATTGCTTTCAACAACTGCTCCAGTTACAACTTTAGTTTGCAAAAAAAAATCATGGCTTTTGAGGCTCTTAATCGTATAGAAACATTAGCTAACCTTTATCGAAGAACAATATAAATTTATTTGTTCTTTTATTATAGTGTTATGGATATTGGAACGCAGTCATTCGATCATTTGTTTTCTAAAGGTGTGTTTTACTGAATGAAATCCATTAATTTTATGTTTTTATCGTATGTAAATAGTAACATCTACTTGGAGTACACTTATATATGTGTGCAAAAATTTAAAAAAATAAGAAGACAGTAATGTCTTCTTATTTGCTCTAAATTTCTGCACACATATATAAGTGTACTCCAAGTAGATGTTACTATTTACATTAAAAAAAAAAAAAAAAGTTACATTTTATATTTCTGTCTGATTGAATAAAAATTCCAAGAATTTTAAGATAAAAAGAAAAAAAAAATTCATTAGTTACATTTTATATTTCTGTCTGATTGAATAGAAATTCCAAGAATTTTAAGATGGAAATGTACTTTTAAAAGTTATGATAAATAAAAACCTTTAGTACCTCACTATCAAAGAATCAGTTCACTGATTCTTTGATAGTGAGTACTAAAGGTATTCACTGAATATTATATTTTTTGGCTCTTGAAGAGTAATGTTCACTGAATATTATATTTTTTGGCTCTTGAAAAATAATTTTGTTTTCCTAGATTTGAAATCGCCCACAGACGTAGCAGTTTCCATTCCTATCATTCCTACAAATTTTATGTCCAACGAGACCGTTAAATCTCCAACAGCTCAGGTAAGTCTCCATGTTATCATTTATTTTTGGTAACTTATCTCTTGAAAACTGAATTTTTTAGAATCAAAAATTGTGTTTTGTTTTGTTCAAGAGATAATTATTTTTTCGCTAAAAATGTTTAACCCTGCACGGCCATATTTGGAATGAAATATAAAATTCGGATTTTACATATATATTTGTTGTAAAATACAAATAGGATTTTGCATTCTATAACACACATATATATTTTTCAAATAAAAAATTCGCATGAAATTCGAAAATTTATATTGCATTTTCAGTTCAATCAATTTCAAAAGATAGCTGAATCAGATGTTAAATCATCGGCAACTTTATCTTCTTCTTCCATGAATTTGAACAGCTCTACTACAGCTGTACCAAATACTTCCAATTCATTTGCCACAAACGCAATTACTAAACAGTTTTTTGCCGAAAAATCATCCGCAAATGTTCCAGAAACAGTAGCATTGAGTCAAGAGCAGCCTAATGATATAACATTTTCATTTAAAAATTTGGATACTCCATTAACAGCAAGGAATGATGGTTCTCCTCGAGAGACGGATTCCTGCACTATTGTTACTCCGAGCAAATCTGATTATGTCAGTTATAATTTGCTTTCCATTTATTACATCCTATTATCAGAAAGAATTCTTCCCTTGTGATATATATGTAAGTAAGAGATATGTGGTCACGACATGCTAGCAGCGAAAGATGGACTTTTAATTGATGCTATTGAGATTTTGAGGTGGTAGAACTTCGGATGAATAGATAGTGGAGCTAATTTACAGAATTTTTTCATTTAAAAGGATTCTAACCGTAATCTTGTCCCTAAATATAACTTTCCAAGCTAATCGATAAGGGATGTTTGAATATAAACTTTCAATCTTTCTGACTTAAAGAAATTAATGTTTTAGACTTCTGCTGTAGCGCAGGAAGTTTTTTCAACGAAAAGCAGCGAGAATCAAACAGCATCAATTGTACCTGCTGCAACATCGGAATCTTTGACTAATACTTCTGTAACCATAGCTTCTAATTCAACAACAACGAATGAAATTGGTAGAGTTTCAATACAAAACTCTGAAATTTCAAAAACGGGCAAAGAAATGGCAGTAACAAATTCATCATCTGCCTCAACGACGACATCTAAAACATCAGATGCTGAAAAGAATATATCATTTACTTTCAAGTTACCCGAAGCAGAAAATCAGCAAACAACATCTCCACCAACTGGAGGTGAGTTAATCAGTTTTTCTTGAAGTTAAAAAATTTTAAGCAACGTTGTAATCATTTTTTCCTGAAGTTAAGAAATTTCAAGCAACGTTGTAATATCAATAATAATATTATGTTTTTGTGATGTTTTCGGAATCGAAAAAAAGGAAAAATTTTGTTGATAGTTGTGGTACAGCATGTCATTATTGATACCAACTAATGACGAACAGTCTTTTTAAATACTTGTTCTCATCATTAAACCATTCTGTTTTGTCCAATCAGTGGCTGTGCTATCAACTTTTTGAATCTTCTGGCTTAATTTTTTTTTTTTTTTTTTTTTTTCACAATTCTGTCGATGTTTTCGAAATACCAAATTGTGCTTTATCAGGCTCTGTAGGTGGTACTGCAAACATGATGATCGAGCCGCAGTCAAAAGATTTGGATACTATAGGGTATGTTTCTCCTTATTTAAAAATCAATCATAAGAAATGAAATATTGGTTATACTAAGGGAGATAAATGGATAAAGCAAAATATTTGCTGCATCTTTTTTGTCAATTTCAGATAAATGTGCTGAATAGTTAGCACCAAACCTGCTAAAATGTAGTTCAGACTAAGTTAAAGAGGATTTCAGTGACGAAGGGATGATGGAAGCAGAAGGTACTTCAACTGCTCCAACAGCTCTGTTCTCATCATCATTATCTTTGTTAGTTTTTTAAAGCATTTGATTTCTGATACATTGAGCATGTTTTAACTCTATTTGCTCATAATTTGTAATTTTTACTAAATAAATGCTTTTTGTTTACTTTCACTAATTGAAAACTGGTACTTTTTTTTTTTTTCATCATTAAAACATCAAAATTGAAAAAAAAATTTTTTTTCTTCAGTGGTTTGGGAAGTGCTGTATCCAATCACAGTGCGACACAAAACGTTTTTGGCTCTGGACTGAAATTTCTATCATCGGCGCAATCTCAGACAACTTCACTGTTTGGTAATACTGGTGCTGGAAACAAAGGTAGTTCAATATTCGATGCTGGTGGCTCAACAACCTCTTCTAATAGTGGTGGACTCTTCAGCCGAACGCAACAATCGAATGGAACATCGTCAATTTCGTTTTCGTTCAGTTCATTGGCTAATTCTCCTAATTCCTCCAATCTTTTCGGGACAAAGCCAATGAGTAAGTGTGATTTGACAGTCGAGAATAATTTTAAAATTGGAATCGGTTGCAGTATTTAGAAAAACTGAATCCTGTCACCAATATCCCACTATCTGATATAGTGCCAACAAAATTTAAATGCAAATATTTGCATCTAGTTGATTTCTCTACTCGCATATGTTCTCACATAATTTTACTTATTTCTTCACTTTTCTAAAATTTAGGAAATATGCTGGATTAACAATAGCATAGATATAGAAAATAAGTGTTGTAACATAGATATACAAAAGAAAGTATTATTTTCCAGAAATCTTTGAGTCCGTTAAAAATTTTTTGAAACTCAGTTTTGCGAAATTTCTAGGTAGTGGTACTACATTTGGCGGTGCACCTTCATTTGGTTCGAAACCAGTATTCGGATCTCCATCACCACTTGCTTCAGCATTTGGTCAGCAACGTTCTCAGCATACCCCTACAACTACTGCGTTTTCCAGGTAAATTTTCAAAAAATCCTGGGATGCTAGTTTTATCTTTTTCGTTGTTTTGTCTTTAATTGCTCCATGAGACTATTCATTGTTTTCTGTGAGTAATTTACAGGGCGATCAGAAAAATTATGAATTTTATCATAATGTGAGATTGTTGGTGATTTTTAATAAAGCACAAGCGAATAAATATCTTGAAATTTTAAGCGAGCCAACTAAATATTGTCGTATTTTGATAGGCAAAGAACAGATCATTCAGACTTAATTAGCTTTGCAGTCAGTGCTTTGATAATTAATTCCACCAATTTATTTTGTAAGATTCATGCAGATAGTATCCAATTTGTGATTATGCATTGTCAGTATGATATAACGCAAGTCATTCATGGGATGAAAATGAAAAAAAATTGGATGAATAAATAGCATTTGTGCAAAATTTTTAAAATTGTTAGCTGAATTTGCTGGCAATAAATAATATAGTATATATAGGAAATTTTAATTCCAGTAATTTTAGTTTTGCCAAAACTAGTACTGTTGGATTTGGTTCACTGGCTGCAAGTCAGCAACAGCAATCATCGAGTTCTGTATTTGGTGGAAGTGGATTTGGTGCTTTAGCGCAGCAACCTCAAAAAAGCTCAATCTTTGGCGGTGGTCTAAATTCATCTGTGACTAATAGGTGAGGATCTTATTTATTTGATAGTTATATTTTATATTGTGATTCATATGAGATTAGCTGAAGTATTTCAGTAAATTATATCATTCAGTACTTGTTCATGTACTTCACGAATTGTTGCCTATTTAAACTTTAGTGGTCTCTTTCATCTCATCTCAGTTGAGAGAATCTTTTTCCCAGTTCATTAACTTTTTAGATAAATACTGCTATTATTTATTTTAGCTCATCTTTTTCTACATGGCGTTAGAATGTTTCTGAAGAAGATACTAGAAGAAGGCAGTTGAAATGTTGATAAAATTTCAATAATTATTACAGTTTTCACACGAAATTTATATGCTTATGAATGTTTTAAATGCATTGATGTATTCCATATTGTTTTCATCAGATCAAACAGTAAATTTTCGAATTTCTCCATTTTTTGTTTGGATTTTAAAAAATCGATTCGTCAAAACCAACCGAAATTTTTAAAATATTCTACTCCTATTTCATTTATTATTACTTCAAACTTATAAGTCTTTTTATACTCTCTTAGAATAAGAAGCCATGAATTCTTGAACTTGGGAGCGTGGGTAATGAATTTTAATCTTCAATATTTGTAAATTAAATAATGCAGTCAATGTTTGTAAATTAAATACGGATTTCTTACTTAATCTCATAAGTTATTTCAAAAAATATATTTCTTGTACCTCAGAATACTTTGTTTTGACTTATTATCTTTTACGACTCCCACTGGTTTATTTATTGTTGACTTCTTTGCTGATCTCATTATTTGTCATTAGATTTAAAAATTGCCAGCTACCTTAAGATTACATAAGTGTCTTAATAAAAATGGAGGATGGCGTTTAATATAAAGAAACTTTAAACTCATGAAAAGTATGTAAGTGCTTTATTGAGATTGTAAAATATTGTTGCGTTCTTTGTTGACTTCATCACTCGTCGCTTTTTTATTCTTTAACAAGTTTAGAAATGAGGAAGAAGACAAAACAGATGTTTGGTAAAACTGATGAGTCTCTTAATTAGTAAAATCAGATTATCTGACAAGGATTGAAGAAATGAATAAAAAGATGAAGATGGAACTATGAAATAAACTTATAAAAATTAAAGGTAGATAAACTCGGTAGTGAAGTTTTGATCTTTTTTTCCTTTCATCACTACTTACATCAAGGTAGTCAATTTTATTCAGATATACTAATGCGAAAATGTGTTGTTAAGCAAATGAGTAATCTTAGTGACATCTTTTTGCTGCTTACTGATTCGTTATTTCAATTGCAACTTTGTTTATATTATTGCTCTTAGTGCGATCCGTGTTGCGATCTCTTAAATTATGCAAAAGGGTCAGAAATTGAATAGTATGGTGTGTCCCATTAATGTATCAACTGCCTGATTTCAATCTACGAACGAGTTTATGGTGATGTTGATGTTTGATTCTTTCTATTATATTTATTTTCCTCAAGGCCAGTTTAGAAAATGTTTATAAAAACTATTTCAGTGTTATTGAGGTTTATGAAAGATCATATTAAAGAATGAACTTTAAAATGATAAAAGTATGGTATGAAAATTCAGAAATAAGCAAAATATTCTTTTAAATGCTTTGATTATATTTTAAAGAAATTGCTGATCACTTTATAAATCACAATTTGATCAATGCCAGCATTAGAATGTTGTGTAATGAATCCAAGAAGCTGTCGATAAATATGAAAAGACGAGACACATAGTTCCATCATTAAAGTGTACTTGAAATATTTCAGATTCAAACGGGAGGGATTTTATGGAACGAAAATATGATGCAAAGGATTCAGAAAAGTGTTTTCTTCTATCTCTATTCTCATTCATTTCATATTATCTTTATACAAATATTCTCATTCATTTCACTACAATCTTTATGTTCTGCACACTAATTTGTCATAAATTTCATGTGAGAAATTTTTGAATATGATAGAAAACTGCAGAATAGCTTAAATATAAACGAATAAATACGACGCAGGTAATATAAACGGATGGATGTATCATATTACCTGCGTCACATTTACTATCCGCAACACCTCTCATCAAAGATCTAGCTCTTCTCTTTCCATTATCATATCTTCTATCGTTCGTATTTATGAATCACTTATGAATCTTCTACTTGTCTTATGTATAAACGATTGCTGTTCTGCTGAAAATTCGAAAAATTATTGTAAATATAATACTGTAAGAGAAAGAGTTGAGAATATATTCGTTAACTTTGATTTGCCGAAGTGTCTGAGCATTCTATTTTGTGTTTAAAGACATGTTCAATATGAGAATTTTAATTTAAAGAAAAGTGTAATAATAAAGTAAGTAAATATGATTATTTTATGTTATTGCTTAAGCTTAGGTTTAAAGAGAAATGGATAAGGACTTCTTGCATTACAGGCAGTGTACTTTCTTTTACTCCAGTAATCTTTTTTGAGGTGAGTTTCAAGAGTTTGAGAGCATGAATATAATTAATTTTCGTTTGCATAGCAGGTAATACATTTGAACAATTTCATTCTTAGTTGAGATCATAATCACAGGAAAGTTATATTTTTTTGTGGATAGATTTCCTCACTTCCTCATTTTCAAAAATTCTTGTCTCTGACAAATACCGGAATTATTGCTAGTTGTAATGAGTGGTTTTTGAAGTCAATTTATTGTTATGAAATTAGTAGTACTCCTATTTCAGCAGCAGTTACTCTTATCTCATTAAAGAATGAAAGGTCACCAGGTGAATTAGATCATTCTAGTTCCTCTTTTTCCTAATTCGTTCATTGCTCCTTTCTGATTTTAATAAAGAATTGCCATTCACTGATGATATGAACAAAATAATACTGGAAGTTTTGATGCGAATTTACTTTCTTTGAAAATAGAACTTATCTTATTTGGTCGATGTACTATGTTTCATTAATCTTCTAATTATTTTACTTGAAATCACAATTCAGAATTCATCTGAACCCTAAATGCGCTACAGTTCATAATGCAAACCAGGTCGACCTTTTGCTAAGCAAACTTATCCTCAATTGATCCCATATATCTGATTTGAAATGGATAATTCAACAATCGGGAAGGCCCAAGAATGATATCAACAATTTATATCGCAACATTTTCACTCTATACTGATTACCTTTGTAATTCCCTATCATTTCGGACCATTTTCCTGATTTTTTTCTCATGGCAAAATGGTCCGAGGAAATTGATACGTCTGATATTCCACTGATATTATATTTCTCCACATTTACTATCTAACATCTTTTCTTTTATACTTAAATTTATGGCTCATTTAATTTTCTATTATGTTCCTGTACTTTTATATTCATGTAGTAGTTACTAAATAACTTTATGGGAATGATTAGATCAGTGAAATGAAAAGAAGTATTGTATTACTTGAAATATCAACCATATTAATCTTATTGTATTTATCAGTTTTTGGTTTTCGAATGTCAGTTTTGGAAATTCTGAAAATTTTCACAATTTTTAAAATATTTTTGCTGCCCACAATAATCTATTTTCACAAGCTATCAGATAAAATATTCCCAAATCACTATGAAATTCTTTATATGTTTTCAATTGCATACATCATAATGCTTTCTTTCATTTTAGGACTAAAAATTCTGCACATAGCAATTTTTTTTCTGAAGCAATATTGAAATAAAATTTAAATTCAAAGCACAAAATCGGTGATGCTTTTAGAAATAGCCGTGTTTTTAAAATTAAGTTCATGTGCCAATTTGAATAACTGGATAGATTTGATAAGAATGGCAATAAGCCAGAGATAATTTAAACTATATTTGATATAAACTGCATGGAAATATTCGATAATTTCACGTAAGATTCTTAGTATACGTAAAGATTCTTAGTATACGCGAAATTGTTTTTTACTTCAAAGGCTCTGATACTTGATCTCGGTCTTGCATTTCGTTTCTCTTGATTGTTTAAACTGTTTGTACTTAAATTGATTATTTTCAAAATCAGAGCCCTAACTTTGAAAATGCAAAAAATTTGAAAATCCGAAGGAGAGTGAGTGATATAAAAATCTTTACAATTAGTATGATGCGGGGAATTTTGTAGAATTCCTACATTTGTTATTCCAAACTGTTTTGTCGGGTTTGTCATGAATTCATGCAGTGCTACGAATTTCACATCATCTTGAAAGGTCTTTTTTTAAATTTACACAAGAATGGACTGGTTTGCCGACACTTTCTATCGATCGACGGATATTTTAGTTACTGATCGGTTCTTCACATTTTTATTAAATTGCTTGTGTGATTGTAAATCTATGGTTATCAAGAAATTGGAAGGAATTCATGAAAGACGTAATTTTCAGCATATAATTGTATATTTCGCAGAATGATAGCATACTTTAGTGTTTTAATATCATTTCAAAAAAATTTGTTTACTGAAGCTTTTTTTATCTTTTTCGCTTTCCAAATATAATTGCAATGAGTTAAAAGGATTGGGAATTCAAATCATTATCGAAAAAGCAGAATGCATTATAAACAAATGTTAATGCATTTTTAGAAAAATGGCATTTTGCAAAAAATTCACCCAGTTATGGCCACCAAATATATATTAACAGCCTGATAATTCGATCTATTATTCAGCATCTAATCATTCATTATATATCATAAAGAACTGAAGGAGCCAAAAGCCGGAAGGATGGCTATGATCTTATTCATTTGTATTTTATTTCTGATCAAATTTCACCAAATTGAACAGTAAGTAAATCAATATTCCTCTGTCAATTTACTAAATACTTAGCTACCCAGTGTCACTTGTAATATGTAGTAATGTTGCATTTTCTAAGAAGTTTCACGAAAATTTTTATTGTAATTCTATAGACATGGAGATTTTTTTTCTCATTTTCTCAATCTGAGTTGATGGAAATTCCTGTTAAAATATGCATTAAGGGAAACGGAACATTTAAATATCGAAACGAATAACTTTCATTAACTTTCATTAGGTTATTATAGTACATATAATATTCATTAACCTATTTCAGCAAATTGTATAATAATATATGAATACTTATTAGATTGTATTATTATAATATGCCTGAAATACCTTATTCCATTCTTCATTGCATATTAATTGTCAACTTTTTGCAGGAAACCTTTAGTTGTGACACAATCAATGTTTAGATGGAATGCAACCAATGAGGTGTTAATAACTACCCAAAGCAGCGCAAATAAGCTTGTTGATATTAGCATGGAAATTCATGCTACCCAACCTTCTTCCTTGGTTTTTCGGCAAACATTACAAGCGAAAATTGCTGGTAAGTGATATTCCGGACACTGTCATCATTTCCGCTATTATTTGTTTCCGGAAGCAATGTATTTCATCATTATTTGTATTTAAAATGATGTGAGTGAGGCAAATTTCTGAGTTAATCACTTACATTAATCATTTACGTTATCATTTACAGTTGAAAAGATTCCAAAAGGAGACAAATATCATCAATTACTGATATCAATTGTAGGATCATTGAATCGTGTGAAGTTCTTTGTACCGGGTGGAACAGCACGATCAGATTCCTACCGGTTAGTGGTTCGAGCTGAGAATGACACTGAATTTTTTGAAGGAATGGTACCGGGTGCACCCGATCTAAGGGATATTTATTTACAGACCGATAAAACCGTTTACAAGCCAACTGATATTGGTATATGAATTTCATATATTTATTTAGAATTTGATTGAAATTGAACAGTAGTCGTCGATGAACTTTAGCATTTAAAGCATTATTTTTTCTACATTTTGAATATGATGATAGAGGAAAATTAGAGGATGGAAGGAAAAATTAATCTAATTTCTCGAAAGAAAAGAGTCTTCATAGTACGTTTGAATAGTTTTTATTTCTCAATGTTTATTATGAAAATAACCAGTGCTAAGTATATTAAGAAAATATTTTAAAAAAGATGCGTTTTAGTTAAAGTACGAGCGTTGCCACTTACTACAAGCGGAAAGTTGTACGAAGAACCAGTGGATTTTGCACTTGTGGTACGTAGAACTGGAATATTTTTTAATTGTTAATTCAATGGAAATGCCAACTTGTTAGATTATTTTTATGGAAAACGTTAGACATGATATCACCAACCATAAACGATCATTTTCAATACAAAAACAATTCCGGATAGATTTTATAATTGCACTTCATATAAAATTGTTTAGTTTGTATTAATAGCAGACGCTAGCAAAAGTTTTTGAGTGCAAAGTTCAATACTTTTAGAATCCGGATGGTTTCGAACTTATACATAAAACCAGATCGATTTCTAATAATCGATTTATTGCCGTAGAATTTAAATTATCGGATCATTTGGCTTTTGGAGAATGGAAAATTGTGGCACGACCGGATCGTCAAAAGCCATATACCTATTCAATTACATTTCAAGTGCAAAAATACGGTAATAACTCTTTTTTTTTGTTAAGATATTTTAATTACAGAGACAAACAAGGTGTATTTTCTAGTACTGAATTTTTTTTTAATTTTGATTGGCCTTCAGCCCAGCTTATCAAGAAAACAGCTGTTTGATTCTTTTTCTCGACAATTTGTATCGATTCCATTAAGCGGAAGAAATTATAATACGTCCTCCATTAGAACTAAAATCTGCTTAAAAGTACGAATAAAATATAGAAATTCCAGAATATTGGTATCAGCAAATTTTACGTTTAAATTTATTGTTAAAAACATATCTTCCAGACTTATCACCGTTTATCGTTCATGTTCTGGCCAAAGAAACTGGTGATTTTGATTTGTATGAAATAGATGTGCTTGCCAGGTAGAAATTCCTTAGAAATTATCAGCTAATCGAAATAGTTATCAAAAGTAAACATAATATTGATCCGATGCATTAATTACAATTGTGATCAATATTTGTATTCGAATTTATGAATTTATGTTTGTGATTTACCTAATGATTGATTTTTAATTGCAGGACTGATCTAATAATTACATAAAATTCATTTTAAATTCAGTTTAGATATGCTAATGGGCAACGAATATCGGGACAAGTATCGATTTGGTGCGATTGCAATGAGAATAGTAGCCAACCAGCTATACCATTTGACTCTGGAAATTCATTTTTGTGCATTCTAAAATCATCAAAGGTTAGCTTTTTTAGCTGATTCAGGATTTTTGTTTTAAATCTGTTTCCTCATTGGTTACGTTACGAAATTACTGTTCCATATTGTTTTTGTGATTTTGATCGGTTTGCCAACTGATTTTTCATTTATAAAGAATCTAACAAGATTAGTTGCTTTGAAATCAACTTATAAGTAAACTTCAAAATTTTACATCAGTTCATAAACAGATAATAAAATTATTCTACTTTTTGTTCCCATATTTTAAATAAATCTTTTGCTTTCATATTTTTTGAATTATCAGATGGATCAATCTATTATGTTTTCATCACAGAATACTTCTAGGCATGTTCTTTTAGACATGAAAATCCGACCGATCACTGTTTTTTCTAATTAATCCAAACTAAACTATTGTAGTTGATTAAGTTCTAATGGACATTGTCTATCCTATAGCAATGGCAATATTGACAATATTAAGGATGAACAAAGTTGCTGTTCATCTTGTTTCCCAAGTTGTTTTTCATTTTCCCTTTTAATTACACCTTATGCAGAATTCTTGACATGCATTCAATTTCATGGTAGCACGATAATAAAATAGATAGAACTGGCTCGTTGGAAGTGAAGAGAATGTTGATAAGATTTGAGCTTTTGAATAATTAGTCTGATTAATTCATTTGTTACATACAAATCGACTAAGCTTTTTGAATGTGAGGATCAGTTTCGTTTTTAAACAAAATTTAAAAATATCCGATCGTATTTATTATTTTAAATGAAAAAGCTACTTGTATGAACGAAAATGAATGATTGTAAGGCTCATGTAGATGACTTTGAGTAATGAGTAAGTAAGATGCTTTCAAAATTAAGTAAGGTGAGTAAAGAAATAAGTAATTAGTAAGAATAAGGAATGAGTAAATTACACTCATTAAACTCATTAACTCATTATCGCTTTCAAAATTTTGACGAGTATAATCATAATCTTTATTACATGTTATGCATATCAACAACAATTAAAATAATAACGGGTTCCGATTTATTGACAATTGCGTAGTAACAACAGTAGATTATGTATTTGAATGCGAATAATAGTTATTTACAAAAATAAATCTTCAATTTGGAATTTATCCAGTTAAAAGTATTAAGAAGAAATAGTTGCGAAAATTAGTATGTGAGAGTTTTTTCGCATTACTGTAAAATAATTATAATCTGAAATTCTTTATGACAATATTATATTAGTGCTTTAATTTCTTATATCTTAATTTTTTCAAACAAGTTCTTAAGTTTTAAAGCTTCTTCAAAATATTAATGATGATGGAAATGTATTAATCAGAAATAATCAGAAAAAATAAATAAATAATGCATTAATTTAAGATTTATGACTAATGAAGTAATGATAAGAATAAAGGATAGAAAGTGCGCCATTACTCAATACCCCGCCACAGAGTCACAAGAATGTTCTTTTCTAAATTAACAATGGAGATTTATTAATGATAAATTTAACTGTTGCTGAGATGGATAATTTCGAGTAATGTTTGAGTGCTTAAAAAAGTTCCTTCTAAATAATCTTCATTCGATTAGCGAATTTCATGCTTTATGCAACAATCATTATTGATCTTCTGGTCATCTTAACTAGCTGTGCAAAAGGAATTATAAAGGTAATCAGATATTGTAAATCCTAGAGATTATCGACAATGTATTTCTTCACTGAATTATTAAAAGTTAAGAAAGCAAAGTATATCATATATATTAAGATTAGATACTATTCTGTTCAGTTAACTTCAGATTGAAATTTACTGCATTTGTCGTGAAAGAGTTTTGTGAAAGGTTTTTTGTTGGAGATCGGGACTTGGACAGATGATTTTGTTGTGCAATGAAGTCTTTGTTATGATGAAGTATCGATAAAACAAGTGAAATTTGGACTTACTTATTGATAGTAGGGAATTAATCTACGCATTGGTATTGGAAATCGATGAAGTTTGGAAGTATTGCCAGAGAGTATTGATCAGAGCAAAGGATTGAATCGAATCACGTTGACAGTCTTTCTATAGTGAGAATATTCCAGATTCTTACAATATTCTAGATATCGCACGTGAGCTTGATTATAAAACCGGAACATTTACGTATGAATGATTCTTCGATTTTCCACTATTGAAGTTAAGCTTGATGAACTTTGAAAGTGCCATTAGAAAAAAAAAAAAACGAAGAATTACATTAGATACCGTAACTTTCACGTACATTCATCTTAAATGATGAATCATGTGAGAAATATTTTTGGATGGAAACACTTTGATTATCAAAACAATTTTACATTACGAAGTCTCTTGTTTACACCGAAATATTTATATAATACAAAAATATTTTGGTTTAATCTAAGTATATCATAAATATTTTGGCTTATGATAGCACTTTGCATGATTTCAAACATTTTCATCTACTCCTTTGCTTCTTATTCATCAAAAATGAAATAATTTATTTTTGATTCAAAATTAAATTTTGTCAAAATTATTTTCGCGCAAAACCAAAATATGCAAATATTTGCCAAATTAAACATGCAGAGCAGAATTAGGCCATTTTCTTCTTTTTATTTTATATTTTATCATCTTACATATGTATAAAATGTATTACAGATATTTTGTTAATTAGTGATGCATTGATGAGACTTATGATTTGAACAGTTTAGCTTTAAGTCCATTTAGAAGGTATGAATTGATGAGTTTTTGTAACAAAATAGCAATCAATGAAAACAAAAATTTCAGATCAGTCAAAATGTGAAATGGAGATAATTTAATGCATATTTGTTTGCTAGGAATTTTCTATTAAGAAAGAGCAAAAAAGTTATTGACTCATGAGAAAACTACTTTAATCCCAGTTGAAGAAATTATAGAATTGTCAAGTTACGATAAGATAGTTTCTGTTCTGAGAGCCTAGGCATTCAGACAATTTTTTCCGAAGTAATTACTAAAATTAATTTATGACTAGTACCAAATAAACTGAAATTTGATTTTTTAGTTGCTTTCTTTAGCAGATATTTCATTATCATTTTAATTTAAATCACTTCAAATTTTCTGCTCTAGTAGAGGATGCTTATTCTTCGCAAGATTTGCGATTATAAACAATTTTTTGCTCTTCCACTTGCTGAAAAGTTGTTAAATTCTAATGGATAATAGCACTATTCAGTACCGAACACACTTTTTCAATAAACATAATATTTAATTACAATTAAAGAGAGCAATCGTTGGTAAGAAATGGAATAATCAGTCATGAATAAATGAAGCCGTCAAATCAGCAGAAATAAATTTGATATATTTAAGTTTAACCGAAAACTGTTTCAAAAAAAGTATTCAGTCACTAATCTATTTTGTTTGTGGCAGAACAAATAGATATCTTATACAATGTCAGCATATATTTTATTTGGAAAGATGGAAATTCACCATTTGTGCGATAGCATTTATTTTAATCATCCAATCAGAGAAGGCAGGAAATGAGAATCAAAGCTGTAAAACTTGCGAATCTCAGAACTTCAAATGCTAAATTTAAAATATATTAGTTGAAAAAAAACTGAAGTTTGCAATAAGGATGTCGAAATAGATCACTTCCAAAACTCGTTATGGTCAAAAGTGAAGAGATTTTAAACTTAGTATGACAAAACAGCGAAAGCATGTGGAGATTATCAAATGAATGGTTATCTGGATTATTAATGCAGACAGGTACGATCATAATTAGTGGAGTAAATCATGCATTAGCTTCCTAATGGTTGACACTTGACTGTTTGACTTATTTAATAGCACACGATTGTGATTATTTTTCGGCATGGGAACTGAATAGTAATCATCAAACTGACTTCCAGAAGATGAACATTTCTCCTAAAAGCACAAAATATCAATTCCAGCTATATCTTTGACATTAAATTCTCTATCTAAGGGATATATGGCAATTTTCTTGCAAGTTCGTTTGAAAAGAATTGACTAATTGATTTTTTAGCATGGCTGAAAATTTTCCTTAGAACTTTTCTCATAATTTGAAGCTTAATAAATAAAATATAGTATTTCACTATGGCTTATTGCTTGAAAATCGTGTAGGGATATATTAAAAACTTTGAAGCAGATCTCTCCCGATACCATTTTCGAAATTATGAAAGAGCAGAAAAGGTAAAATCGACCGAAAATCAGTGATTCATGATATTGTAGTTAGATAGATCTAACAAGAATAAATTTTTGACTTTTCTTTAAGTTGTATCAAATTTCACTTCATGAGTCACTTTGCAAGCCAGTGAGGAAAATTTGAAGTAAGGAAAAAATAAAGAAATTTTAAAGTAAGGAAAATTTTTAATAATAAGGAAAATTCAACAAACATTTTGATAAAAATTTTATTTGAAATTAAAATATAGCAATTTGGGCACTTCGGTATATTTGTTTTGCAATTGATATGAAGAAGAAAAAGACTGGCGTTAGTAAAAATCTTTTTCTTTACTTAATTATTTGTTTTCATAGATTATCACGTGGACAAACAAATTAATACGTGAAAAGACATAATTAATTTTGGGACATTTTTGCTCGCATTTCAGAAGACATGAAAGACTAGTATTTTTTAATCACTCCTTTTTTCAATTTTCTTTTATTTATTTTTCCTAAAACTATTTTCCTTATTTTTAACTCGTAACTCACAGAAGTAGAATTAAGGAAATGTAGTTTCGCATTCATCAAGTTACTTTACAGCGATAATATTACTTAATTAGTCATAATTCTGACCTTAATTCTAATCATTTTTTTTTTTATTATTACAATTTGTAAATCTTATTTAAAAAATAATTGGGAATTTCAGGATTAAAGCTTACACATTTGGCAGTATGTTTTAAATATTTTTCCGTTTTTTCACGTTAATTCTTTTGAAGGCCAAGAACTCGTAAAAATAAGATAATTTTTGTTTATAAATTTTTTTTTCAGTTGAGCGATTCTGCACTCTTAACTCACCTGTTCCAATATTTTTTAGATTTTTGTAATTTCAGTATTAATTTTTAGCAAAATTATTGAATTACCAAATTTATTTCTAGGAAAAGATTCTGTAATCCTAAATTCATATGATATATAATGGATGAAAAGTCAAAAATTGAGGAAAATCAACGCATACAGCTTTGTTGAGACGCTAAATTTGTTCACTTAACGTTGGAATTTTGTATTTTTAACTCACTCGATCTTTACAGATTGTTGGGAATAAATTTTGTAAATTTTCCGTACTAAATGCCATACTATCGATTTTTGCCAGGAAAATCGCAGATTTGTGCCATTCATATTTTTAAATGAGATGCAAATTTCATGCAAGTTCAATGGTTGCAAGTATATCGAGTATATAAAAAAGATTAGAAAAATTATTAAGTATTACTATGTTAGTTGGAAAAACCACTCGGCTGTGTGTGCTTTGTCATTTCTGAACAGCCAAATCAGAGAGGCGACAGTTACCTTGTCATGTTGAAGTGCTTTTTGGCCCAATCATCGAGCCTAAACAACGAGAGTGGTAGTAAGGATTGCAACTTATGCAGAGCAAAGATGTCCGATTTTACGGCAGTTTCATCAGAAACGAATGATTCGGCAACATTAACCGGTTTGGCTGCAAACACTATGGCAACTACTTCGAACACCATGGTGAATGCCATGGGTATTCCAATCCTGAATCTTGATCAGGACGGAACTGATGGAAATATTCGAGATTTGATCTTAACTTTAGGACACACTCAAGGAATAGGTGACATAAGCACAGCAATTGAATCATCCTTCGCGACCGCAGCAACCTGTATTGATGGATTGTTTTCTCATCGCTGTACTAGTGGCATATCAGTATTCTCTGGCGGAAACGACGATGATAGCCATACTGATAATGAGGATGATGAGGAATCAACACCATCAACATCCGGAAATTATCTGGATGAATGGACACCTCAGTATAGCTCATCATTGTCCATATTTGCAACATTGTCATCCGGAAATTTCTTGTCCGAAAACGAAATAACACAAATATTCTCACGGTTCGTTTGAAGAGATGAAAGGTTGAAAAATAATGGATTTGGGTAAAATTGGAAATTTTAAGATTTAGAAATTTTGAAATCCATTGAGATGAATCTTCGGAGACTTATCTCGCACAGTAATGGACATATTTAAGATTATTCTGAAGCAACAATGAAAGTTTTAAGACAATTCTCTCTGTCAATATAAAAATGAAAGCATCTAAAACGAATTTTAATGTGCCAGCAAATACTTTGGAAGTAGAAGATTATTCAAATTAATGTTTGCAATACCTTAATAATTCAAATCATTAAAAAACTAGGCTTGAATCAAATCGCACTTAAAATAAAATTAGAAATTTCCTTTCCATGCTTTGTTTCAAGTTCTATTTCTTTTCCAACAAAAACTTTATTCCATCATTTCGAATTGAAATTAAAACATTAAGGAATAATGCTTAGAGTTCAATCTATATTTTTATTTTTCATGAAAAAAAATATAAATATTCTTAGAGAAGTCTCGATTTCGCATAATGCAAAAATAGGATGATAAAAATTGGAAGAATTTGATGACAGGAAATCTCTATTTTGCTACTTGTAAAAATAAGATGAACGATGGGAATTTATCTTAAAGTAGGAATTTTATTCTGCAACCCTCTCATGCAAAGAAAAAGTAAATTTTGAGTATTTAAGTTTATAGGTATGGAAATATAAAGGAAGTAAAGTGGATCCAAATAAGCGACAGTAATGGGTACATTATTGTTTTCAATAATGAAAGTGAAAAGGAGAATGCTATTAAGGTACCAAGATATTACAAATGCAAATTTCAATTAAATTTCCCAAATTCTAAGTCCTTTATCGATATCAGCTGTATTTATAAAGCGTAATTTAGACAAAAAATGACATAATTTTTGCTTGATCAGTTATAGGAAAAGGAATGATCGAGATAAGCAGGACTATATTAATTTTTAGTAAATATGATAATGCAAAATATAATTCTTTGAAAGGAGAATATGTATGGAAAATCTGAAAAAAGATGTTTAAATTTACTTTCATTTTATATTTTATCACAATATTTCTTATCAAATTTATTTCAAATTTTGAAAAGAATTTCAAAAATTTAAAAGATATGTGGCAATAAAATGGAAACGAAGGGAAGAGTGTTGAAACTGTGGAGTTTCAAGCAAGCTCATTTATTTGTGAATAGCAACCTAGCTGTCATTGATACAACGAATCATACTTCTCATCAATGTAAATATTTTGTTCCGAAGTGAAAGAATTACGCATCTTGGGATAATAGCAAAGTTCAAAGGTCGGAATGGATGGATGAAAATTTATTTTTGTAAATTATATTGTTTCAACTAAGAGGGAAATGTACTAGATAAAAATTATAGGAAGTATAAATAAGTTTTCGTTCTGACAGAATTTTGAAGATAAGTGTCTCTTCTTCAATTTTTTTTTTTTCAAAGGAAGAGTTTTTTGGAGAGAATACATCATGACCGATTAAGGAGGCAGTCTAAAAAAAGAGGTCAGAGTGAAAAACGACGGATTTTGTAAGCTTTTAGGAAGGTTTGGGTCGAACTCCGAATCGACACAACATCAATAATCCTAAATAATTTCTTTCCTTATTCTGTCTGTTATACTTTGAATGTAGAAATAGATTTTCTGAACGAATTAATTCACAAGTTTCACAAATTAAACTCATTGTTTATAGAAGGAATTAAGCCTGACATCGTAGAATTTGTATTCATTGAATACTTGGGTATCGATTGGTTTTTGTATTTGCGATATTCATGGCATTATGGGTAAAGGTCGAAGAAATCAAGAGTGATAAGTAATAATAGTAATTTTGTAGTGACGACAGACAAAGATGCCAATGATCCATATATTATTGCTGATGCGAAGCTATTTGGATTCACTAATTCGTTTCAAAACAGTACTAAAAATGAAATAAGCAAGCATCAAATTCATTATCATCCAGATACTTCAACGATGACCCTCAAGGATGATATGCCATCACCTGAGCGACCTGGTACCAGGCCATTACCGACTACCGCCTTTTTGCTGAAACAAATTTCTGAAGCTAATAATATGTTTGAGGTGCGTAATAATATTCAAAAAAGTCAACTTTTAAGTTTGTCTTTTTACTGCCCGCCAAATTTCCTCGGGGATTACTGCAGAATATGAACTTCTTCATGAACGATGAGTAACATTTTAGACAGGTCAATTTTACGAGAGAGCATCACGTAATAGTGGAAGTGAAAAGAATCGTTTCCTAAATTTACCGGCACCGTATCATCTGTTACCCGATACGCCCTACTTTCGTCGTGCACCAATTGTACCACCGCCAACAAGGTAATATGTCTACTCAATTTCAAATCTCTGAAATTTCTTACAATAATACGACTGAAATTTTTCCAATTTAGTAGGATTTTTCGAATTTTTAACTTTTATCCTGATGTCCTTCATCACTTTCTGTCTTCATTACATCTGATTAGGGACTATTTTAAGCACTGTGGATAAGGCCAGTTATTAGTTTTCGTGAAAATTATTCTCTTGATTCTTTTTCCTTCCTCCAAATTATAGATTTATAAAAAGCTATAGTGTTTTCACTGAACTCTGATATTTTTAATGATCAAAAGCTATTCAAAGAAGCTTTACTTCTAGCTCTCACAACTGAAAAACATAATCTTTGGTGAATTTTTCTGGCATTGCATTCTTGTTAGTTCTTCAGTAAATATTTATTCGAATCAAAAATTCGAATGATTATTATTGTTCTGAAGAAAATTTATCCTAAAAAAAATCATATGAGAAATGCATCATTCTCTCCAAATATGTTCATTTTTAAATTCTATTTGAAAATCCTTCTAATGAATTGTATTTTTATATTATTTATTGGAAAATAATCTAAAAAGTTAAAAGAAAATCTTATCGAAAGCTATAAGCTCCCAGAGATATAGTAGTTCCCGCCTTGTAATTTTTAGCAGTATGAGTAAAGTGCTTTGATTATAAAAATATTGGCAAATAAAAGGATTAGCTTGCTAAATAAGCAATAGATTCGTAGCTGGCATGAAGTTATTTAACATTAGCATTATTCGTAATGAAAAACATCCAAAAAAATTATCATTCTAGTCTTATAACTCAAAAACAGCTTTAATCAAAATGGTGGCATAATTGTTTTATGGTAAATGGATATAGGAAGAGATATCTTTGCCTAAATTACATAAATATTATGTCCAAAAATCCCATCAAATCAAAATTATAGTTCTTGCTTTGAAAATTTTAGCGTCATGAATAAATGTTTTGATTTGAAATATGCTGACAGATGATATAAAACTTGTAGATTTCTCCGTAATGACACAGATCAAGGCAAAAATCAATACCAAAATCCTTATTATGATTTGAATCTCGAATAATATACAAATATTTTCTATGACAGGATAGTTACCTCATCTCTGCTGCAAGCATATAAACAAATAGATTAAATAATTAAAAAATTGAAGTGGAAAAAGATATATATCGATTACAGTAGCCAAGCATTGTAAAGATACATGTCTATACTGAATATGTTTAAGATAATATTTGCTTTAAGAAGATATTATTTCGAATCGTCACTGGAATATGCTTTAAAACGAACTCAATACTTATTTAAAAATGATCGCTGAAAATTACGACTAGGTTCAAGAACATGCAGATTTCAGGTAATTCAGATAGCAAAGATAATTCCGAATTAATATTGAGAAAGTAAAACTCATGAAGAATGTTTATTAATCGTCCATAGAAACTTCATACGGGATACACTGTATTGAACAATGCAAATATTTTTATAAAGTATGGTAACGAATGATTTAAGGAATTGAATTAATTGTTTAAGTTAAACGAAATAGGAAAGAAGTGGAAGTAAAAAAACTGTTCAGTGAGTTTTAAAGTCAAATTTAAAATATTGAACGCCAGTGTGATAAGAGCAATAAGAGTTGTATGAGAGAACAGTAATTTACAAGAAATTCATGTTTCAAGTAACAGAAAAACGGATCATTAAGGATCATTAATGGTTTTATTTCATGGAAGAATCCCGTAAAATGCATCCCAAAACAGTTCACAAAAGATAGTAAGACCTGCGTGAGAAAAAAATGACTGATTAATTATTCATAGCAAGTGATATATCCAAGGACAAAGATATGATAACACGATATTAAGCTCTATCAGCATTTGATAAGTAGGCGAGGGATGTCTTTCTGCCATTAGTAATTGTTTTTTAACTTCTAAAAGGAGCATTTTATGCAAGGGACTATCGGAAGCGATAACGGACCCTTCTAATAGCTCTTTCAAAATACAATCAAATTTAGACATTTAAAACTTCAAGACAGATGTCACTATAAAGAGAAGAATCAAAATTGAGATGATATCTATAGCTATGTAAGGAAAGTCTGAATGATTATTCGATTGAAATGGAAAAGTGCCAATACTTTTTATCTAATTAATTAGTATAATTTTCTTTATAATTCTTGTTGCTTATATCTTTTTAAATGAATCTAATCTCTTTCTGTTTTCTATTATCACTTTACTCTTTCAGTTACTAATTGCTTTGGAACATTTGTAAGCTGCTAATTTTAAACAATTTACACTATTTATTGCTTGTGCTAATTTGCTTTAATTTGCATTCTAATTAGTTTCATTGCAGTAAAATTTATTTTTATTTTATTACTACTGATAAGATCTTTTCTGCTTAGACGTGTGATTACAGTACTGAAAGAAGAACAAAGAAGACTAAAGCAATTATTGAAAAAAAAAAAAGTCTGAAATAGCTAAAAATTCAGTACAGATTTTGGAGAATATGCTTGGCAATTGATATAAGAGATGATATTGCCGAAATGTTCATCTTCATCTCGGCAACATCATTTTCTGAACCAAGCGCCAGATGTATTCTTTAAAAATAAAATTCAAAATTCTATATAATTTGGGAGTTCTAGGAGAGAGGAATCAATCTTTATCAATTTTTTGCGTCTTTTGGTACTTGAATATTATGATATTCATATTTCATGGAAAATGCTTAACTCAATGTAACCTGTAAGAGATTGCCACAAAAAAGTGCATTTAATATTATAATGAAATATATCATATAGCAACTGGAGCATTTTCAAATCTACATGGATACTCATGAATTCCACATTCTTCCCCGCAATGATTCCATTTGACAATAATAGTTCACAAAAGTATAATTCATGAATAATTGCTGCTTGAATAAACATCTACAGTAACTTTTTTTTTCCACAATTTGATCTAAGAAGGAAGCTTTTCAATATTTTGAGACACCTGCCTTGCACTAATCCGTAATTTTCAGACCTAAAGTATGATTCTCGTTCATAGATTTGTCTCTCCTGATAAAGTTATCGATTTGGATTTGATTTGTAGGAGTTTATCAGCAACAGAGCAAATGCCCATCCAACAGCGTATTATTAATCGCTATCTGGCAAGCATGAGAATGGATGATGAGAAAAGTTTTGCAGCGATAGCGCGATATGAACGAGAATGCTATGAACAATTATATGTAACATCGTGTTATCCTCCAACAACATTATCAGAACAACAACAATATGGATGTAGTAGAGTGAGAAGATTCCGGACAGGTACAGGAAGAACAGAAGCTGGATTTGATATCGGATCAAGAATAGATATGAATGTAGAAAAGCACATCTTATCTGCCGATCCTTTTAGTTCTTCAGTAGTGGAAGAGCAAAAAATGATTTGTGCCAGTGTGGGAAGTACCACGAATAGTGACTGTTCAACACTTCTGGTACCATCCAATCAGCACTTACAAACTACGGAATACCCCCCGTTGTAGATATGCAATTTCAATTTCAAAGAATAGAAAAGTGATCTTTTTGGGAGAAAGTTCACTTTACTTGCCATCATGTGATATTTCTATGCAAATTGCTTTGATGATATTTTGAACAATTTGTCAAAATGATAAGCAGAATTTATGAGAAAGACATGTTCGAACACAGACTATTTTCATCTTGTTATAATTATTCACTACTGTTATTTCGTTTTCAAGAAAAAACATTCTGTCAAGAAAAGATTCGACGAAAAAAATTTAGCCTAAAGAGTAAGTTAGGGAAAGTTGTTAATTTAAGTTTTTTTTTTTCTCTAAATTGCTTTGTGTAATATATTTTGTGTAATATAGAAAAAAAAAATTTTTAATTTAAATATTTGACTCAGTATTTTAAAGTTTTAATATTCAGATGACTGTGTCCGCTTGCAAAAGAGCCCAGTACTTTTAGATTTTTTTTTTGTATCATAAAGTTGGCCAGAGTGGTTTTATGTCTCATTATCTTACTTTTCACGAAATAGCTAATGAGAATTAGCTTTACTTTTATTATAATTATACCAGAAGTAGATTTTTGATATGATTTTTGATATAATAGCTTTACTTTTTTTTTGTGAAAATTCCGATCATTTTAATAGTCATTTTACAAGAATCAAAACCTGACGATAATGACTCTATTCACTATACAATATATGCTGGCATTTTAAAATTCTTTCTTCATAACAATGTATCACTTCTGAACCGTTTCTTTTGCTTAGTTTGTGAAAATTCTTTGCGTGTTCCAACCTTAAAATTTATCAAACTTTTTTGGAAGGATCAAGTTGGTAGTGCCATGTTGAAAGACGAATAGAACAATCTTCTGAAAAGAGGCTAATGAAATGTTAATAATACTTAGAAGATAGCTAGCTAGCAGGGTTATTGTCAAAATTATTTCAAATCATTCGCTTATATCCACTCTTAAAATGAAATTCATAAGAATATAATGAATTGATAAGAGAATGAATTCGATTTGCACCAACTTTTTACTTTTTTCTCAGTTCTTTACTCTTTATTTTCTACTACTCATTGTATCTCCTTTAGAAAACTGCATAGACCAGGAAAAGTTTTTTTCATTATAGAAGCTATTATAAAATATTATAAGTTGTATTTCTCCGGTGAAACTTGGTGTTTAGCAAGAACAAGCAAACATTTGTCTAAATTTTCAAAACGAAAAATCAGTCTCACGAGTATGTGTTTTAAATTAGCGCAAAATAATAATTATACATTTTATTTATATTATAAGTGAAGTTACAGAGAAGATATAAAACTCTGAGGATTCTCTTTATTGTGCAATTTGAACGAAGTGAAAAATAGATCGTAAAATTTTGTTAAGCGCTAAAGTAAAATGAATTGATCATCATTCAAATAGTTAATTTTCATGATAAAATGATTCTTAAAAAAGCTCTATTAATCTTATTATTCTTTTAATTTTCATCTTTTGAATGAATTCTGAAAAATTAAACATATTTGTTATTGTGGTTATAATTGTTTTTTCATCGCTCATCTTTGAGCATTTAGAAATTCACTTTACGATTTGTTTCCGTAATTTTTTTGTCGCATCTTTTTTAAAGTTCTTGCGAAGACATGCGACCAGTATTCAAAGCTATAAAACACAAATAATACTGCTTTGCTTTAACAATTCATTTCATCCTTTAAAAAGTCAATAAGAAGTCTAAATAAGGAAGAAATTATTTTTATTAAATTTGACTACCAGAAGGAATAAAAGGCTATTGATTCTGTTCGGCACTTTTTTTTTTTTTTTTTGAAGAGTATTAAAAAAATTACTCTGAAGTAAAATTTTAAGCCAAATTAAGAAGTTGAGGCAGTAAAAAATTCTGCCGTCATTTAAAAGGAGTATCATTACGTATTCAAGTAGTTCTGTCGGATAAGGTTTTTTTTTTTTCTTTATTTTTTGCAACTTCTCATGAATTACCAATTTTTCTTGTGATAATCTCTTGACAGTTGTATTAAAAATGAAATAAAATTGTGATTAAAATATGCATTATAAAGTTAGTGTTTATGGAGAAGATTACTGGTATATTTCAACAATCTATGTGGAAAGAAGCGGGTGAGAAAACTTAACTAGTGATAATACCAAACTTAGCAGTGTGGTAATGATTCCCTTGGTCGGAAATCAACTTTGTTGCAAAAAAGTCGAAATTTTAGTGATTTTTTTCTTTGAATCATGCAATAATAGATGAAGATCATTAATTATAAGAAATAAATAAAGCAAAAGATTGCTTCCATTCTGAGCGATGCAATCTTTAGAAGAATATTTAATAAAATGAAGTGTCGACAGCAATTCGTTCATGACCTTCTCAAGGAAAGTTGCTACAAATTTCCAATCATGCGCAGAAAAGTGTCAAATGAACATTTATATCTGTATATCTTTGCTTTGAAACAAAAAATCACACGGACCGCACTGACGAGCACGTATCACGTCTAACCAATTTTATTTTATAAAAGTTAGTATTATGCTAGTGGTTGGATGTATTATCAGATTTATCACAACGCTAATCTATGTAGTTTTCGTTATATACATGCATTCACTCAAAGCATGCTCATATACTTTTATATATAATAGAAATTTTATAATTTAAAATTCAAATTTTCAGATAAATTCAAGTCACTGGTCTGAACACGTAAATATTACTCAGTGCGGTAGAAATGCAACTGCTCCATCAACAAATTTGGTCAAACTTACAGCAGAAGTGTTAGATCAAGGAACAGGCAGTCGAGTTAAGAATAATGTAGAAATTGATAACAACTTGGCAGGCTTTGAACTCATTCCTCTGAGACCTGGATATTATCGCGATTCTTCAAACATATCAGTATGGGTGAGTGATTAACGGAGTTCAAAGCCGCATACTAGGTCTACTTTTATTCAAATTTCGACTGCTCTCATTCTTTTTATTTGCATTTAGTATTTTCTGAAGAAATAATAAATAAGACCAAAGTGATCAGGAAGTAATAAATTAGAATTAAAGATAGGTTAAATTAAACTTTGATTGATTAAAACTTTAGACATGGTATCAAGACTTTTGAAAATAGGACTACAAATGTTATAAGAGGGGAAAGATCTAGATGAAAAGCTTTTAATGAGTTACTGTTACAGATAAAATCGATGGATGGATCTTCGATGAGATCGCAGGAAGTGAAAGTTGATGTTCGATGCATTTCTACAGATAAAAAGCAAACTCTTAATTTGACAAGTTATGAGGGAAGAATTGGATTCCTTTTAAACATACCATTTTCCTCCAGTTTATATGAACACAGTTGTCGAGTGATGCTTATTCAGGTTATTCTCCTTTATATTTCTTGTAAGAGTATAAAAATCTCTTTTAATAAATTTTAAAAAAGATCAGAAATGTGCAAATCAATAAGTTGGGGAAAAATTCGTTTGGCTGAGACATAGTGAATACTAATTCACTGATATTTAACAAAGAAGTTTGTTTCAAGGTGTTTAATTTGAGAAGATTTGCACAGATAGGAATAAACAAGCCATAATTTTGATTTTTAAAACAATGCTATGGAAAATGAGGGATTAGAGTTAATAAATAGCCTTGAGACCTTTAAGACTGTGAATTTCTTTTCTTGCTGCCCCAATTTCTTCATTAAAAACGATAGAAAATACTTTGAAAAAGTAGACTTGGCACATACTGCAAGAAATTAACGATTTTTCATTTTGTAGCGCAAAATTTTTGCTTTTGCCAGGAAAAATTGTTTTCAAAGAAGCGTTCTGACAGATTTTTGAATGCGCGCTTTGCACTCAAGTGAAAGAAAAAAAAAATCAAAAATTTTATTCGAGTGAATAAGTTAAGAAAAAATGTAAGATGGAAGGACATGACATTTAATATGTAAATTAACTCATTGAAGCCTAAAATTGATTCAGGGAATTTGTGAACTTGATTCAAGGAATTTGTGAACTTGGATTAATTTCAAGGGATTTGTATGCACATATAATTTACTCGCGCAAACCTTCCGTTTAATCTTCACTTCGTTATTTCGAGAGAATTACCTTAAATCTCAAATATTTATAAACAGGCAGTTATTAAAACGTTCCATTCATTATAAATTCCTCTCAACAAAACAGTCTTTCTTTCTTCAGAGAGAGGGAAGAGAGTTAAGTATGAGTAAATATTTTGAGAAAAGATTAATTGTGGAAGCAAGAAAGCCAGATTGTTTGTTGGATAAAAGAGCTCCCATTTAGTTATTTCTTTCTTTGGAGCAAAATATGCCTTCCCGTGTCAGAATTACTATTTTTATCTTCATCACATGCATGGACTTTTATTGCAGTAATATTTTAGTTAAAATTTAAACCGTCGAGTTTAGGCTCGACGTAAAATTGGGGAGAGGCTGTCACGTCCTGTTACTTTACTGCTACCTTCGGTGGATCATTTCGAATGGCTACAATACGGTTGGATTCAGCAATCACCTCATAACAGTGTAGCATATCGAGTTGGAGAAAAATTTCGAGCTTCAGTGCCACTGCATTTAGCAACAAAATTGAATTATTTGGTTTGAATTCGTAATTTCTGTTGATATTAATAGATTCAGGGCAGGTTTCGGATTAATTCAACTTTTAAAAAGTTCCCAGATATACATCTCAATTCCATTGATGGCTCTGCTCATTTGATCCTTTTCGTTCTGTTCAGAATATCCTATGGAAATGTTTAGCGCTTGAATTTATCTGATTTATTAATGCTTCTTCTGTTGTTTTCAGGATACAAAAATAAATTTAACAGTACAGCGGCTATGCATACCAATACTGAGATTGAAGTGAAACTTAATATGACAGAAAAATCTGCATTAAATACGAATCTAAATTAAATAATTAATCTAAATCACTTGTAAATTAAGGTCGTGTGCCAAGATGAAACGATTACAGAAGCAGGTCGTGTTCGTGATGATGGTGAAATAATATTTGAAATAACGGATGTGATGGTACCTTACTGCGCATTATATGTATTTGGCGCAAATAGGACGGTGCAGATAGATATGATTCTGTTCTTTGTTGAATTGTCCTGCAAGGTTTGATATTTTCAAAGAATTATGAGAAACTTTTGCTTTGTCTAGTGTAGTGTTATATAAGAGTTTCTATAAGAAATTCTGAAGTAACTGTGAAGTTTTTCCTTCATTCTTTTCTTTTTTATGTTATTTAACGAGAATTACGATATTTTGTTTCTCTTGATTGACGAACGATCCCTCTTTTAAGTAAGATATTCTTCATTTTTATTTTGGTTTTGAGAATTTTAGAATTCATTAACAGTTTCCAAAATATCAGTTGGCATCAGAGATAATTTGACGATAACAATAAGTGGTGGTTCCAATGGTCTTTCTTTGTTATCAGCGGTCGATATACGAATGCTCGATTTCATGCAGGTGAAATTTGACTCTTCAGGAGATTCAATAATTCCTGAAGAATTTTCTAGCAAAAATTCTTCATTTATTTTTGCAGAAATACTCGTCGCCTCTGATATCCAAATACTGGGACTTATCAATGGCTGAGCGTTCATTACGAACAATATTTCTCGATCTTATTGATTCCAGAAATCTAAATAACGGAATAGGTAAGCATTCAAAATGCTTTCCGAATTCAGTCAAGTCGATGGCATAACTTTCATGAGTAACTATGCATAATGGACTAGCCGAGTAATTTTAAGGATAGAAAGACTTCAAAGTTTCCTTCATTTTCGATTGTAATCTGTATTTGCATCACCATTTGATTAATTTTGGACTGAAATTTATGCAATGTATTTAATACTTTTTGGGAAAGCATAAATGATAATAAATGTTATAGGAGAAACGTGCGAAGAAGCCGGTGTCCTCATGTTACAGCATCTGAAGCAGTGTCCAAATTTTATGGAATCGTCGTCAGTAATTTCGAATCTTTGTTTGCATTCCTTCATTTTGGCGTGTGAACACTTGACAGGCCAAACAAGTTGGTGTTTTCAGTGCTTCAAACTTGAAACTGCTACGCAGTAATTTAAAAAATTGTTTCAGAATTTAGATTAATTAAAATGGTTCCCATTCAGAAATCTTGCTGAGCACTGATTAATGAATTATGATTTAGTAATTTTAATGATTCACTGGTTGACTATATTTTAATATTTTGCAGATTATTGATTAAAGGCTGCTATTCTAATCAATGCTGGCATCTATGCATGTAAAATACGAAGTTTCCAAAAAACCTGAAGTTACAAATTCTTATAGAAAGACAGATCTCTGTCTGTTTTAGCCACAAGTAAGGTATGCGATCGAAAAACTGGACATGGTTGTGGTATGGATGGAGATCTTGGTACATTGAAATTGGCCTCTGCTCATTTTCATTTCAAGAGCGCAGATTCTCGACCACATAACCGAACATCATTTGAAGATTCTGTGTCTGCTTTATTACGACGGAAAACAGATCTGAGTTCTGTAATTCGACAGTATTTTCCAGAAGTTTGGCTTTTCGAAGATTATAATCTCGGGTTTGATTTTGCTCTCCTATTATCAGTTTCTTAAGTTAAAGAAAATATCTTCTTCCTTATTTTGAAAAATATTTAGTACAATTAGGAATAAATGTTTGATATTGAAAACTATACTAAATATATGTTTTTATAAGCAACTGGTACTCAACGGATCAGATTTCTAAAAGTTTTTTTCTAGAAATAGTAGAATTTCTAAAGTCTTTTTTTCTGAGAGAAGTTTCACTTTTTGGTCTTTCGTCAAAAAAACTAGTATATGGGTCGTCCCAACAAAATTCATTTTTGAAATTGAAATCCTAGAAATGCATTGCCGAATCTTACTTCTACTTGAAACATTTTATTCAGTCCAGTAAATTCAGCATCAGTTTTTTTTTTTTTTTTTTTAATTCATTATCAGTTTCGTTGAATTCAGAACATCTGGAAGATTGAATCTAACAGTTCGTGTACCAGATACGGTAACCCAATGGTCACTCCAGTCTTCAGTATGGACACCGGGTGATCTTGCAATTTGTCAAAGTTCTCCATCAATTATAACCACACAACAAAAATTCTTCATGACTATCGATCTTCCACAACATGTTTATATCAATGAATCCGTTGTCGCACGAGTGTCAGTTTTTGCCGAACAAATAGAGAGAGACATGATGGTAAACTTTAAAGAAATTTCTTTAAAAAAAAAAAAAAAAAACTTCAAAAATTATGCAATTTCAAAACTTATATTTGTGATTTGCATCTATTATTTATTAGAATAGTAGAATCATTCACTTGTGTAGCGTGATAACATAATCATATTTTTGTTCAAGAATAATTATATTTTCAAGTTGTATAAATTATTTGAAGTTATCGATTTGCATGACAAATTTGGATCGACACGTGTGCGGTGACGTAGGTGCGTATGGTGAACGTGGTCAGCCTGCCTATACTCGAATTCATCTTACAACAACAATTCCAACTTCGGTCAGAATATTCCCCCTTAAGTTCGTTTTCTTTTCTTTCTATGATCTTTCGCAAATTTATTTAAACATTTATTTCATACTGAATCAATAGATGAAACGATTTTCGTTTGCTTTTTCTTTGATTCTTTAAGTTTTACTTGTTTATATCAGTGTTATGCAAACATCTATTTTGATTTTGTTCTTGCGATTTTAATCAACCTTCTCTCTCTCCTTTCATCGCAACACATTTCGCAGATTTTTTCGTATTGGCGAGACAGAAATAATGTTCATATTAAAAGAGGAAATATCATATCCAGGACGATATCATTGTGATATAGGCGAGATATACGACGCTGTCAAGTTAAAAGTAATCGTCGCTGTAAGTATTGTAAACTCAACATTTCATACAAGGATTTCAATTTAATTTTTCTGTAAATCGATCAATAATACTTATTTTTCTGCACTTCACGTATTTTTTGAATTTTTATTACTGCACAAGTGAATAGATTGTTATTTTCAGAAGAGAGCCGAAACCGCAGAGAATTTTAAACGATTGGTATTGAATCCACGTAAACCTATGAATCTTTTAACGCGTTCTGTCAATATGCATCATTTGATGATGACGAATGAAACAAAAAATGGAAATAAAAATATCATTGGTAATCAAAAAAGAATTTTATGTGATAATGGGATATCATATCAAGGATGAAAAGTTCTTCATTAATTAGATGCAGATTATTCTGAATTGAGAAGGAGAGAGAAGGGAAAAAAGAGAATCGCTTTTTTATTCTTAAAACATGAGTGTTTTGACTTTATCAACTTAAAATATGATGAATGAATATGACGTGCTTTTATTGTTATTATTTTAAAATATCTTTTGAAAATCATATCCATTTATGTCATTATTCAATGTTCAATAGTTTTAATTAGCTGTGGATTTTAGATTATAATGAATATCGATCAGAATGGGAGCCGCAGAAATTATTTACTAATATCAGCATCAATTTACCTGATACCGAATCCATCTATAGCATTATTATCGATTTGTCTCGTTTGTTTTGTTTTTGATCATTTGATCAGTTCCAATATTCTGCCATTCACTTCTGAAATTTTGAAAAATTTATTGTTATATCCGTCTTCTTTTTTTAGAATTCTTATCAGATGGAGCAATAACAGAATCGATCATGCAAAATGAAATAGTTTTACAATCGAATTATCGTTGGAAAAGAAGTCTTTCGGGCTACGAATCATTCCTTACTGATATTATTAGCTCATTCGCACCAGCATTATATCAATTGAAATCATTAAATTCTCTTGATAAAAAAGATTTTCGAAAATCTGAATCTTTAAATGACGCCATTGGATCATGTAAGTCATTCACTTTTTCAAGAAGTTGACATTAATTTTTAAAAAGCTACTGCTATATTGCGCTACTTCACTAATCTACAGAAGACAGTCATTCTTTTGAATCAAGAAGCAATGATGATAGAATATCGTAAAATAGATAATTAGTGAACTGTTAATTGCTTTAATTACTTGACTAGTAACTGAAAAGGATAAGCAAAAATCATTAGTCTTCAGTAGGTTAATTTTAGTGAGATACTCAAAAACAATCATCTAAGTCGATGGTGCTCTCTAAATTCCAGTAATATCTGCGATGTTGACATTTTCCAATTGTCATGGTACAATTTCTCGATCATGCGCTTTTTCGAATTATCGAAATCCAAAACAGTCCCACGAAGAATCGTTTCTGTATGTAACTTTTCACTCTGATACCGAATCGGACAATTTTTCCATGATATTCATAGTATAAACTTACATTAATTTTAAATAACTGTAATATCATGAAGTTCATTTCAGTAGATTTAGCAAATATCGAATCTTTCAGTCTAACTGTGCTATCTACATCGTTATTTTGTGAAGCCGATGTTGATGAACGAATTGTTTGTCCACTTCTAACCTATCTGTTGAAGGAAATAACGGAAGATATGGATATTCGACTACCAATGGACTACTTTCTGGATCTTATGGATTTAGTAACTTACTTATGGCTCACTTTTTCATGTTCTTTTTTTTTTCCAAATCAATAATTAACAAATTCAAATCAAATCAGTTACTTCCTGATTCCTTTCCACTTCGATTTAAACAAATTATTGTTCCTTTCGCAATTCTTTCATTTCATTTTTTTCATCTTTTGTCTCTTAATTTTTTATAGACAGCGACGGAAGATAAGCATTGGTTTGTTAAAGCATTGGTAAATCAGTTGGCTTCCGATTGTATCGCGTATCATTGTGTGGTAAATAAATTTCAAAATCTTCCATTACATTCATTTTTTAAATACTTTGGAGAGAACATCTTATTAGTTGACAAACTCAGAAAGTGACTAGTTTCAAGCATTTGCAGCGCAATGATCGCGTTTGGATTAGTTTACGCAAGAGTTTCTTTAATCTCTCAGATCGTACCGTACTGGATATACGTACTGTAGCTGCACTAGCATTCATGGCACCACGATCTGTGAGCAGTACCATGCGAATTAAACTGTACTCGATTGCAAAAGGTCCTTATAAGATTGAAAACTTTGGATTTCGTGCAATTGCTATAATTACTAACTAAATCAAGAAATTAGGAAGTATCGGTATATTTTTTCAGAAGTAATCTCGGTATTTCTGTAAGCTGAAATTGTACATAATGAGGCAAATATATAGTTGATCATGAATTCATGGAAAGATATCATCTGTATTATAGATTTCTTTAATCTTGACTAATTATCATGCATGAGTAGATAGCATGTTTCCGTATTGGACAACTGGAAGAATATCAAGCAGCGACTCACTGCTAACAAAGTTTCGAACTGGATTCGCTGATCATATGAATCATCGAATTGTCATGGTTATTTACTATTCATTGTTAACATAAACAAAAAATTTCTGAACAATATTTCGTATGATTTAAAATTTCCTTTGAAATTTTCATGAGTTGCGAAAGATAATTAAGTGAGTTAATGCAACATTTTTTTTTTTTTTTTTTTTTGGAAGATGCTCATGTGTTTGGAATATAAAACTTTGATTACTTTCGAAATTGTTTAGAACAAGGTCTGAAGAAAGAATATATATCTTAATAAGATGGGAATATGTTAAGAAATGCAATATCGATTAAATTGTGAGGATTTAAGTCTGTTCATCATGATAGCATCGTTTTGATTTAAAATTTTAATAATTAATTAAATCATTTATTCAATTTTTTTCATATTTTCAGAGTGGTGATTTGTTCGTCAATTCACTGGGTTTGTTGGCGTTTGTAAGTCGCAAAATTGACCCAATGCTTTCATTAATTGAACTTGATCTATTGGCTGATTGGATCTACGAGCAACTAAACGAAAACGGGCAAACTCCGTCTGCATTGGTTACAGTCTTGATTTAGTCCGTAAATGATGAGATGAAGAAATAAATTTTTTAGAATTATCCATTTCTTTACTACAAGATTTCAACAGAAAAAGAATTTTAGGATGTATACTTCGCAAATCGAGCGATTTATGAGTATCGATTGTATAAAATAAATCGAAATGATGGTAATCATAATCGAGTAACGATTCTTTGTAAAAAATGCAAACTGATAGTACATAATGTAACTGTCACACCAACTGTTTTTAATGTAAGTATTATAAAGTATTACATCAGTATCATGTTTAGTTGCTACTGTTATAGTACATTATGATAAGATAATTTTATGGTAGTTAGTTATCTTCTAATTCGAATTCTTTTTTTTTTCCTTCAAATTCTTTTTAATTTTAACTATTTATATATTTTAGGTATCCTTCACTCCTTTCTTAAATGTTTCCAATTTTTTACGGAGATTCTTTAATTCCGTAAATAAAAATCACAAAATGTTAGTATTATATTATATCGACCAGCTCTAAATATTAGAGACAGAAATTATCGTTAAAGAGTTACTCTCCAAATATCCACTAAGATGACAGATTTAAATAGTACTTTTAAGCTCTTGATTTTTCGTTATTTTATATATATCACATATGCTTTTTATAATGCTTTATTATGTTTATTTTTTTGCAGCTATCCTGTTAATTTATCAATCAACTAATCATTTAGCATTCTGCAAGAATGCAGAATTATTGCATATTTTTAAATTATATTTTTCTAAATTTTTTAAAATTTTTTATTTTTCATATTTTAAAAGACAAGCAATAAACAAAATATTGTTTTATTAAAAAATTTTAGTTACCAACAACAGTACGTAATATAACATTGATAACGGAAGGAGATGGAAAAGTTCGTGCAAGAATCCGAGTTTTAACTACAAAAAAAATGCGATTGCGGCGTGGTTTAGAGCAGAGCGATTTGTACCCCACCAAGGTCACTGTGGTACAAAATTTAGTTAGTCCGGGAATCATTCAACAAGAAGTTTGTTTAAAGTAAGAGTATCTGAATTAAAATACTACTCACATTCCATTTCAACTTTCGACGAAATTCGTTACCATCAAAACGCTCTTGTAGGAAGAGAATTCGTGATCTTGAAAGAAAGTAGAAAATACATGATTAATTCTTCTTTATCTCAAACTGAATCTGGGTTCGGGCAAAAAATGCTTGAAAATATTACAGTGATTGGAATATTTAATGAGAAACTTCAAATAAGATATAATTGATTCCAGAATTTTAACATCACTAATTGAATCGCTGGAAGTAACGCATGGTCTTTTTACGGGTTTCACTTCCCGAAACAGCCTGTTTCGAATTCTCGAGGTTGAGTATCACAATTTATAGAATTTTCAATTCAAATTTCAAGTGATTACAATGAAAATAATTCTCCATTACATTATTTATTGATTTGCTAGAATTAACTAGATAACTAACTATATTAGTGAACTTAAATTGTTCAACCCATCAATTAAATAAAAATCCTGAGAGTTGAAATCAAAAATCCAAGTGTTTTTATCACCATCTTTGAATTCTTACAATCTAATTTTTTGCTAATCTGTTACAGAACACAACTATACACGGAGTTCGTCTATTGGATGGCGTTACAATCAGCAATCATGCCGTACATTTCGTTCTCACTTATGCAAGTTCTTTCAAAATTTTTTTTTTTTTGTGATTTCTGCAATATTTTTCAAGTTACTCAAAAAAATATACAAAGCATCCATTAAAATTTCAAAATTTCATTAATTCTAGCTGAAACCGAAAATTCCGCTTTGTTATGAACTCAAAATAACAGAGCCAAGAAGTGCATATGAGCCAGATCAATTGGCTCCCGTTGCAATTATTGTTCGGCATCCTCTTTATGGTTAGCTTCCATTCTTTCAAGCAATTGTTTTTTAGAAGACGGTTTCACAATATAAGTGAGTGCCTGGCTTGGTTTGTTGTAAATTTTATTGTTATATTATTGGATTCTATTTTTTTAAAGCCTAGAATATTCGTGAGACTTTTGGAATGTCTTGCATTTTGGTAGGAAATTTTTGCTTCATTTTTCGATTAACTCATAAAAGTAATGAAATATGATAGAATGACAGGAAATATTGCAAGAACTTTTGCCAGATGGTACACAACGGTAGAAAATAAAATGATCAACTGAAGAGTAAATTTGCAGATATAGCCGGTCAAGAGTTAGTGGCTTATACGGAAAGATTCAAGCGGTCACTCCTCCAGGAAACCATCGATATGGTATGTTGGGATGGAAGTTGTTCATGTGCTGAGACCAGCTGCACAGTTCGATGCTCACAATGTCGAAGTATTACAAAAAAGCATTTGCAACATGAAATATGCTCAGAAAATATGTTTGGTTTGTTTATTTTTTCTTTATTTAAGCTAATTTTTCACTTATCTGCGTCTTTTTGGTATGGGTCATAATCAAATTAACCGATTGTTTCGGACTGACAAACATAGGATCTAAAACCCTATTAGAATAAACTAATTAAATGTTCAGCAGCGACAGTGGAAGTAGAAAGCTATCGGAGTGAGAATCTGAATGATTCGGGATACTTTATCATCGAAGTGTCGATAAAGCACTGGAAGCAAAACAATATGAATATGAAGACAGTATTGCAGAAACCTGGTAATATTATTTGAATATAATCTATATATGTTGAAGGGATTCTTCATTTTGTTTTGCTTAAAAAGAAAACCGAGATAACAACGTACATTTTAATTTTCTTGTTTCTATGAAATATAAGCCGTTGAGTCCTTTTTTTTTTTTTTTTTTTGAAGAAGAAGAAGAAGAAGAAAGGAACTAGTATTTTAGAATCTGATTTGTTTACTGAATATATAAAGAATGGTAGAATGCAAAAACTTTTGTTGAAATTCATATATAGATTTCATTGTGACTTGGTGAACTTTAAAAAGAAAACATCAAAATTTACGGAATTATACATAGATAAAAACTCGAAATCAATTTAATTTGAATGAAATGTAAAACTTGTTTGAAATTTAAAAAAAAAAAAATTCATTTGAATCAAACTTTATAGCCATTTTATAGATCGAATTGAGATATGGTTGAGAACATGTAACATTCGTTGTGAAGAACCGGAAATCGGAAAAGTCTACTATTTTAGTGGTAACATTAATGGAATTGTAATGGACTTTAATACCAGGTATACTCTTTCCATATTAATTTATTTATTTGCTAAACAATTCTAGCTTTCAAATTTTAGTTTTATAAAATTCTCGTACAAATTTTGTTTTGTAAAATCTGAAATAGATACAGAAATCTTTTTAAGGATGCATTACGTATTGCGAGATGACGATCGATGGGAATCGGCGCGTGAGGAGTGTGGACATTTGTTTAGCTATTTGATTACTAGTCAACCATGTCCTCTTTGATTAAACTTAACCGCTCAATTAAACTTCTGCTTTGTTTCCTTCTCATTACGGATTATTTTCCAAAAACTACAAATTGTCAGAAAGAGCTCTTCCAATCTTTCCGGAAGGCTCAGAAGTGAATCGAAATTTCTGTAAAAATGGGGGAAAAAAATATAAATTTCCCTAAATGCTCATTTTTCCAGCACAATTCGCATCATTCAAATTTATCATTGAACTCTTTTTTCATATTTTCAATTCTGATGAATATAGTGCAATAATCAAAAATCATTCAATAAATGGATATGCAAAAATCGTTTCAGTCGATCAACATTTTTAAAAAATTGAGACTACTTGGCTCTTCCTAGAAGCTACTAATTCCAAAAAAGCATTAGGAATCATAATGGTATTTATGATACTTTCCACATAAAGTATATCTGATAAAATCGAGAGAACTGGAAAGATAAATGGATGAATAATTCCGCAAGGCAAGCAAGGAAATAATTTAATAATATAAGTGATAAAACTGAAAGAGAATAATTGAAGGAAACAAACAGATTCAAGAATAACAATAAAGTCATTGTTTTTAAATTATTTCAATTCCGTGAATGATTTTCAATAACGATTTTTTGTACAAATTCGTTATTGAAAAGATACTGTGGATATATGTTCAAAAATTAATTTCAGTCTGTATTTCATTTTGTTTAAATGAATTATGAAAAATTCGATTATAAAAGACCAAAATGCAACGAAACGTATAAAAATATCGAATTTGAGCTAAACATCAAGTTATTAGAATACCAAAATATCTAAATTAATTTCATCAATTTTGGCGTGAAGGGTGTTAGTACTTACTTCGAATGACATACTTTCTAAATAATGTAAATGATCTATGTAGTGCATTCGGTCTCTTTAAATTCAAGACAGTGATATCGGAAATTTTCGAAATGACTTAATCTTGGAAAATGAAATTTCAAATTTCCTTAATTTTATAGAAAATTAAATCTCAGAAAAGATCAAATTTCTGAGAATATGTCAAAAAGTTATCAATAATATTTTATACTAATGATTGATTATCCTGATGGAGACAGAGAGATATTAAATTTTGCATTTCAAGATGTCTTAATATGTCTTTTCAGTGCATTAGAAAATTTATTATACCGAAAAATTTTTCCTACACGCAAGAAATAATACCGAAAAAAAAGAATAAAATCATTTGCTTATTATTATTGTGTGATTACAGTTTATGTAATATGTGATGCTAATAATGAACCTACTAAATGAATAAATTTTACTAATTACTCTGACAAGTAAAAATTAATAGGACAGCAAGTGATCTCTGGTGTCTGAAAGATTCTTCAGTGTTATTTCCACCATTTAGGATACTTCATCCCAGCAGGCAATTATTGTAGTTTTGCATCTTGATGCTTCACTTTGTAAAGTGTCAACTTGACGCAATCATTAAACAAATCTTGATTAGTGCCCGCATGTCGTGCAGCCAAATGACTAGTTTCAATCTATAATTCAATTTCATTTCAGATTATTCTCAAATTTCACTCATTTTTCATTCATGATATTTTTTTCATCCTAAATTCATTTCCACTAGATCTTCAATTTCCGCCATCCTTTCGGAAGTGCCGAAATATTCTTTTTTTTTTCTTTTCCTTATTACTACATTATTATTTGATTTTGTCCTGATAATAATGAATAATTAGTTCCATGAAATCAAAAATATAATTTAAAAAACTCAAGAAAAAGAAAGAAAGAGAAAAAGAAAAAGACTTGAACCTGGAACTTATGTTATTTATGTTCACAATCTTCATTCCTTTAATTAGAAAAGAGAAAGTCGTTATAATATTAAGACTTATAATGAACTGAAATATAATTATGTTCTATAATAATAGTGATGATCTCAATGATTTCACTGTATCCCATAATTTAAATCGCATTTCGTAAAAGCAAAAGTATATTACCTTGGAAAGGTAAAAAGTCTTTTTCATAAAAGAACTGAACAAAAAGAAATGAGAAATAAAAACACTGAAGAAGATGATGAATAATATTTAAATTATCAAATCGGAGAAAATAGTTTTTAATAAATTTGTAATTCTATTAATTGATTTATAAAAATATGGAAAGATTACAGCAAAATCCAATAGATAATAAGCTTTGATCATGATTACTTCTTCTTCAAATCGAAATTCTAAATGGAATGCATTTTGTTCATTTACTTTCCATGGGGTCAACCACAGCAGCTCATAAATTAAAAACGAAATACTTTCAGATTCGCCCCTCGAATTTTGACCTATATTACTCTAATTTAATTCTAATTTATCCCATTCTCATTTACCTCCAATGCGATCCAGTTTGATAATGACTGTATAAAGATCTCTTGTTTTGATCTTAATTATATCAGTCTTTATCCTTATATCATTAGTGATATTTTTGCAATTTTTTAAGTGATAATGCTTATTTTCTCAATACGCTGGAGCAAAGATCCTCAATATCTCATGAAATCTTAAGACGAGATTTTCAGCAGCTTAAAAAAGAAAATGTAAAAAAAAGGAAGGCAAAAAAGGTAAAACAGAAAGATCATTAATATTACTGCCAATATTTCTCGCTTTAAAGATGACTGGAATCGAGATTTTCTCGAGTTAATTAAAGTAAGATCCCAAGCGAAAAGAAAAATTATGTAAATGGAAATTAATAATTTTGATTTATATAATTTCTATAAAATCATTCTCCTATTCATTTTCTCTTTTATGAGGTAATTATTTGATTATTAACGCTTATATTATTTTTATCGCTAATATTATTGTTGCTATATTAAAACTGTTTTAATCATAATAATGATTACTGTTCTCTGAATAATACCATAATTGTGATAAGTTTGACTATTTTTTAACTAATTTCATAACATTTTATAGACAACTTTAACCTAAACTTGTTTGTAACAGAAAAAAATTTTTTGTAAAGTCTATAAAATTACTTCCCAAGCAGTTAATAATGACGAATTATATAACTACAGAAATAGATCCCATTTTTCTAAAAAAATGTAACAGAATTCATTTGATTTTGAAAAAATTCACGTAAAGTTGCATAAAGAACAAAAAACAATAAATTATACATCGATTCATGGAAGAATATACTTACTTTTTCAAGCCAATCTGATATGCGGAATGAAAGGATTAAATGATCGGTGACTGCTTCAATAGAAGGATTTGATATGATTGCAGTACCAGGACGTATAAATTTACGTAGAAATTCCCAACATTCTGTCTATAAATTCAAAAATCTTCAAAAATATGGGCATTACCTATTTTACAACAAAATATAAAAAATTAGTGCAATCTAACATGAAGATTAAATATGGAAAATGGAAATTAAAGATAATTTATAATATTGAGACAAGAAAATATATATACATAATTTTTAAAGCTATAATTTTGACAAGAAAAATATTGTAAGGTTATGTAGACTGTTCACCTGATCAGTGAGTGAAAGAAAGAATGAAAACACATTGTGCAATACAACAATATCAGCAACACTAATAACTTCAGCCTGTTTTCTAACATCGTCATTGATAACCTGGAATAAAATTTTAAAAATTTGAATAGAAGATATATGAAATTTCCCCACTTTCAACTTATATGACATTCTATTATAAAATCAAAAATGCATGATCTAAAGTAAAAAAAGTTTGGGAATTTTTCTTCCTTAGAAGATAAATTTTGATTAAATAGTTACACTAAGTTTCTGTCCTTACCTTTGTTTCATAAGAAAAATTAAATTATTACTAATTTGTATAACGTTTAAACAGGTTAATAAATTAGTATAACAGGAATTAGAAATCGCGCAAGCAATTGAGTAATTCCCGTTAGTGAGATCAAAATATTCTGCTTGATTAATGGTGTTATAATTGGATTGCTAGCTCATTTTACATTAACAATGCGAATAAATGAATAGTAGGAAGAAAGCAATATACATGATATTCAAGCAAAAAAGAAAAAAACAATCACTGAAGAACATAATTCGTATTAATATGTCAGTAAGTTAGTCATTTCAAGCAAAACATTACAAAAATTTATATTCTCTAAGACCCACTTTGACGTTTGCTTCCATTCCATTAATTTCGATTACTTTTTTCTGCAGTTTACAAAAATCTTCATTCATTTCAATACCAATAGCATTCACCAGTCCACTACTAAAAGTATATAAATTCTTCCAGAAATGAAACTTTTGAGCTGTTGAGGACACAATTTTTTAATTGTATTCAAATTGATACCGGAAAAGGCCGAAAAAACAATGAAACTGAAAAAACAAGTAATCTCCTCATGAAAATTCTAAATGAAATTAAGAGATTTTTTATTATTACAACGAACAAACCTGTAACTATACACAGCATATAACACACTGCCCAATCTTGAACCAACATCAACAATTAAAGTACCTTTCATATCCTTGCTTAAAGGAACTAATACAGTGAATGCATACCGCAGCTATAAATTGTATAAGCAATTATTTCTTCAAATTTATATAGACTTTTATCTTTTTCCAAACTTGCACTTTTTAAAAATTTCAATCTCTTTTAATATTATTATTTTTTTTTGTCTCTCATCAATCTTTCCCGCAGATTAATGTTCAGGATGCTTATCATTTTTATATGCTGAATGTTTTATGTATAAAAATTTACCATTACATATGAAATCCTAAACAAACTGATAATAACAATGATGAATGATAATTGCAATGAATCCTATACATCTCGACCTGACTATAGAACAAGAAGACAAAAGTACAGAAATTTTAGAGCTCTAGAGAAATGTATGGTAGTGTAATATTAAATTTTAAATTAATAAATTTAATGATACCTGATCGATACTTAATGAATGTGAAATAAATGTTAGAGGCATGATTTCTCTGCAACCACACTGAGCACAATATTCTCGACTCAGCTTACCTTGATCCACCAATTCATCCACATCATCATCGTCATATAAAAATGCATCGACATGCACCTATATGCATCCCAAAATTATTATGAAATATTACAATCTTATCTTATCTTTAAGCATTTTGTGCAGAACAAAAGCGTAAATCATTTCTAATTCACCGTAGTATCACGATTACAATCGGAATCTAAACCACTCTGTGGCCAACACATTGTTTCGGAGGGTAATATCGCTGTCGTTGGCAACTGAAAAAAAATTTATGTGTCGCATGCAAAACTAAAAGCATGAAAATGTCATCTTTCAAATGAATGGAACAATTCCCTTCTACTATTAGAAGCACCAATATTATTTAAGCAAATCAATTAGAAATCATCTGTTCGAGACATAGGACTCAGTTTCGACTTACCTGAACAATTTTCTTGCCCCGGTAGTGGAACCTTTGTTGAATATCCAAACTATTGCAAAGAATATAAAGGAAAAAAAAATGAGAAAAACTTTTTTTTCAGATGCCAACAAATAATCTCATATAAACTTATTGGAATTTAAAATAAGATTTCAAATTTCGGATTTCATAATTTAATGTAAGACAACAACGAAGTCAAATTAAACGGTTGAGACGTTATAATTTTTCCAAATTTAATCCATAAGAAAAAAAATCAAAATCTATTTCTCATAAGGTGAAACTTTTCAACATTTGAAACATTAAATTTACAATTATGTGAAAGATGTTAAATCCTTGCTCCATAATAAATAACATGAAAAATTTCATGAAAACAATACCTCATTTTTAATATCCATTGCTATCTTTCGCAATAAAATGTCGCATTCCGAAGTGGATTCGCTTCTTTCGTCAAATTCAATATTACCACTGCTTTGATGATCTAAATGAACTTAGACTTGGATATATTAATAGCCAGAAATTATATGTGAGCAATCTTTGGATATACAAGTTGAAAAGTTGAAACTTAAAAAATATTTTTTAAAAAAAAGTACAAATGATAGACATACGTTTGCCATCCGATACGACAAAACTTTCATTGATCCAACTAAGAAATTCTGCTACGCTCTTCGGCTCTACCCGATAAAGCAAATTTTGGAATTCTTGTTCTGCCTGTTTTATGTTTAGAAACATATTGAATAGTTCCAAAAAGCCTGATTAGAAAACGAATTATTAGATCTATTTGCTCCATTTCTGTAGGAAATCTTCTAATTTCTTGCCTACCAATCAATACATTAGCAAGTTCAGGAAATCTGTCTCACAACAGTTGCAGATGTCGAGTTCTTACCTAGAAAGTTTTTTTTTTTTCTGTCATCCGTTTCAAATCCGCAACTGGAACAAAAGAGATAGTATTATTTCATTACTCAACCCTAGTCGTGATATGCGTTATGGTGTTCAGTATTTTATTAAGATATATATCGTTTTATTATGCCCAATACATTTTAAGTTCAATATTTCTTCACACCAAAATTTAACAAGACCAAAATATTCTATTTCGTAAATGTGCAGGAAAGAATATGAAAAGATAATACTGAGTACTCCGTTTACATAACATACTCCGTTTGCATACATATCAATTGCAATTAAAATATCGATGTTTTTATTTCATTCATATCATACATTGGAAATTTCAGAAAATTTTACAAGTTGAATGATTTTTTTCTCTTGAAAGTTGTATTTTGTAGGACTTTTCTAATTTAAGATTAATTTGGATTAGGAATTAGGATTAGAAATTTAGGATTTCTTAGTTTACTGGTTCAATGTAGACAAAAGCGTAAATGACATAATATTTGCAGAATAATAGAAAAATCGCACTTTTTTTTATCATGCAGACTTGAGTCGGAAGCGTAGCTTACAGGAAAAACTATACGAACAAAAATTTTTACATGAAAGTATTCGGTAACTATTTCCAAAACTATCAACCACTTTTTTTTTCTAATGGAAAACCTTAATACTTACGGGAGACTAAAATAAAACCAAAAAGTGCTTTTCAAAAAAGAAATTTCAAAAAAAAAAAAAAACTTTCAGAGATGTATAATGTGAACAAACTTGCAATATACATTTGAAAGATTATGAAATTTCGCTAAAGAATTGTTCTTGCTTCCTCCATTATTCTCTAATTAAATTTCCAGTTATGACTTATGTCTTTATACCTTCTCCTCCTTTCCTTTTACTTCAAAGATTTTCTCAAACATCATTTTTCCCATTCGAAATAAAGCGGATGACCACTTTTTGAAGCAATAACGAAGCAGTAGTGTTCAAGTAGTTGCGAAAGTAAGATCTTCTCATCCAATAATTCTAGCTTCTCAATCCTGGAAAAATGAATATAATTTCACTTGCGTAGTTTATAAATAAAATGGCATAACTTTGGCTTTAAGAAAATATTAATAACTTTAGCTTTAATGAAAATATTAAAGTATTAGATTTATAAATGGCTCTTAATTTGAATATAATTAGATGAAAAATCCAATTTCCTAACGTATTTTATAAAAAATATATCAATGGTGTGACAAATCTTCATCTTGAAACCATAAAAGAAGTAAACTTCATTAATTCAGAACCTTTTCACTAGCATGTCCGGGATTTCTTTTCCATAAATTTCCCACATTGTCTTGGCAACTATGTTTTTCCAACCATTGTCAGTAAAACTGAAAGATTTTCTGTTAAATATAAAGAAAGAGAACTTACTAAGTTATAATAAGAAATGGAATGAAATCTCAAGAAAATAAAATGGAATATAAGCAGTGATAAGAAATGAGAAGCAAGACAACAATAACAAGAATATATTTGATTACGACAGTATTTTTTTTTTTAATTGTGTGCCATCAACTTATTTTAAAATACCAACCGTTTTTTCTGGGCATCTAAATTTTCACAAGCAGCAAGACCTGGCAAAATTATACCACGTCTATAAAGGTTTGATATCATTACTTTGCCAAACGTATCGTTTATATTCACCTGCATTTAAAATGAAAAATAAAAATTCTAGAATGTATATTTCTAAAAAAAAAAAAAAAAAAAAAAGAAATGAAAGTCGAATATGAGCTTTATTTGTAACTAAAAACTAAATTTTTCTAAGATAAGAGCAGTAACAATCATGAACACGTAATGTGGGAAGATGGTAATATTGATAAATTCCTGACCATATTCAGCTCAAGACAATGTACATTGGAAGCTTAAAATAGTATACATTGTACATTAAAAATAACGTATGAAAACGCATAATTTGCAAAATAAAATGCAAATCTAAATTTGAGGAACAGAAGAAGAAAACAAACCTGCTCGTAATTCAAGAAAAAAGCATTCTCAAACCATTCGACCAAGGCTGACAAAAGTAAATCACTCTGACTTGTTCCCATATACACAAGAACGCATTCTGCGATAAATAATGTCGGCGTTTTGTAATTCAAACTGCAACTTTCAAGCTTTTCCTTGAATTCATTTAACTGTCTCAAATCCGCACCAACCAGATGATAATCGCCTGCATGCAGATCTGAATGTTCCACTTCCTTTGCTAAACAAATAACTTACTGAAACAGGTTAAAGTAGCAAAAAATACAGTATCTCTTAATTTTCAGCCGTTTATCGTCTCCATCATTCTAAAAGAAAATTTTTCACATTCAATAGTCTATATTGTCTGTATATAATAAGATTAAATTCAAACTCAGTTTTAGATTTTAAAAATAATAATTACTTACTCTTTTCCGAAAACATGGAAACAAGATTGGGTGAACCAGGTCTTCGAATTTGTCGAATTTTTTTTGCAGTAACTGAGCTGAAATCCACTTCAACATACCGATAAAACTGTTTTCCCTCTTCTTTCAGTCGCCAATACAAAGTGTCAAATCCAGCTCCAAGATTAATGACTTGACATTTTTCAGGAAATGTCTAAAAAAAAGAAAGAATATGTTGAAGGAAGCAAGAAAAGAGTACATTTTTTAATAAGTGATAAAGAGGGATATTTTGTTATTCCAAAATTGAGCTTCTCTTATCATTTTCTTCTCCTTCTCTTTCTTTGATTAGGATCAAAGCTAGTTTCAAAACTTCCAAAAGACAGTTTTGCAAATAAAGCGTTTTGTCACTTAAAAAAAAAAAACCTTCAAAAATGCATCCACAATGGCCTTAACTGCTGTAATTCTGGCCCAATAACCACGTGAAATTTCAGGATCACGACGAAAACTACATTCACTGCTCAATATAAATCGATGGATATATGCATCTTTGAAATAATTAAGCTGAAAGTTCCCGCATCGAAGTAATTATATATCATTTTAAACAAAGTTACTCAGCAACTAACAGTATAAAGTAACACATGAGAAAATCCTTATTTTATAAAAACTTTACAATTTTAAATCTGTTTAAACACTTCAAATAATCATATAAAAATATTTCTGAAGACCATATTTTCAAAAATAGCGTAATCTTTTTAAATTTGCAAAAAAAAAAAAAAAGAAAAACAATTTTGAAATCTTTTTTTTAAAAAAAAGAATATGATTATTTTGCAAGTTCAAAAAGTACCTATGCAACGAGTTTAGAGAGAAACAAAAACTTAAACTTACTTTAGATGCTATGTATTTGCATTCAGTAGCATCATCATTTGTTTTCTGTACTGAGTAGTCATCTGAAATTGATACCGATCTTCGACGAATACCAATTTCCGTTCCCAAATGACCGTCTCCAAGCTCTGCTTCCGACTCCATTACTTGAGAAACATGGAATCCTTTTATTAAATACATATTTTATGAAGATATATTTTTTATGATATTTTATATAAAATTAAAATTGCACAATGAAAGGTGATATAACAGCAGTCGTTACGATTGCAATCTACTGCAATTTTTACTGGATATGAATTTTGGCAAACATTATTTCTGCTTTATTCACTTTCTAAATCCTAGTGAAATAACATTAGCATCAGTGAAGCAAAGCGAACTTTTGGATAAATAAACCGACCACTGGATACAAACAGTCTTAATTAAAAAATCATTTGCATTTCATAAACAAATAAGGAGAGAGAGCATTAAAGAGGCACCTTCATCATAAAGTGCATATTAGACGATCTAAAAATTAGTTTTAGGAACTCACTTGCTTCGAAACGCTTAAGTCCATAAACTATTACTATAACTGATACAATCCATCCTTCAAATCAACGTAATGGAAAAATTTGTTTTTCATAGAACACATGAATGGAGCTAAACACATAATAATGAGACGGTAAGAAGTCATCTAGATCTACGAAATTATCAAATCAATTCTCAGTAAGAACTATATCTTACTTAACATTAAGAACATTCTCGGAATCGTTTACTTTTTATTTCAGAATATCTGGAAGTCTCCCTATCACTCCTAAAACATTTTGGGGAAGAGCGAGTAGACCAATTTTGTCTGAAGTGAAACAGATATAGATTACTTGTCTGTTTCCCATTCTACCAAAATTCACATCCACCATTTATAGATAATATCTATGAATCTAATATGTTCATGATGCTATGAAAAAATTTGAATTTTGAAATAGACTCCCAGTTTCTTTATTTCCTACTGAAATAATAATAACGATAATCGTGATCAGAATCGATCGCAAGTAACAATATCTGCAGCTCGTCTAATTTTTCGAATATTAAGGTACAGTCCAACAGAAATACGCAGTTTTAATAGTCAACAATATCTGAGGAATTAACGACAAAAAACAACAAAAGTAAATAATTTTTAAAAAATGCATCAGAATTACAAAACTGAAAAGCTAATAGTCAAATTTAATCAATTATTTAGACAATAAATCCAACAGAAATGTTGCGAGTGATATTCTAATATAACGATAAAATAAAGCATCATTTTAAAATGACCATATTGGCAAACAGTCTTGTTTGAATGTATCTATTAAGTGAACATTTGGAGGATAAAACAGGGAAGATTTAATCATTAAGGTTGAAAGAACCTCAAATTTTGGTTGTAAAATTGTACAATATTCTAAATAAATGAAAAAAATATCCTAAAATTGTTTGTAAAATATCTTAAATAAATGCATTCAACAAAGAGTTCATTCGAAACAAATATAATTTGACTCGAGTCTTATCCTATCCTAAACTGCTTTTCTTGTGCGCTCCTAAATTCTTGATCCATATTTCAAAGAAAAGATGTAGCAAAAATATCACGATTCCCTACAGTGCAATATTTTTTTCGGAGAAGTGCCTGGAATCTCTCTAATATCAATTGGACTTTCTTCTGACTGTAAATCTGAACCCTTGCTCATCAGCTCTGCTGCACCATCATTTCGTTCTTTGTTTAACTCAACAAAAATCTCATTTTGCTCCTCCTTTTTTATTTCCATTAATTCTTTATTTGCAAGCTGAAAATAAAAATACTGGGTAAAAAAAGTACTTTCCAATGCATTTTATGATTTTAAATGACAAATCTCACTTTTATTAGCTGTACTTCCTAGTAATATGTTTACTAGGAAGTACAGCTAATAAAAGTGAATCCCGAGAAAAAGACATGAGATTTAGAAGAGTGATCACTATTGAACTGAAATGGGATCAGCACAATTATTCAAAAAATATTTGTTGAAGATAAAGCTTTCACTATGCTTTCTCTAACATTCATCTAACGAATGCAAGTAAACAAACTGACATATGCAAGATCAGAAGCCATTCCCAATGGTGATCTTTCCCTCGATTGCCTTGTAATTCCAGGTATCATTATATCGTGACGCAATAAGGTAGTCAACCACAAGAACATCCTAAAATATTGGAATGCAAATTTTACAAGTCTTTCGGTTGAAATATTATATGAAGAATCAACCATTTTATAATTTTGTTCCCAAATATTGACATTTTTCAAAATTTCATTTCCATTCATTTTTTAGAAAGATTTTTTTTTCTAAAGATGCTAAGATTATGCAAAAATCTGAAAAACAATGCATTCAGACAGAATGGACAGCGAATGGCTTAGACAGTCCAAAAGCTATTATGATATTATATTATACCGCGAGGTTATCCAACAATCAGACATAGAAGAAATTTGCATAATAATAGGCAATAAGTCTAAAGGAATGCAATTCACAAATCCCGAGATTACGGCTAGTATAGAAGACAATTTTCATCAAAAAATACAAAAACTGACGAATGAGTAGTAATCTCCTGACGATAAATTTCAGCAATTATATACAATTGTCGAAATTCGTCGGCCTTAGCTTCAATTTCTTCACCCCAATCATTCAACGTTTGGTGTGATTTTTCGTACAACTTGTCATATCTTTCGTAATGTACCTTATCTAATACCAAGCCTAAACCGGGTGCCTTTGGCACATCCATCTAAACAAATAATTTCATTATATAAATAAAAAAAAAAAAAGCATCAAGTCTGAAACCAATGATTATCTTAATTTTATTTTAAAAAATATTGGCTTAAGTGTTCTTTCTACAAACTTTTTTTTCCACTATTGAGTTTAGTCGTTTCTTTGTACTTTATATACGGCAATTAAACATTTCTGATTTGTTAAAGCTTTTAAGAATACGAATAAAGGCAAGGAAATCTTGAAATAATGATTTCAATCATATTTTCCATTGAGACCCTATGAAAATTAAAAAAATATATGACGCCAGAAAAGTAACAGAAATAATTTGAATGAATAACTAGCTACAACCATGTCAATTTCATTCATAAACATATTTTATCATTTAGATTGTAATTTCAATGCTTTCTTGCTACATTTTCATTTGAACGGTGAAAAACATACTCGCTCGCTCAGAAATGTATTTTCCACTTCAGCTTTGCCACAATGCCCCCTGAAAGTTGCCACAGTCATTCCTGAAATTCATACAGAAAGTTACATTTCTATTGAAAAACTCTTATTTGATGAAACTAATTATTTAGGAATCTTTAAACAGAAAGTACCGATCATTTTTCGGATTTGATGCAGCATAAAGCTTTGTCCAGTGATATAAAGAGTGATAAATTCAACCATATCACCCCGGACTTTATCTTCAACAAGTTGTGTTGGACCACACTTGAAATCATGTATATATCGCATGTTGCTTCGATCTTCGTAAGTTCTAAATACATTTTTTAGCATATGTCAATTACTGTTCCTAAATAAAATTGAAACCTTTACAGTATCATTGAAACTCGATTCCAACTTATGAAACTCATTGCTACTAAAATTTGAACCTCTTGAAATAACATTTTCATATTGAGATACCTAATAACCTAAAAAGATGTAAATCAGATATGATCCATTTTGATTCCACTTTCGCTTAAACTAACTCTTTAGATGTTAGCTCGATCCTTCTCGAAGCTGTCAAAATAGACCTTCTTAGTTGTATATGATTAGTAACTCCTATATTTTCTTACCAGCTCTTTTTATAGTTTCAGAATATATTTTCCGATTAAGTCTTTCGAAAAAAGACCTAATGAAGAAATACATTCATAATTCAATTTTGGACATACATGACCATGAAATTCTAAAGTCAATGTATAGAGCAACTATTTTGCTGCAACTTTATTATCTCAAAAAAGAAAAAAAGAACACAGAAACTAGAAACATTTCTTACAAAAACATATGAAAAAATATTGAAAGTAACATTTTAACCTCATTTTCAAAACCAATCCCACAAAAGCCATAACAATTCTTTATATAAATTTAGCTTGGACTATTTTGTTTTATTATGTAAACCAGGCAATCAATGGCTCAGTATTTGCTAAAAGCACTTAGGCAAATATACTTATTTATTGTTGATGTAGCCTAAAGGCATTACTCATTATTATAGCTGATTCTTTGAGAAGCAAACAAATTCTTATCAACGACTAAAATATCATATGATTTACAGAGACTTCTATGCTTAATTAATTAGTCCAAATATTACTGTACTGATGTGATAATATAAATGTTATTTTCAAGAGCAGGTTTCTCTGACGAAAAACTTCTGACAGAATATTCTTTGGACCTTTCCAATTGTGTTCCTGCTTCAATCCAAAAAACAATATTGAGTAACTATAAAATTTGTTTTTTTATTTGAGAATAAGTCACAGAGTCGAAAGAACTTTCTCTATGTACACTCATCTCCAATAAATATTGATGCAAGCAACAATTCTTCCAATTATTGGAATCTCTTCATCTAATAAAAGGTAAAACATCCTAATTTATAAATACTGGCAGTAAAAAGGTTCGATATGCAAATTTACCATATTAAATGCTCACCATATTCGTGAATAAACAGGAAATCATTGAACATTCGAACTTTCAATTTTTCTACTACCGATGGGATGAAAAGTTACCATATACGACTATTCTTAATAAATTCTATCTTACTGTTCTGTTAAATCAATCATGGTACTTCAAATCTTATATTGCTGATGATAGATTCAAATAAATTATTTGGCATGAAATATTCAGATAAGGACAGAGAATACGTAATACTTATTTTGCAATCCACGACAAATAATGATTGGAATGAGATTTCCTAAAAAGTGACCAATAAAAATATTCAAACTATTTACGGTTCTATATTTCTTATTCCGAATCCGCAATAAAATTCTATTCCAATAAGGTATATGACCAGGGAGAATCTTTAATGTTTTATTGGATATACAACCATAATATTTCAAATTGCTACAAACATTTTTCGAACTAAAACTTGAGACACAGCAGGATGTAAGTGCAGAACAAAAAATGACCTCTGCTGATGCTTGAAAGTTAATTTATTCAATATACTGCAAATGGCTTAATACGAATTCATTCCTATATAAAATTCTACCGAGCAATATAACATTTGTGTTTTGGGACTTGGATTGGATAGATAATATTTAAAAAAAGTAGAAATACTATTACGGTTTTTTGAAACCAGATTGCTATTAACAGTCAACTGGCAATTGGATTAAATAAAATTACTTTTTGTAGCTAAAAAAATATTTCAGAATGCCACTGCGGGTTTCTGTCTAAATACAGTCTGCTAGGAACAGATTAAATAATCTAATGGATTATTTATGTTGATTTGTCGAATTCAAAACTCGCCTTCCAGAAGTATAATTGAAAAAATTGTGCGTCCCTTTGTACAATGCAAGTAAGTCATTCAATTCAGTAATAGACGTTTCGCTTATGCGGAAAGCATTGGTTGTCAGCTGGAATTAAGTGCAATATTTTAATAAAGAGCAGTATTTTTCCAACTTCAAAAAATTTTTTTTCTAATATTCTCTCGCAATCCATTTGGAAGAGAGAATTAAATTCAAATATACGATGCGAAAAATAGCACAGCACCTCATCTGCTCTGGCGAATGCATACGTCGGTAAAGTATAAGAATAAGTTCGTTTATCACAATTTTTATGAGCCTTGAAGGACCGGATTGCACGTCTGAAAAGATTTGTTGAAATTTTCTCTGGAAAATATCGCTTATTTACATTATGAACGCTGCTTAAAAAATAATTTGTCAGTATAAATTATAGACCAGAAAGAAAATTATGATTAAGCACTAACAAAATAGTTCATAAGAACAGTACTAATGTAATATAATATTAATTCACTCTTAATAAAGCATCAAGAAGCGAGGATGAAACATAGCTTACCTAATGCCTAAAATTCGAATTTCTTCAGGTAAATTTGCGTTTAATTCATCAGTGGCTGTTTTCAGGAATTGTTCGTGATTTTCTGGTGCTAGTCGCATTGAACACATCTAAACATCAAAGAAAAAAAAGAATTTTATCGATTATCCGAAACAGCAATAACTGACAAAATTTATTGCCTTCATCTTTAAAAAAAAAGAAAGAAAAACAAACAAATAACTATTTAAATTGGACCTGACGAGCTGCAGATACGGAACGATCTGTCCTAGCAGCTCTCTGAAATGCAAAACGAACTGGACTAAGAACATCATCTTCAGAGATGTATCCACACTTAGCCATCGCTTTGAACAATTCACCCTCGACTGTAGGAAAATCTTTTTGCACCTGTAAATAATCTTTGCTGATTTACAATTTGAATTAGTGAATTTAACCACAAGAGATATAGGTTGAATGATAATCGAGATATCAGCTATGATTTCCAATAACCAAAGATTCTTAACTTGCAGTGACTATAAAATATAATAATTTTAGCCATCCTACACTCCGAAATTAATTTTCTATATCTCACATCTTATGCTGCCAAATCTGACCAATTACAGGTCAAAACTGAATATGCTAATTAATCACTTCAAACTTGAGCGTGGAATTGACTCTGCAAACTCCCAACTCATAAATCAACTGATTTAATACTTTCCCAGTTTAGTTCATTATAAATTGAAAAATTAAAAACAATAGTAATTTAAACTAGAGAAATAAAGATTATAAAAATTATTTATTATGATCTAGAAAGTTAAAAACATTTATTGGTATTTACATTTATTAAAGGCATTAACTTGAAATTATTTACTGTATATGAGTCACTGTATATACAAACAACCAATTCTGCACTTTTAACAATTATTTAGTTTCAGATCTCGTCCGAGCAACCGAAGAAATTTCATTCGGATGATTGTAATTCCCGTAAATATGTCGTCCAGTCATTTCTCTGTTCTTAAATAGCTTTGCAACCTTTAGCTAAGCCAATCTCTACTGCACCCTCACGTGCTGACAAAAGCGATCATCAAGCTCTAACAAAGAAGCATCCTTATGCGCTGTCAAAAGTCGCCCTCTTTTATCATTTAAACAAAAGATATAAACAGGAGCGGTTCAATGCTCTGATTCGGATTTTTTTAAATTTCCCTTTATATCGTTTTTCCACTTTTTTTACCATTAATAAATTTATCATTAAATTTGTTTTATTGATATTATTGATTTGTAATTGTTGCGATTACCCAAGTTTTAGCTTCGACTGCGCCTTGAAACAAATTTCCCGACAGTTCTATCAACTTTAAATTCCTAAGTATTTTTCAACTTAGACTGTGCAGGACTAATAAATTACATAAATGCCAAACCGAAAAAACGGTGAGTATTAATACTTCTCCAAAACAAACTAGGAAAAAAGGAAAATATGCTAATATTCACATATAGAATCCAAGCGCGAGTGGTGAGAAATACATTTGGAAATGTTTTGCATTCAAATCTCTTGGTTCTGTAAATAATAACTTATTAGCTCTTTAAGCCACCGAAAATTTTAGAGGATAGAGTTACTATCCTCTACAGTTTTTGAGAACATAACTTTATTCGTAATCATTTTCGTGACTTAAAGAGTTGGTAAGTTATTATTTACATCTTATTTGATATAAAAGAAACAGTGATAACTCAATGAAAATTTTGAATTAAGAAAACACCTTTAATATAGTATATCTGACAATTCTAATCATACACATACATCTTACTAAAACAAGATCTCAGAAAATAGGCTTTTCAAAAACATGGTTTATCCTATTTAAAAGCAAATTATTTGGTACCGAATGTTACTGTTCTCAAATATTGTGGATTAAGAGGAAGCTCAATAATCTTCCTATAATCATTGTACATATTAAGAATTATAAAACTAAGATTACTTTATTATAAGTGGGAATAAAGAAACCTCAAAAAATCATTGTTTTTACCTGCATACCGTTGTACTTCTTGCCTTGATATGCTAGCAATAATGCGTAGGAATATTCTTTTCTTCTTTTTTTCCTTACAGGTTCACCTACAAATATTATGGATTAATTTTTAAGTAATTAGAACTTACGAAATAAAAAATTTGTTTCCAAATCAATAATGCTAAGACGTTTGAAAAAACATGATCTTATTTTTGAAGGAACAATACATAATGTCGAATTACTGAAAAATTCAGGATCATAACGGACATAAAAATAATTTTAGGAATTTCAGCCTTCTGTGTTTAAAATCTCTAGAACCATAAATGATTCTACAAGTTCTCGAAGATGACTTATTCGGGACTAATGCACAGTATCAACGCTACTAATCTATGCCGAAAATTGAGTTAAAATCAGAATGAAGTCGCCAAATTTTAAAAAGTCAAGAACTGGCCATTAACAGCACTGGTTGAATCAGACGGCATGGACAGAAAGGACTCCATCCAAAAATCCTTTACTTGTTTTGTCTTCTTTAACACATTTTGCACAAAACCACTAACATTTCTTAACATCAAATCTGGAAATTTGTATTAAAACACCAGTATTAAAACAGAACTAGCAACACTTTTCCAAATTTTAAAATTGGAAAATTCTAAAATTTGAATTTTAAAAGTGCAAAATTGCTCAAATCCACTTCTCTGCAGCTAATCTTTCGAAAGTGCTAATGGAGTTTTTTTGATATCTTGAGCTAGCTAAATTGGCTAAAGGACCCACAAAATTAAAGCTCAACAGACGTTCAAGTTCTCTTATCTATCATCGCTCTCTCTCAAACTTCTACATATTTTTCATAAACATCTAGTAAAATTCTTTGACAAATTGATAATGGCAATTTAAAATATCAGCTCTGTTTCTTCTTTCAACTAACAAAATAATTGAAACAAACAGATATGTAAGACTCCTGTGGTTTACTTGCCCTAAAATACTAAAAGTATAACGACAAAAAAAGAAAAAAATTAAATAATGAAGCAGTTTGTTAAATACAAACAGTAATGTATGGAATAGAATGCAAAAAAATACTATAATAATAGTAGGATAGACTTGGAAACAGCAACAGCATCGCTAAACTGGAGAAAACCATCAGAGCAGTTTAAGTAAAATGTAAATAAGACTGTAGAAAAAATTTTATGCAAATTTCAGAGTAAGTATACGAAACAGTTTTACAAAGGTAAAAACACTGTTTTTCATTGTCAGTGAAAACTTGAAAGTACAATTAAAATAAAATAAATATCTAGTGAGCATTGTTTCGTAAAGAATAGTACAAGAAATGTCTTCCGGCATGAAATCAGAAATGACCTCTGTTCTTAAATAGTATGAATATATTAAATAAGCTCTAATATGATGATCAATGCATTAATGGAAAAATACTGTCAAACAAAACTGTTTCAACGACTCTCCAGATCAAATTATATCTCATATTTTTCAATACATCACCAAGCTGTACGTGTCGGTTCGCCCCAATCGCGACCATATTTTGATTGACGGCCTTCATACTGATCATTGTAGTACTAAAAAAATTTTATGAGAAACATTACATAATCGCATGTTAAGATTAAATAGTATTATAAAATAATATCAATATGAAAAAAAAATTAATCATCTACGATTTTATATTGTTACATTTCCGGTCAACCATGAAATTCGGACAAAACTGTTAGAACAATTTCACCAAAAATTTAAGACAGTCAAATGATATCACATTAAAAAGTTTTAGAAAAAAACTCACCTGCTGTCCACCAACTCCGCTTGCATAAGAACCTTCTTCTTCTAAAAAAAGGAAAATTTTAATGAGCAGAACATTGCATGAGAAATCCAATAATTTTTGTTTCTTCACTTCTTTAAAAAACGAAAAACGAAGATTTTTTTCAAAGCAGCAGTTTGTGGTGCTGAAAGAATAAAAGATATACCATTAGTTACCACTTTAATCATGATTTAAGATTTTCTCAACAATATATCGCCAAAAGAACGATATATTCGTTGTTCATAACATCAAGAAAAAAAAATAAATAAAATAAAAAGGAAACAAACAGATTATAAAAAAATTAAGCAAATAACCTGCTTCATAGCAATATCTTTCTTCACTGTACTTTCAACAAAAGTCTGGTAATATTCTTGCTAATGAGTTCATTTTAATGGAAAAGGACTATCTGCAAAAGAGCGAGGAAGATGGATTCCCGCACAAAGATCAAGTCCATAAAATGGTTCTTGATTGCAAGCTAAAATAAAAATTTTCACAGGTACGTTCTGCGAATAAATAAAATTTATAACAGGTGACAAAAATATTACCTTCAGCAAAAGAACTGTACAAAGGACGTGGCACTGATGTGAGACGAGTGGGCGCTCCACTTACTGTACGGAATGTTACTGTTTTAATTGGATGAGGAATATTTGTTGCTGGAAACAATTCGATGTATCTAAAAAACAAAAAACAGCATATTTAAGTTAATAGAAAGAAATGAAAAATTGAAATCTAAAAGAAAAAAATAGGGAAAAAATTGGTTAAGGTTTTTGATGAGAGGAGTGGCTTTGACTTTGCGTATTAGTATTACTTTTTTGATTGATCACTTGAACTAATAAATCATTTAAAAAAATATTATGACCATACAAAGAAATGAAAACAGTCCTCAATGCAGTATCCTGTATTTGATTCTCCCTTTGATCAATGGAGTGCAACTGCATGCCAAACACAACTAATTTGAATAAGACCGACAACACTGAATGACTTGAGGAGCATAAATTAAAGTTTTACACGTTTAAAATTTTAAACAAAAAGAAATATCTGGAAGGGCAAGTATGAAATTAAATGGAGCACCCGTATTAAAATTGTTTAATTTCGAGACTACTAAGCCTAATTTTTTTTTTATCATTTTATCAGAAGACTTGTATCGTTCTTATAATTTCAAATTTAGCTGGTGAAAAATGCCGATCGTTACAACAAATCAAAAGTTTTAACTATAAATGTATGTTTAAAATCTAAACATACTGCTATGCTAAAATTCTTTCAAATTTTTTATTACCCCGTGCAACTCTCCCAAACAACAAATAACTGTGAGGAACTGTGCTCGGTATACAATTTCACTTCAACGCCACCAAAGGCACAATACTGAGGGCCGAGCGATTTCCCACTGTCCATACCTGACCTTTATCCGCGATTCATCTTTCCATTCAGTGTTGCTTGATGATCCTGCTACACTTTCTTTTTCTGTAATTTTTCATTATTTGTCTGCATCTTTCCTGTCTCGTTACTTATCACTGTTTCAAGAATTCCACCTATGCCAGATACTTCTTTCAACTTCACAACATCTCCTTCAAACGCTTTTACTTCTTGCAGCTTTTCTTGTAACACAACACTTTCTGCAGCTATTCGTTTTCTGCGTTCTTCAAAAATTTCGCCTTCTCAAGTTTTTACGGTACAGAACCAATTTAATGCATGTTCCTCAATTTTCTCAACAAGCTCCTGCTCAACGTTTGTCTGTCCCTTTGTTGCTCTTATATTCTGTTCCCTATACTTTCTTCCTGAAAAGTTTTCAAGTCTTCCTTGGTTATATATTTTTTCAATGCTACTCCGAAATTTTTCGGGGTAATTTTATCTTCTTTCGCCGTATTTTCGTCAGAAAACTCTCCCATTTCTCGTTCGAGATCCTTCAAGATATTTCGTCTTCCTGCATATTTCCAATATTTTCCTGTGACGTTTTTCCTTTCTTCCAATGTCAATTTTCTCCAAAATCTTTCTTCATCTGCGTGCGTATTTGTTTGTATAATGCAGCATATTCATCGTTCATTTGATTTCCTTTCTTCACTGCTCTCCTTTTTCGTAATAATATTTTGGTGCCTCCAGAAACTCTCGTACGGTTTTGGTTTTTAATTCTATAAAATCATCCTCTTTCCGAAAAAAAGTGCATCCATGAGAAGCGGCCAGATATTTCATTTTATCATAAAATCTTGTTATTCAAATTAATTAATGATATTTCGATCTAGTCTGCTCTTTTTTTCCAAATTTGAGTTCAAGACAACGATCACTTGATACTGATCAACGACCGCATTTTTTATTTAATTTGCATATGTCTCGTTCTCATCCAGTTTCAAAGCAATATGAGTGTCAAAATTCGACTAAAAAATGCTTTTACCCCGACACATGATTTATGAATATTACCGAACATAGACCATTTAAAAGAATCCTGAAAATTCATAGTACCAACAATCAATCATAATAAAATGTTCATCTTTACCTCGTGCCCATATTGTTTTTGTTACGTGATAATGCCTCTCGTGCCTCTGCCATTGTTGAAAAAGTTACCAATGCATCACCCGAAAGACGACGCTCTTCGTTATAACCAAGCTTAATTTCGGCGCAATTAAGCGGTCGGAAAAATTCTTCAATATCGAGTGTAGTAACACTGTACGGTAGACCTAGAAAATACATCTAATAATAAAATAATATTAACAGGAAGAAACAAAATGGCTCAGCTCGAAATAAACCTTAATTTATGCAAGCTATATGTGCACCTGACAAACTTCCACAATTTATGCAGAGACTTCACAATAACATATCTTTGGAAATTGGGTGAAAATATTCAGATCAATCAAATTATAAACAAAATAATTACCTCGCATGAAAACTTTAACGGTAGGGTCATACATCGCTTCATCGAATTCTGGATCATATCGTGCACCGTATCGATAATAACGATCCCTATCGTAATATGGACGATCATACGGCGATGGGCGTGGATGTAAGCTTGAAAGCCTTATCGGTCCGCCGTAGCGCCCATATTCCCCATACCTGAAAACTTACTTTCAACTTTTGAAAACGTAAACTACTATAACAAAGCCTTGGGAAATTGAATCACACTCTCCTCAATTCTAATATAGAATTTAATGCTTTGTAAGTAGTAATAGGCAAACACTGATATATAGCTTAATGTTTCAAATTTTTTTTTTTTTTTTTAAATAAAAAGAGTTAGTAAAAATCAACGAAAACCAGAATTGTAAAAATTAATGAAAATCACTATACCTATCACGAAATCGAAAATCAAGCGTTGGACTTATTCCACGCAATGGGACTGGTCCACTAGTTGGCGGTGGTATGCCTCGTGCAGCGTAGTAGCTGTTGTCCATTTCATCAGCTGAACTACGAAAAACTTCGACGTATCTAAAACAACCATTTTGCGAAGCGGTTCACATTCAAAAAATCAAAAGTACTTCATCTTACCAACAAGAAATTAAAATTTGAATAACTATCAGTATAAGCAAAACAAACAGTAACAGGCAGTAAAAAACTGAACATAATATCCGTAAGAAACTTACGCTAAATAAAGATCACGCCGGATCCTTAGTAGCCAAATGGCCACTGTTCAATTCGGACCCTACCAACAAACGCAAATTTTACCTGCCCAGAATTGAAAATTTGCAAATTCCCCAACAGAATTCCCATACCTTGAACCCATGTAGTTTTTGCTTCTCTCCAAAGCCAATTCCGCGTATTCTTTGGTTGCCAACCGTACGAATGCCTCCCCCGAAGGTCGACCCCCCGGTTCTTTGTCGATTACCGCATCCGCTACTTCCAGGCCTATATTCCCATTAAAACATATTACCAAAACCACTCTCATACCAAACTACCTCTTACCGGTCCTTTAATTCTGTTCGGGGATGACATGTAACTCTGACAATTAATTGGATTGTTTTCGGCAAAAACAAGAAAATTCCAGCAAAATACCTGATTTGAAATTTTTCAGTTGCAATCCATAAAAAAAATGCAGAAGCTAATCGTTTAATCTAAATCAACATTTGAAGTGGATAGAAAGAAACCTGAGAAAAATTCCTTGATGTCATCGGTCGTTGCACTATATGGCAAACCTCGAAGGCGGACAACAAAGTTGCTAGCATAGCGGCTATCCGCATCTCCACCACTACCTTTGATCACACCATGACGTATCATCATTAATAGTTCTGCATCACTAACGCTGAATACTGCAAAAGTCTCGTGAGAGGACAACTAACTGAATATCAAATTAGAAAATAAAAATTCGAGCGGACTACTGCATTCAACAATGTAAGCTCGTGACAGTGTAGTATATTACAATCTTCTTCATAACCTTTAAATGAGATTGCAAATGTTCTTTTTAACTGAAAGCAATATTTTACTTATTTTGTACAAACCTTCAATGTATCGCCCATTTATCTCATTACGATCAAGCTTTTGCGCTTCTTTCACAGCTTCCTGATCATCCAGCTCTACATAACACTCTCCACTTGCTCGACCATTTGACGTTAGCGTAAAAGTTATTGATTTTGCATTCAAACCGAAAAAAAAAAAAACTTCTCTATCTAAGAAGCCGATCGCTTATATCTAAGAAATGATCTGTTTATAGAAAGCAACCTTGTAGAAAGTTTCGGACGTCTTGTTCCTTTGCGGCGAATGGAAGCCCGCGCAATCGTATGTAATTCGTATCTGGATTCATTACCTCAATTTTACCAAGATAATAGCTAAAAAGTGATAATCATTCAGATGAGTGGCATATGACATACGACATAGACATGTAAATGACCAATGCGCAAGGACGGACTAAAACAAATAGCCAGATGCATAAACGTAAAAATAAAAATATATAAGATATAATACGAAGCAGCCATCCCCAGTGCGTTACAGCCAAGCGTAGCAAAGTGAAAGGCAACGGAGGAGATGAGGACCGATTCCCGAGAAAGATCAATAGTTCAGGATATGAAAGCCAAGTCTGTCCTTCATTACAACCACGGAAATGGAATCCGTTCAAGAACATGTGTTCACTGTACAGCCCGATAGCAAAGCAGTGAAGTGCAATTGGACTGGACAAATGTGACTTCAGTTTTGAAGTTGTCTAAAGCGATGAAATGAGCCATGAAATGGATGATTATTCATGACGATAGTGAAAATACTTCCATTCATACTAATGTATAATCGATCATGGTCAATTACGTTTTTGAATTCACATCAAATTAAAAGTATTCGAAATTTAATGTAAACAGATTGACAACTACTTTTATACAAAAGACAGAATCACACCATCCCGATTTTTGTCATGTCATATGTGTGATATGTGTCCAGTAAATACAACTGATATTTGTAAATGCAGCATTGTGCAAAAAATATGATGCAAGATAGGCTTGTTGATTTTCCGCATCATGAAATGATATATATATGTATCAGTAGTTCTGGAATTTGTGTTTTTTGGAAGACATCATTTTATCTCCTGTTAGTTGAAATCTTTTCTGTATCGATTGTATAAACAATGAATAATATGCTCTTGTTCGTTAATTCCACAATTTTGTTAAATTGTTGTTCCTTCTTTAATTTTTATGATATTAACGAGCAGTTTGTGATGTGACTGATGATTGTTAATGACTCTTCAGCTAGCAATAGTTTTTTTTGAAACGCATCTACATGGTATTCGCGAAGTGACCATTTTATTTCAACGAATATTCAAAATCTAGCAAATGATGTTTTCACGCTGCTGAACAAACTAAGTCACTGATAAATTTATCATATTCGTAGCAAAAATTCTTTTTCCATATGAATGAGATGAACTCATCCATATATGTATATATATATACATTAAAACCGCGATTTTTCCGACGAAGAACACAGTTTGCAATATTAATTATTAACAGATGACCTATGACATATAATTTCAAAAAACGGGTACGTACCTTCAAATTGAGTCCTAAGAAAAATATTCGACTATATTTTTTTGAATTTCCACATTTACACGGCGATTTTTCCGGCGAAAAACGCAGTTTTCAAAATTGCCTAATAACTGATGACCTATGACCCTAATCTCAAAAAACGGGTACATACATTCGAATTGGGTCCTAAGAAAAATATTCGACCATATATATATAATGTATATATATATAATGTATATATATATATATATGTATATATACATATAATGTATCAGTCTGTAACTATTTCTTTTGTTTATTCCTTTGGATTTGATTAGCTTTTGGTTCTGAATACACAGAGCTTACTAGTCGTAACTAATAATGCATAAGGCTTGCTATCGTAATCCATTAATGTATTTTTCACATGATATTCACTTTTCCTTTATACTAGATCGGAAATTAGATTTGGAAGAAATGGAATGGATACCATTTGCAGAAAGATATATTACTACCATAAACTTATTAATGAATTTGGCAACTGCAAACAGGCTTGAAAATTCTGATTAAGATAATATTTCTTTAGTTTAAAAATAGATGTATGATGCCTTATTTAGCATATTTTCTGAGGGTAGAGATATAATTTTAATTTATGAAGAATAACATGAAGAATTTTATCTTAATATATTTGCATCATCTTGATAGCTCCCCAATTCACTTTCTTTTTATCCTAACCCGTTGCTTCAACTTGATTTCGGACGACTTCGAAAATCTCAGATAGCACATTCGTGGCAAAAGATTTGATTTCAATACTAAGCCATCTAAACAATTATTCACGAAAAATCAGTACTTAATTTTTGTTACTTGAATTTCAAATGCAGTGAAATTTTTCTTTTCAAAACACCGATTACCTCGAGAGACCAAAACTGTCCAATCGACAGGTTGGTATTGTTTTGTTTTCTATAATCCTGTTTTATGTTTTGTTTTGAACTCAACAGGCCTTGAATTTTTGAAAATTTTAAGCAAGAAGGGAAGTAAGACTTCATAAACTGAACAAAATCGACAAAAAAATCAGTGATAAAAAGAAAAATGAACAGTATCCTGAAAAATTCGAACAATAATAGAATATACGTCAATTTTAATTAAATTATTATCAACAAATGCAAGAATGAATACGGGTTTAAAATATAGGAAGTGCATTTGTTAAAAGTAATGGTGTATTGTGGCACTGACGCAATCATTAATTGTTTTTTGTTTCTTTTTATTTTTTCTTTATTAGAACACTTACAAATTTCGAGTGAAATCGAAGTATAAATTCATATATATTATGATAGTTCATAGGAATAGAAGTATCTGAACCTACGAGAAGAAAAAACTAAAGTATAGTTCACTTTTTAAGCCTGAGAAATGAATGAAAATATATATTAAAGATCGAAAATGTTAGTAAAAGCTGGAATTTAAAATCAAGATTTAGAAGAATTTTAAATATCCTGGAAGTTTTAAGAATGTTTGAAGAATTTTTATCGGATATTACTGCAATCAATCCAAAGGAAAAATAACTGGATTTTAAATCTTCGATCCCCACAAGATGATTTCTACAAATCAACTGTACTGAAAAAATTGATAAGAACATTCGGATCAACCAATCATAAATCATAGATACATACATCGAATTGGCAGACCATGGGACATGACAACAAAATTAGAATCAAGTTGTGATGGTAGCTATAGTGTCAGATTAGAGCACTAACTCGAAGTGATTGTATAGTACCCATTTCATTCGTCTCAGCTCTGCTAATTCATGATATAATTGCGCATTACGAACACGTGCATCACGACGCACACGAGCCTCATCCACAAGTTGACGTACTTCTACACTTTTCAACTAAAAATCATTTCATGTTATCTTTGGTTCACGAGACATTGCCCAGTTATTCAAATCTTTCTGTATTACCAACAAACGTCACAATCTTCATTTACTGCCCCAGCTAGATGTCAGTGTGAATTATCCACTGATTAAATTTGGCAAGATTTTTAACTGTTTGAAAACGTAGCCAATGTATTGCGAACTTCCAGCAATTTATCCTGTGTTGTATGAAATAATCAGAAGTTAACAAACAATGAAAGACTTATTGAAAGTATTTAAGTTTAAAAGAAAACCGGTTACCTGTAATTCAGCAATCTGCGCATCCAACTCAGTCAGGAAATCTATCTCAGCTTGTTCCATATCGTTTGTTCGTAGAGATAATGGTGGTGGTGGTGGCGGTGATGGTGGTGGTGGTGATGGTGGGGGAGGAGGGTGAAATTCCGGTGGTGGTTTGTACTTGGCGCAAGGAATATAAGTAAAACTGGATGCCACATTCGGATATTCAGTCACTTGGTCCTCCTCATATCTGTCGTGCTGATAATAGCAATAATGTGAGCCATGATGATCTTGATTTGGTTGGATGTAAATTGGTGATAAGCATCGAGAGGAAAGCAGCGATCTATCTGATGAGCTTGCAATTTCCGAATCGGACGAATAGCTTCGACTACCCAATATTATTGATAACTGGCTGAAGGCCTTCAAATCAATACTCTATGTTATTTCATATAGTCTTCCATATTCTTTAAATTCGCATTGAAATGAAGATTTCATTACTTACCACTCAAAGTAACAGAGCGCAACGCGACGTCGTGTCCTACCGAGAATAAACAAAATTTAGTAAACCTTCTTCAAACCCGAGGTTACATACAGGTTTGCTAAATTCTATGATCATGTCGTTGGGAGACTATGCGTTGCGTTATTCAAGGAAGGCTGTTGTGAAAATCTCTGTACCAAACATTTATTGTAAGTTTGAGTGAATGGTATATGTAGATATAGCGAAGTTGTAATTAAGGAAGGCAATTTCGTTGTAAATGATAAAATCCATCATTATTTTCTAATTAACTAAGAAAAATAGAAAATCCTCAGTATTGTTAGATTTCAGAGAAGACGTTTATTTTTAAATAAGAGTGCAAAAATAGACCTCTAGTTCATGATATACGTGCTCGTCATCTTTGCAAAATCGGTTCAAAACATCGATGGTTTTCAGATCCTCTATTTCTGATTTGTCTTCCAAGTCTAGCCCCAAAGCTTCATCAACATCAATTGAATTACATTCTACGGCTTTGTCCTCTAATCGATCACATTTTCCAGTTGTAATTGATGGTTGCCAGTCTGGCGAATGCAGTGATGATTCCGGACTGAATAACAGAATGATCTGAGTTATTAGCATACTTAATAGAAGAGCTCGAGAAATTTGAAAATAGAGAAAATTGTTTTCTTCCCTACATCTTACTCGATATCTTAGATAAGAATGATAATCTTATTTTGATTGATTTTATCAATGGTAATGATGATTTTTTCATGAAACGTTCATTTTAACTTTAAATTATAAAGTTTAAGTTATAAAAAAAACTACGAAGTAAATCTCATCGATCGAACTTTAGGATAATCTTATAAGTACGCTTCTGCTTGAGAAAATTAGTTCATCCGAAGGGAAGTCCCCGAGTTTAGAAATAACTTGTTCTATACCTGCTATCCTGACTGCCATAACCGGAACTGTAAGTACTTTCATCCAAACTTTTGATATAAAAAGATGCTGTACGATCCATCGATGCATACATCAGTTCATTAGTGGGTTTTGGTAGCTGATAAGTTATAGTCTGAATCAGTGAGCGATTGCGTGAAATCCACGGATTTGTGCGTATGTTCTGAAAAAATGGTTTGAAAAATTCGAGGAAGCAAACTTATGTGCAGGAAGAAAAAGTGAAATAACACTAAGCAGTTAATCGTGAAATCAGCCCAATTGTAAATTAAATCCGAGCCAGATCATATTGCTCACTTTAATTCTATTTGCTCGCCATTATTTTGCTCTAGTTGAAAAAATTTTAAAGTTAAGTCCGAACTTAATTAATTTTGATTAGGAAATTATTAGATTTCGCTTATGAATAATAGCATCTAATCCGTGAAAAACTCTGGAAACATACCTTCCGTCCAGAGCTAGTTGGCACAGAAAATGACTGTAAAAAGGATGGAATAAGTTTAGAACTGTCGCGACATGAGTGAGTTACCGTTTCTTGCCTGTTCCAAGAAGACGGCATTATTACTGCAATGGAACAAAAATCACTAAGTGAAAAAAATATACATATTGCACAGAACTTCTATTAATTTAACTCTCTCGCGTAATAACGAAGAATTGATTATATCTCGTCTCATAGATTGAAAATGGATGCTAGGCTAGCCCAAACATAACACAAGTTCTAAAAAGTGGAATAATTTCTGTGTCACAGTACGCAGATAAATATAAATTATAAACTATAATTGAACAGTCTAGAATCAACATTATGGTTATGATTTTTTTTTCTGATTTTCCAGAAAATCATAAACAATTTTTGGTCATATTTTTGTTTAAACTCTATTTTAAAATCGAAAATTGTGTAAGTTGCTATATCCATTCAGTAATGCAAAAACTACTAACCATGCAGCTGGTCATTAATGACCAGAGATTGCGACAAATTATCAACAGAACGATCTCGATGATTATGGTTTGGTATGGCACTAACGCTATAATGAAGTCGTGGTGCTACTGATTTGGATTGTCGTTTCTGTGGGTATGACCCCAAATCGCAATTCTCTGATCGGCGAGAAGATCGACGTCGCAAGGGTAACTGCTCTAACCATGAACTGAGGCGTTGCATCAGACCAAACTCTGTATTATGAAAAGCAATTATGAATTGCCAGTGAAAAGAAGTGTTATTTTACACTTGACAGAAGTTCGGTCCCAGGAAGTATTTGTTGAGTCTTCAAGAAGTAAGCAACTCCCCCACATTTCTTTGATTTAGCAATAACTGAATCAAGAAGAATACTTGAAAAATTTTTCTGGCTAAGGAAACAACTAGAAAGATTTTTGAAAATGTTATCTCCATGGAAACGACAACTCTTGCAAACTATAAAATGACAGCTAAATTCGACAAATTTTTATAGCTGAAGTTTTTTCATTTTTATGGCTGAAGTTTTTTGTTATAACATAAAGCTCTGAATTTTGATCATAGGATTCTATATCTATCGGCCATCTGATTAACAACGAAAGCAGTTACAACATTTTCAATAGAATTATTCATGGACACCATAAATTAGCTTTTAGTAGTTTCCTAGTACATAGTGCATCAGAATATGATATCGAGAGTACTGTAGAATGAATCTCTGAATCGAAAATTGAAGAATCTAATTCGTTCAATTTTAATGCATCTTACTGCACTCCAAAATTGGTCGAAGTAAATGAAGAAAATGAATTTGAAAGCATCAAATCGCTTCTTCCTAATCTTGGAATTATGAATCTTCGTAAAAATTAATTCATTAGTTTTGCGGCAAAATTTGTTTAAGCGAGCGAGTGGTTTGTATTTCTATCGAACCCAAACTGGAGAATGTCAACTATGATTTCAGCAACAGCTTATTCTGAGATTTCGAAGTAATGAATTCAATAAAATACACTGGCTTCGGTGGGATCATTGTGATGATTGTCTAATGAAAGAAAGGGAAGGAGCAAGCCAAGGCATCTTGCTGATTACAATTAGTTCACTGGTCACGTTTCTCGATGAATTAGCGATCCATAAATGTTTGTACATACTTGGCCACAATGTCAGTATCCTTTCTGGTTATCCACTTTAATGGCCAATTACAAGGAGGCAAAGATGACTTGATTAATATGTATTCGATACGCCCCCAACATTTCAGAATTTTAGATGAAGCAACAAATCCGCAATTGATTGAAGTAAAGGAATAGAAATTAGAAAATCTTTAAAGAATCACACGTCAAAAAAAAAAAAAGGAATTTCAAGGTAACGATCAGACATATAAGTAAGATTCATTATGATCATAAAATTCTGTCTGAAATCCTCAATTTTTGCAGCAAATTAATGCTACTGATAATCATAAAAGACCTGTAGAAAAATTAAGTCGAAAGCAATAAGTTGAGACTGTTTGTAATTACAATCGTCGGAAAATGAAGCATAATTGTAACTCATCCGACTTTTAACAGGGAAATGAATTTCGGGAATGACTGTAGAGCTTTTAGGACTTTTTGGAAATAAATCTTCCGATTTCGGAGAAAAAATTTTTAAATTATTTGAAAAAGAGATTGGACGAAAAACTCAACTGAACTGCATTAAAAGCAAAATGAATTTTAAATTAAAACTTTAAGTACAAAATCAATCAAGTGTCGATCCATTGATATTAGATCAATGTATCATAGGAAAATTTTTGCATAAATCTCGTTTGAAAATTAAAATAAGTAAGAAAAAAGAAAAATGAAGCAAAGAGCATCTATCTCAGCGGAATAAATTTTTGAAATTCAGAAATTTTAAATGATAAAAAAGATTAAGCAGTGATGAAAAAATGTTTTGTGTATTGCAGTCTTTGCTGAGAAATATCGTTGATTTATTTGGCATCATCTTGCACAATTTTTGTATAAACTTTAATGTTTATTTATACAGGAAGTGATATTTTACTGTTTTATATAAACTAACGTTGCAACAATTATGTTGAATGAAAGACATCATGCAGCAGTAATCAGTTATGATAAAAGGAATTTGTCAAATTAATCTGATTTATAAACTTTTTCGCCTCAGAACGCTCCATCGATTCACGAATACAAGAAAGAAGCAAAAAATATTCCACTACTCTGGAACATACATCATAATGCACTAGAATATGCAATAAAATTTTGTCTCCTAATATGTCAATCTTCATTATTAGACAATCGCACTGATTATTAGATGCAATATTGACATTTAATTATTATAGTATCATTATGAGATATATGAAATAAAACTTGACATATAGTTCATAATAGTAGTTCTTGATAGTGACAAAATTAATCATCAAATCCAAACAATTTACAAATAATATATATGAAGTTTTGGTGCAATCAATATTTCCACAGTAACTATCATTTTTCTTTTCAATTATTTGAAATTTTTAGAATCTATTATTTTTCATTGATTGTGAAAAGTTTTTCAACAGAAACTAAAAAAGAAAAGAGAATATGAGAGAAGGGAAAAATGTAATAAAATAGAATCAAAGAATAGGATAGAGAGAGGAATATAATCAAAGTTGAAGGATGGGGAGACGATAATAATGATCAAAAGAATTCGCTGGACGACGTCCTTCAGTTGGACATCACAATTACTGCTACCACCCTGAGCTACTGGAATCCATCAATGTCTCCAAATGTTCATTCAAATTTTCATATTTAATAATCTTCCAATTATTGCTCTTACTTTCCTTTTGCCTGTCGTAATGTCCATTTAGTATTATAAATATACACACGATGAGTGATTATTATTTCATCTCTCAGTGCAGTATTCTTCTTTACGAGTGCAAAAGAAAGAATAACCAGTGGTCAATTTACTTGGATATTCTGCAATGATGTTGCGGAACAGTGATCTTCTTCGTTTATGTTACAAGCATTATCAGTGAATATTCAAGTAAACTGATTGCTAGGTTATTCTTGATGTTACAAGCGATTATTAGAGAATATCCTATTGCAATGCACTACTTCATGTCATTGGTCCTCAAGAGATAATTCAAAATGCAGACAGAAGAAACAGGACCAGAGCAGGTGAGGCCCAATTAAAGAAGTGACTTCTTTTGTCCTACGATGATGCCATAAGATACTATGTTATACATTATTACATATGCAACGATCACTAATGAAGCTTCTTAGAAGATGTCAAGCTGTCAATAAAAGAAACCAATTCGGACATTAGAACTACTACTGCTTAATCCTTATTTATCGATTAATAAGTATGGGAACTATTTGTTACTTAAAGCAAATATCGATCACTAGGTCAATATCAGTTGCTCAACAAAAGTTACTTGGATTAATTTCAACTTATTGCTAGACATACTGTGGAACTCTCATGCGATCATTGAAATGCATTTGAATTTAAATTTAAACATTCATTCAAAAAATATTTAAACGTATATCATGAATTATATACGAAAAAAGTCTCATAGAATTGCATTTATGATGAAGTTTTTAATAAAAAGTGCGTTTCTATGCATACAGTGAATGAAGTCTTAAAACTGGTCAGGATGAATTGTAAAGTTGATTGAAGAAAAAAAAAAAAAGTTATAATTGTAGATATATCTCAAGAAATAAGGACAGCATGGGATTACTGAGGAAATGCCGAAGAGTAGAGAAAGAAAGGGCGGAAAGAAGAAACTTTTTTCATTTAATAACTTTTGAAAGAGCCTAAAAGTGCGAAATTTTTATGGCATACCAAATTTTCGTTACAATTACCACTATCTATTCAAGGAAATACTGCAATCAAAGGATCAGTATCGTTCATTTGAATTAGAAGCAAATTTTTCCCCTTTTATTTCTATCTACGAAATCGTTAGATCTCAGGAAATGGACGTAATACTATAACGATTTTTGTGCTTGCAATCGTATTTAAATAAATGTTTACAAGGCAAAAATATAGCGAATTTACTAAAACTTTTTTGTCGAAAACTTTTAATCGTTCAAATGTCATGTTTGTATACGTCAATTCCAACTTTCATTTATGAGGAAATGGAAAAATTTCTGGATTTTCTTGAAAAAAAGCTAAATCATTTACTTGAAAAAGAGAAAAAGTCCTAAAAAGTTTATTTCCTTCGATACCTCATAGCTAATATTAAATCACTCATTTTTTCCATTAACTTGCAAATATGTCTTTCAAATAAAACGGTTCTGTCCGAAACATTCAAACAGACTTCTCACGACATATTCAGCATGTCATCAGTATTGAAAAAAATGAAATAATTTAGAGCAAAATCATATTTTAATATGTTTCGGTGCACATTACTAGGAAAAAAAAATTTTTTGTCAAATCCTTACATCAAACTAAATCATAATGGTGGAAAAATATTAAATAAGAGAGGAAAGTAGAGGGATGGGACACGGAAGATTAAAGAAATCAGTTTCATTCTTTCATTATCAAATTTCTGACATAATTATAATACTTTTGTACATGTTTAAAAGTAACTCTTTTACTATTTTCTTACAAAACGTCCAAAACTAGTTCGATTCATCCAGTCATACAGTAGAACCTTCGATCATCTAATGAGCATTTCCCTGAGGAGCAGTTCCCATTACTAAATAAAATTTCACTAACTATACTTGCCGATGCTAATTGGTCGTTTTCATTCAGTTGTGAAAAGACAACACTGACCTAAGAGAGACATAATTTTCTGAATCTATGAATTTTATCACCAATTACAAACTCGGTAATTTAACTGATACTCTAGCTCTGAGGAAATAAAATCCTTAAAGATGCTTTCTGTCAATATCGAACAAAACTTTCTACGACCGAACAAAATGCCAGAAATGTAAATTGTATGCTCAAATACTTAACTGCAATTTCGTTGCACATATTGTACTTCAACAATTGCAACTATATAAAGTCAGAAACATTAAAAGTTTTTGAATATTGATATATTTAGTCACTTAATCACTTGAAAGGCAAACCGCCGACCAATTTAATCTATGTGCATATCTCTACGAAATAAACGATTGATGAGTAGGCCTTTTGCTTTAAAAGTCTGTGTAAAAGCGTCAGATCTTAAATATTCCCAACTTTATTTCTACAAGGAAACGCTGAAAAAGAAAGAAAAGTGAATACATGGAACAGAGAGATGAAATGTTGAATCTTGAATTCCTACATTTTCTTCCTTCTTGAAACAACTAGCAGATTATTCGCGCAGTAAATAGATATTTCGATTACACGTAGATTAAATAGTAAACTTATTTTTAATTTCCAAACAGCATAAAAAGTTGGCAAAAATTTTCAAATAAATCAAATAATCTATAAGTTTTGCTTCCATGTAACACATGTAATATGTAAATAAAACTTCCAGATAAGACCAATAAAAGACTGTATTTATAAATTCTTCCAGAAATATTTTAGATACGAAAAAAAAATTTTTAGATGCGAAAAAATATTTTAGATGAGAGATTAAAAGAACTTCACTTTATAATAATACATCATTAATCACTTTATTTGTGATAAAATTTAATTGCACTACCTAAACTAACCTGACTTATTTCCTCGTATGAACTTCATTTTTCATTTTTAAAAAAAGACTGGTATCGAGATTTAGAATTTTCGACTAGCTTTCAGAATTTCTTTCAGAAGAAGTAAGAGCTGATTTATCTATTAAAAAAGATTCAAAACTTCTTCTAAATCGTTAAATCGTTCATTAAGATACTTGACTCGTGCAGATTAAAACTTTTTCTGAAGAACAAGTTTATTTCAAAATATTTCGAAGAATTAAAATGCATTAAGCAATGATATCAGTGGCAGCTTTAGTGGCTGCAAGTCTTTCAGTCTGTTTCGCCAGAATCGAAACAGTGCAGAGTATGAGAAAAGCTATCAAGTTTCTTGTAAAGAGGAAAATGAATAATCATGGATCAAACTAATTTTTTTTCCCTTCCGGAAGACAAGATCGGATCATATTAATTGATACTTTTGCTTTCAAAAGCTCAGTAGAATGAATTTCAAATTAAATTCGATATAGACAAGCAACGGACAACATCGAATCAAGAGTATTTAGATTCTCATATTAAAATTATCGAATCAAAAAAATTGCATTTACTACATTTGAAAATATTTTCAATGCACATCGGACTTAATAATTTAGAATTAAATTAAGTGTCAAATTCAATAAATTTTGAATTTCCTTACGGTAAGCAACAAGCATTAAATCAATGAGCTCAGTCAGAAACCGAATTTAAACAAAGCATACACACCTCAGTTTGAACTTTTCTCTTAAGCTTTTTCAAATGAATTTTGACAATCATTTTCCATTACAGTCCTAGCAAGAATTAATTTCTTTTGCATTTTTAGCGAAAATTCCTTATGAAAGACTATTATAAAAGTAGTGTAAATCTGAATTTACACTGAATAAATTTGAAGTAAAATTGTTAGGAGCAATGGAATACAATTGTGAATTCACAACTTTGCATTTTACAGTTCTTTGAGCTCACATACATTAAGCAAGTTGGATATATCTATTACGAGACTAAAAACTTCATTTCACAATGATTAAATGACCCGTAAATTGTGTACACTCAGGAATGGCACCTATCTTTTGATGATAAATCATTTGATCTGAAGTATTAACACTCGTTCTACAAAGTCCATCGTATGCTAAATTAGCTCATTCATCACAGCACTCAACGCTAAGAAATGGAATACGAATAAATTGATCAATTTACAATTACCAAGTCGATTATCAGTTTGCAAGTTCAAACTTACATCTTACCTGAAAAAATTTCTTTTATTGAGTTCATTCAACAATATTCAGTTGGCAAAAGGAGTGAGTTTTCGAATTGCAACCATCATTATTATAATTTGCTTGCTTTTAAAAACTTGCAAAAGAATGCAGCTGCATTCTAGACATAAACAAATATTAGTGCATAGTGTAATTAGTTGAAACGAAAATTTTCACGCAATATATACACTTACTCTCGAGACTTAAGGAAGCTTAAGTGTGAGACGTGGGAGTAACGACGTCGGCATTTCATCAGATATATGCTTAATGCCGTCAATTTGACAGATAAACACTTTCCAAATCTTTGGGAGTTTTAAATAAGTAGAAATTTGTGAAATGTGGAAGGCGGAAAGGGAAGAAAGAGATAATATATGGACGGATTAGGAGCCAAGCAGAGAATTCAATCAGTACTAATCAAGCCTAGTCTTCCCTCAGGGCTTCAGCAAATAGCCAGTTTCCTTCATGCACTTACTAATTCAATATATGCCTGTATTTAGATATCTTGATGATTGGATGAGTCATTCCTTCAAAATTTTGGATAATTCAATTCAGAAGCTACTATCCCAGATCCATTCAAGGAAAAGGGATTCACTTAATTCGAAAACTCAAGGAATAAGATTGAGCGAAGATGTACATATTTTAATGGTTGTCTCTCTCACAAACCATTCTATCACATGTTGACAGGAACTTTTATAAAAATTCTTGTTTCATCTATGGAAGAGAAGATCGCAAATGTTAAGTGACGAAATAAATCGATTAAAATAAAGAAATAGATAAAAGTTCGAAAATAACAGAAAATTTAGCGAATTATCATAGATCCTATACGAATATTCACTTTGACTTTTACATTGATATGGATGGCTTCGGTGTGAAGGCTAATGAAATAAAAATATGAAGAAAGTGGAAATGTAGATGAAAAAAAGAAGAAGAAAACGATTCAGTGCTAGAGAAGATCATCTTTTTGCCTTTCACTTTTCTTGGCAATCTAAACAAGTTGAACTAACTTTTGAGTGAAAGATAACAAAAATCAACTTCCAGAGAAAGTCTTCAAATAATTACGAAGGAAGAATGCAATGAAAATGGAAAAAAAAGTTCGAGAAATCATTAAAATAATTACACGACTCAACTATCCTCCATTAAGACTACTATATCTAACCAAGTTGAAATGGCTAATTTTAACTGATTCTTGGCAATGTGCACTGTCAATCAGAAATATATTATATTGAATTTATGGACAATTCCGGTATTCTGATATTCTGTACAGTACTGAAAATAGAACATAATGATTCATCCAATCTTTCGATGATTTGATTTATCCATATTTCGGGTTTCAATCAATTCCAGCAGTTTCAGTTTCACATTTCACAATATTGTGCAGCTACATTACGATATTTATAATTAAATTAAAGATATCCAAATGTATTTCATAAATTAGGAAGTGAGATGATTAGAAGACAAACCTGAGATGATTAATTAGTTAAATAAATGAACGGGAGAAGGAAAACATAAGCTAGCAGGATTTGTATGATATGAGTTTAACAAAACGAGTCTGAGTTTGGTTTGTAAGGCATTTTAGAATTGAGAGTGTTACAAAATGAAGAAATTGTGACAATTGGTCCTTAAATTTAGCAGTTTTTTAGTCATTTGATATGAAGAGAAAGTTTTTTCCCATAAAAATTAATTATTTGGAAGGTAAATCATCAGTGACGATTTTTGACTTTTGAATTAATAACATTTGTGAATTTAATGCATCTTTATTATGCTAAGAATATTTCGATAACAATCAATAAATTGCAATAAACAATGGTTCCATTCAATTCAAAATAGGCTAATTTAATTGTTTTACTCGCTTCATACCACTACAGACCTCAGAAAACTGACATTGCCTTTGCTGTAGATAAGCAACTCTTCAATTATATTTTAGATAATTAATAATGCTGAAAAATTTTTTTTTACTCGAATGTTTACTTTTAGAATTAAATTTTTAAGTACCAAATATTTAATATTCGTACGTCTGACCAGAATAATGCCAAAACTCTTGAAGTAGCAGTATCTGATGAAAAGAAACTGTATCAGGTATTGTTATTTTAGATATCTATGAAAAGTGTTTTTAACCGCAGTGTTTTAAAGAATCACTTAAAAAGCGATGCTTAAAAATGAGAAACATACAAACGCATGGATTGATAAGCAACTTCAAAAGAAGAATTTAAAAAAAGTATAAAGTATATAAATCCCGAAGTTTTTAGACTAAACAAGAAAGCAACAAGCGAACAAATATTCTCCAATGTTACTAAGATTTATATCTAGCTCATTATCAAATCAATTTAACCAAATTTTACCAGTTTTTAAAATATGGGAAGGTCATTGAAAACCATCGAAAATCGCAGAATATCGATGAAAATCTAATTAAGGATGGGAAACTTAATAGTAGTTTCAAAGCCCAAGTTGAAAGAAGTAAATTAAATAGTTGTTATATTCACTGAAAGATACTAAGATCCCAAAAAATACTGTTTTTAAGAATTAAAGAACGATTTTTCAGATTGATCAAAATGAATCACTATTTCAGAAATATTAAAACTTCTTATAAAAGTAGAAATGATGAAAGCAGAAATGCCAGAAATTTTTCTTCTTTTCTTTTCTCAAGAACAATCTTCTTCAGAAAATTTTTTTCATTTTGATGGGAAAGAAAGCTCTGATTGGAGGGGTTGTATTCTCCTATTCTTTCGAACTTCGAAAACACAGTTATCGCTACATTTTTCGTTGCTGTTAATTCGTTCTTATCTTCTCTATCCAATTTTTTTTTAATGATAACTTTTTTTTCAGTAAAATTTTCACATTGCTTACGGAAATTTTGCCAACAAACAACGTAAGCTAGTTAAGCAAACCCGATTATTCCAATAAATTTGAACTTATGAAAAAGGGAAGAGAAAACTAGTAATATTTTCAGGGATTTCAAACTCATTTATGTTTGGACTTCGACTTCTTTTAGAGAGACAATCGTAAATGAAAACCAACTTTTCTTTTTCTGTCCGCGCATTATGCTTTACTTCACTTCAGCTTTCCGTTTAAATCAGTTTATATCGGCATCACTGAAACATATGTTAAACGTGTTGTCGTTTATCCGAAAATCAGCAATCAAATGCCGACATTGCTGAGGAAAACGGCGTTCAGCAATTGGATCGCTCAGCTGTTCTCACTGCTTGTGTCAGAGTTTGGATAATTTTTCCTGAAAAACTGAAGAAATGCTTTCGAATAAATTCTGGAAAAAAGACGCGAAGAGGAAAACCACACGTTAGTATACAAGAGACCAACAGTTGGCAAGGAAAATAAAAACGATGGATAAGAAGCTTTTGAGAAATTTTTTGGGCATTAAGACGACACCAGAGATAGCGCCCGAGATGGTTTATCTTGCATTGTCACTGCACTTCAGAATCAGAATTGAAGGGTTTGTATTTCATTTGAAACTTTCTAGAACGCATGTATGACTACTGGAATATATATTATGACAGAATTTAAGAAGATGCAACTTTTGATTCGAGCCAACGCATTTTCTCTATATTTTAGATCAACAGTGAAGGATTTTGGAGAAATAATGCAAAATTTTGATAGTCCATAGAAAAATATTATTTCGAATGCCAAAGACTTTAACAGTTTTTTTGATAAAGAGCGCGTTAATTATAAATTCAAAATTTTAATTTGTAAATTTGAAATTTTAGAAATAGCGGACAAAGAGATGCTTGGCAGCATGTGGAAATAATAAAAGTGTATAATTTTGCGAACAATTCCTCTCGCGACTACGACTAGTTCTTGTGATAAGTGACAACATAACAATATGCCCTCCAGTTAGGATTTTAACGAAGAATATCGGCGAAGTTAATTATATTATATTCAATTTCGAATATTGTGCTAAGTTGAAGAATATTAATTCCTATGAATTTTCACTAATCTATTAACTTACAATGATAACGATACATAAAACGACAATTCCCATTTAGAAGTTACTTATTTCAAACAGTATTGTATTAAGCGTAATCTTCTCAGAAATTTTTTCAGAAAATGAGGAAAAATGATCGTAAACAACCATAATTAAATTAAACTTGTTTTGTTTGTGTGACTGAAGCAAATATTTATGCGTTGCAGCAGAAAATTACAAACAAATAAAATTCAACGAAATCCTAGATAAATAAAAAACAGCTTCAAATGAAATATTTTTTTTTGTTTATCCGAGTGCCAAAGAGGATGTCTGGAAATGTTTTGTTTTATTTCAGGAAAATTTAAAAGAAACATCTGTCTTTCTTTATTTTTGGTTTTGGAATAACAGCCTCTTATTGTAAAACACTAACAAACATTATTAAAGAAGTTTTGCAAATAAATTTGATGCTATTTTTCCTTTCCAAGAACATTCTCTAAAAGAAGGAAAAATAAGAAAAAAGTCAAGGCTGAAATGATCTAGTACTGACTAAAATTACTTCTTGTGGCGGAAAAATTCACAAAGCATTGGTTTTGAATGCAAACAAGCTGAAAAATTTAATCCTTGATAAGTTCGTAAAATAAAAGTCATATTGTCATACTTCACTAGTTTTTCGCGACAGCCATTGGATGAAATGATCACTTCCTATCTTTTATCAAGGTATTATCAATCTCATTCAATTATCATATTTCGAACAATAATGCATTTTCTCACCATACAATGTTATTTTCTGTTGAAATTAAACGTTCTAATTATTAGATCAAATAAAATTTCGTAAAATTATACAAGATAGTCTCCGAAAAATTGAAAATAATGCGCCAAGGATTCTGAGAAATGAATCTGTAGTGAATGAAGAAACAAGCCATCTCTCAGGCTTTACCTTGTGTGATTCGGCAGTTAAGAAGAAAGATGAGAATGGGGAAGAGACAGAATGATCTACTTTTTTTTGTCAAATTGCTGTGAAAGCAAATCAATGGGACGCTGCTCGTCTTCAGAATTCGCAACGTTGAGCAGCTCCAGAAAAATCTAAGATTATTCAGAAAATTTTGATGATGACTTTCTTTGTGTAATCGAGTAAAACAAAACAGCTGCGGGTAATTTTACAACGCGCGACACATCTGTAATCATCTGTAATTACATTTGCTTCTGCGCAAATATTCTTCAAAATACGAATTATTTCATTCATTATGCTTTTTAAATGATGGATTCATGGCATTTCATGATTTTCGAAAAACCAAAATTCATCAATTCAGATAAAATTCGTTCTATCATAAAATGATAATTTCTTGCAGAGAAATAGCATTTGCTAGAGTGATCTTATGCTACAAGCTTCTATTTAAAGTGCAAAATGAAAAACTAAATTAATTCCTCTAAAGTTCAACTTCTCGGAAACCCGCTTTTTTGCTAATAGCATAAATGTTCTTTTTAACTTAAATTTTTAGAAAGCAAAATTAGACAGAAAGAAAAAGTCAAAAGAACTGAAGCGATATTGAGTGATTCGTACGATTAGGAATTTGCTATTTTCATCATAACGTGCAATAAAAATGAAATCTGTACAGCATTCATCGAGTACATCAGGAAATTCATGTGCAGTAAAATCAACGAAAAAGAAGATATGGGTTCAACAATCATGCAAATAATGAGGATCAGTTATAATGCTGCGATTATTGCAATGATAATGATCGTGTGAAATAACAACCAACCAATTAAATACCGGTAACAAGGATAATTATGTCAGTAATAATAATGTTGATTTCGACGGTGGGATGAGAGTGCAGTAAAATCTTTAAAAATACATTATGAGAATAAAAGTACGCAACCAACTGTGGTGCGAAATTGTGGCTGCTTTGTGAAAATCAAGTGAAGAAAAAAAAAATCAATTTTCTCGTTTATCAAAATCCGCTTTAATAGGCATAGCTGAATCCAAAGCTAATGTGGACTGAAAAAAAGAAAGATTCTAGAAATTTCTTGGATTCTAGAAGAGGATTCAGAACTTGTTGAACAGCAGGATTTTGTGAAAAAATGATATCGGTTCATTCCCCTTGCTATACAAAAAGTAATCGCAATAACTCGTCAAGCTGTTATTATATTGGATTGCATTTGCAGACAATCTCAGCACATTCACGCCTTTTCCACTGACCATAAAAGTGGAAATTATGCGAAAGAAGTGAAGCGGAAGCTTTAACTCGATATAATGGACATAATTTACTGCAAGCCAACCATCCCGAGGTAGCTATTCACTCACTTTACTTTAGGTACTGCCCTCATTTCATCATCCAATATTTCTCAAATTTGCTCCACTTATTTTGATTTAACTAAGTCAACGGAAAACTTCGCATAGCAATAACAACTCTTCCGTTCTCTTTCTATCCTGCTGCATTTATTTTACATAAGTCCGAATTATTTCGTGTATTTGCTCTGCGTGATGTTGAGTGAAGCAAATTTGAAAGTACTTATGCAACCTCATTAGCCTATGTCTCATCAAATGGGATCATTTTTAAATTTGAATACGTAAAACAAACAAGATTTCTAGTTTATCATCAGAAATTTTTGATAAATCAAACTTACAATTTTCCGGATAATTTCTTTGAATGCATTTGATAATAAAATCAAATTAATAGCAACATGAAATTCCCGAACATTCTGAAGGTTTCAAAATGTCATGCTCACTAAAACTAAAAATTTATTATATCTCTTCAGAGTTATATCACTTTAATAGTTTAAAACTTAATACTTTGCGGCAATTAATTAAACAGAAATTCATAAAGAAATTAGAGTTCATAAGTTACCAACGCTATAAATACCCTGCGAATTATTGCAGATGAATTATTGTAAGTTAATACCACAATTGTATTATTACATGCATCTGTAAAAGGTTTTCAAATTAATTCTTGCGACGAGAAGAATCAATAAGGCTTTAAAAAGAAATGAATTACAGAACAAACAGGAGGAAATATCGAGGAGATATCTCAAATGAATTAATAGCAAAATTCCTTCCAGCAATGCATCCTTCTTGTTGTTTATTCATTGCAGTGAATACGATGGTAGTTCATTACTAAAGATTCTTCTCTAATTGGAAATTAAATTTAGCTTTATTCAACCTCGTCACAAGTCTATGAAGGTAAAATCTGAAAGTCATATTGCCAGTGCAGGTTGATCGTAAAAGGAAATTCATAAATTAAGGTAATACACAGAAAAAATTTACATCAATCTGATTAATTATTATTATAATAGAAGTTGCAAGATTTGGCGACTAAGAAAGTTTTTTATGAAACAATAATTTTTTAATCTCTCAACAAGGCTGTTGTTCCAAAACGAAAGGAAAAAAAACCAAAAAGATTCCAAGCAAAAATTGTTAACAAATGAATTTAATTCCAATCACAAAAGGACTAACACATAAAAATATTTCAAGCAGAAGATTATTTTGGTCAGAGAAAGTGGACGGGACAATATTTGATTGGCATTATGATTGAGCATTCTTGACAAGCTGTTTGCTACCCTTACCAGCTAATAAACACTCATCTGAAACCAACCAAATTCATTCAAATGAACATGATCAAGATGATAACGAAACCTTGGTTTTTCTTATCGCTTGTCTTATCACGTTTTGATTTATGCAAATTAAGAAAGATTTAATGTGCTCTAATAAAACTGATAACATCCAAATGATATTGTGTATAAGATGGCAACACTAAGACATTGACAGCAGCAGTATGTTAGTGTCACCATTTCACATATCAAATCTCACAATATCATGTATATCCAACTCTTTAATCTGTTTAAATTTCGTTGATAACTAGTGGGCCGGCCACACTTCAATTGGTCGCATCCAGTTAGTCTATATAAATAAAAATGTAAATGTTTGTTCGTTCAAAATCTTAAATTTCCAAAAAAAAAAAAAAAAATAGAGATATCTATACAAAAACACGTGCCTATTCGAATGCAACATTGCTTCAAAATTTGAAAGCAATTGTGAATAAATTTCAAACGTTGTGTCAAAGTAACAACTTGATACTTTTTAAAAAGTAGGCTTGATCAATAGATTCAGTCCGTTCACTACTTTTACCTTTTAGTCACAGCTGTGATAGGTAAAAAAAAAATAGATAGATATGAAAACAGACGTCTATTCGAATGCAACGTTAATTCAAAATTTTAGAGCAATCTGTGGAGAGCTTTGGAGATCTAAGATTTTGAATAATAAACATGTATATTTTTATTTATATGGATATACTTCCTAAAGAATTTATTGCTAATCGAATAACTGATAGAATTAATATGATCATATATGATTTATAAAAATCAGTATCGTCTGCTACACGTGCTATTGCTTCATTCTTTTTTGTATTTGGACTTTAAGTGATCTTGATGATTTATTATTTGAGTTAAATATTTCATATCTCCCAATTTTAGATTTGATTTACTAGAACTGTAATGATTTTTTATTGAATTTTTTGAGCTGCACTACCAGCCACTAAAAAATTGAGCAAAAAATGCTAGCATAATTTCTCCATCCCTCTTAAACTACAATATTTTTAAATTTCCGAGAAATAAAAATTGGTAAGAGTCGTTGTGAATTTATAACGGGTTGAACAATTTTCTCATGAAGAGACATAAATTTAGAACAAGCATATGTGTATTTAGACTACCAAAAACGTTTGTAAGAAAAAAAAAAACTTCCATTTTGAAAAAATTTAATTTTTGAATCTTTGCAAATAATAAATTTAGGAAAATTGTGAAAAAAATTTAAGTCCGAAAAACAAAATTTATTTTTCTAACACTCAGAAAAACACTGCGTCACTTTAAGATATATATGTTGTAAATATACTTCGTTAGGGAAATGGAACTGATTCCATTTCGTATTGATTAATCTTTACCTCTTGCTGCTTGATATGCATATTTGTTCATATTCTACTCTTTCTTCCTTGAAAAGTAATGAATTCTTAAACATAAAAATGGCTATCCTTAAAAATCAGGCTATGTGAAACAGGTGCTGAAATGTGAGAAAGCAGGTATTGCTTCATATAGCAACTAGCCATAAATTAACTGGCCCATTTTAATCGGAAATGAAATTATATTAATTTGAAATATTTCAAAAAAAAAAAAATTTGACAATTCATAACAAAAGGCAAATCTACTTATTACAGCAACCGCCACTGAGCGAAATAAGAGCTATCGGGCACTATCGTTGTCCAAATCATTCAAATCAACGTTAATCCCAAATTTCAGTATCTTTTCTGATAATTCTGAGCACAAATGGATCTAGACAAGCTCGCAGCTATGTAAACAATGCTTCAATTTGAGGGTATGTTCTACGTGAAAGCAAAATAGATGTTTAAGGACAAAATACGCAGAACTTGTTCTCATTTATTGATAATCTGCTGATAGCATATGCCCATGATTTATGCATGTAATTGAAATATCTGTATTAATTCTGTAATTCTGAAGCATTTAAAGATTTCCAAATTGGTAAAAAAGTTTTTCGAAGAACTTCAACCTTACAAATTTTATCTTAATAACAAATCCTTCCAGACATTTATGTTTTTTCAGAAATTTAAGAGGGAATCTTTGAAAATAAGACAAAGTAATTAATAATATTATAACAAAATAATATTACCAAAAATTTAATCATTATTAGATTGTAAGATTAAGGACTCATAACTGAAAGTCCACATAAAAATGAAGCATCTTTTTGGAATTTAAAATATGCTCAAGGACAATTAGGAAGAGAAGGTAAATGTCTGAAAGAAAAACTGATGAAAAAAAATTATTTGGAATATTCAGTTTCATAATTCTTTTCAGCCTAAATCATTGTCGAATTTCGAAATTTTGAAGTCCCAAAACCGGAAAAGTAAAACTATGCTCAGTAATATAAGGTTCAAATAAATTACAAAGTTAGTTTTATAAGCAAAAAAAAAAATTTATAATCTGATGGAAGTAATAGCTAAATCTGAATTTATTATATTAGAGAAATAAAGGATGAGGAAGGAAAGCAGGGTGAATACTAGAAGATGACATGAAATTGGACTGGTAAATTTATCTTCTGAAATTGTCGTGTCTTGTGGTGCTAATGCTGCAACTAATTAACTCTCATGCTAATTAGCAACTGAAATTAGCAATTGTGTGCGACAGATTAGCTTATTGTCTTCATGCTCCTGTATCTTTTTAGCTGCATAAAATGATGACATAATGGAAATTGGCAGCAGGCATTCGAAGACGTAAACAACGAAAAATTGATGAGTTGTTTACAGTGAAAGGTCAAAAAGTCGACTGAAATTAGGCCTTCCATTTCATTCATCTTTACCAGTGAAAGCTATTAGTATTATCAATTGACTGCGACTAATTAATGATAGTATCAATTCCAAAGTAAATTTAGTTCACACTTAATTGTCGAAAAAGGGAAGAAATAATGATATTTCATGGAAGAACAGAGGATTATGTTAATATTCCGACTAGAAAAAGACGAAAAGACCCAAATCAGAAAATTAGTGGACAATGAAAAGAGTAAAATATATTTAAATTTATTAAATGTGAGTAAATTTTTAAAATATCTCGCTAATATGCAACTAATGACAGTATCAAATTTTCCCGCAAATTTTAAATGAAACTGCATGAAATGAAAATTCTTCCACATTTTTTATTATTTGCTTTCTTTAGTTTCGATCTACAGAAGTGTTGCTTTTCGAATACATATTTTTTATGCAGAAGCTCAGAAGAACTATTCATATTAAAAAGTATTGGATTGATTGTTCATAAAAAAAAAAAAAATTAGTTATGAAAATTCTGTTGATGCCGCGTGGTAGTTCTTTCATTGTAGATAAAGTCTAGTGTCCTGGATAAAACTGCATGTAAGATGCAAAATTCATTGAAATTTGATTAAATTTCAATGGTGAATTAAACAACTTTGAAGATGACCACCGTTTTAAAGAATGTTTCTAACTCTTTGTGGATCATCGCTGAACCATTTGATGCCATAAGTTGCTCTTTGCATATGCTATTTTAAAGCAGCAATGTCCATTCAAACAATCTATTTCCAACACAAAAGTGCTTGACTTTTATTTCAGATTACATTTTCATTTGTATAGATTGCGAAATTGCATCATTTATGAATAAAAAGTTGACAGATTACTTATAAAAAGTGTCAAATTCTGTCTTTAGTAAACTTAGAATTTGTATTAATGCAGCTTTCTATGAAATTCCATGCAATCTAAAATTTTTCAAAAAAAAATCCATTCTTCCATGATCATTATTAACTTTCAAAAAGATTTCAGTGATATCGATAGCAGTACATTAAATAATAATCAGTGTAGCATTTTGGATACTTTTAAAATTGCTGAAAGATTATTTCTGATATCATCGAAACTATTAAAATGTTATTTTAATTCTTCAAATGATAAAGAAAGACTTAATTCTTCAAGTAATGAATTGGAGAGAATTTAAATAACCAAAATACTTATTCATCATCACCAGTGAAATATTCGATTAATAACAAGCTTTTCTTCTCTGTTACACCAAAAAGGCCTCGCACATCAAGAAAAAATTTTTCTTGTTACTCGGGAAATTATTGCTTTGCAGTAAAGTATGTTTTTTGGAAGAAGAAATCTGTATTGCTTCATTTAAATAAATAGCTATATCATGTAGATATCACTGAAGTAATACATGCATTTTACATCTTCATAGATATTCCTTATTGTTAAGATAGAAACAGGAGAAAATAATATGGGAATTAAGAAGCAAATTCAATGAGCCTGAAAGTGACAAGTTTTTTTTTAATTACTCTCCGGGTAAGATCATTAGCCTTGATTTTGAAATATTTATGAAAAGATATCAGTTGTGTATTAGGTGAATTAATATTTCTTTATGCAGAATATAATATAATTTTTTAACTATTTAAATCGGAAGTTAATCCTTGCTGCTATACCTCTGCATTTCCTGTGATTTTTTCTTTAATCTTTCGGAATTTCTAAAAAATCGTCGCTTCTGAAAGCTATATCAGAACTAAAAACTTAAATAATGCAAAGTAGAGAATTTTGAAAAATAATTAAGCAAAGGCATCGAATCGAAAAGGTCGCCGTTAAAAACTCGCCATTTATGTGCAATTTCAATACAAACTAATTATTACGAATATTTTTGTATGCCATAATTACAAATACCTTTTTGTCGAAGGTTAACAACTTGACAATTTTTCACTTTCTCGTCATCTCTTTTTGACAAATTTCATTCGATTTACAGGACTTTTTTAAAACTTCATGTGACTGAGATAATCCCTGCTGCTTTCCAGCGTCATGCAAATTACATCAAAATTTTAAACTTCAACGAGCAGAAATACTATTTTGTCCCTACTAGTATGTTTACATACTTCTATTCTATTTTTTCCATCCCAGCAAATGGAAATTCCATTTCAAGTTGCGGTAATATTCCCAGATATATTATTTCATCTTTTAAATTTCTGTTTCAGTTGGAATTTCGCTCAAGTCGTAATAATATTTAAAAGGAATTTAAGAACTTATCTAAATCAACAGCAAATATGAATATCGAATAAGTGATGATATAAATAATAGAAAATAAATGATAAGAATTTCTGAATGACATTGGATGTCTTTTCTTCAAAGGACACTTTAGTAGCAGAATCAATAAAGACAAATCCTAGAAAAATTTTTGTTTGAATAGAAGGATTAGATAGATAATTTGGGTTAATTCGAGTTATTTATCTTGACAGGTGATCCGTCTATTACAGCTTATGAATGAGAAGATAGAAATAATATTCTAGAAACTAAAAACTTGGGAAGAAATTAAAGCAATGCAGAATTACTCGTTGTAAAAAATAGAGATGAAGTAATGCATTGTAATTCAAAATTTGTAAAACTTTTCCTATTTTTAATAAAAAAGGAAAGGAATGATAGCTACTGAAATAACTAATCAATCAACCAACAATTTATTTTCAAATAATATCTTTAACATATTTTCTTTTTTACTTTGCATATAAATGAGGCCAACTTGCAGAATTACAGAATTATGGCAAGTTTTTGAAAGTGTTTACCTGAAATTAAGCAATAATTCTTTCTTGCAGAAACAAGTTTTTTATTATCGTTACCATAATCTAATCAATATATTTCTACTTTTTCATCCATCCTTCTATCGAATCTAAAATTCATTTTATAAATAAGTTCGACATATTGGAAAAAGGACTTGAACGACATGAAAACTTTGAACTGACCTCAATTATATTCATTTATTAGCATTCCTTGTCTCCTAATCGATATTTAAATAAGTTCATTTCATATTCCTACTTGTAATAATTGGAAATTTTCAATAAAAGAACGAACATGAATCAATTTTTCCTTATTTAGACGATAGTATTGCGAGTTTTGCGTGATTATTTTTAATTTAATTTAAGCATAGCATGAATATCCGTTATTTCTTTCCCCGAGTTTTGAAAAATTTGGGACTTCAATGTTGTAGCTACCACTCAGGGAGTAGGAATGGAAGGGAAACGAAAAAAGAGCAAAGTTTACAATCTTAGATATGAATGCGCATGCTGACATTACTGCAGAAACCTTGTCGGATTTAAATTATTATTAGATGAAAATGAATATTTAACAGTATCGTACGAGGATTATTTGCATTAAAAAATCATTTAATTTTTAATTTCTCCATGGTAACAGCCCTGCATCGACTTTTTGAGAAAAGGTTTATAGTGCCACCTGCCACCTGCCACTTTATTTCAACGCCAAGGAAAGGGCTGCATATCTCAGCCAAGGAGCTGTGTTTCAACAGTTAGTCTGCAATACATTTCATTGCGAATATGAGAAATATTTTTAGGAAGACAAAGAAATGAATGGAAAATTGAAATGGATAGATTTTTATCGGAGCAACTTGATTCAAAGCAATCAGAAACTGTTGACAGCTGGATAAACCAATATTCTAAAGTTATTTGTACTTGAACAGACACATTTTCAGACAAATGTGCCTTCGACCGCAATTAGTGGAAAAATATTCAAATGCATCGAATAATTATCATTTTTAAGCATCGCAAGATCTCTCCTTTTCTATCTCTTTTTTCTAAATATTTTATAGAAATATTAAGATTGCAATTGTTTTCTTTTTTAAGTTTTCATTGCATGGCTATTCATTTTCTTAAGACTAAGAACTTTTCGGAAATTGAAAGTGCTGAAGATAGTGTTGGATTTAAAGATGCATAATGAGTGGTTTCGTGAGGATTCGTTCCGTACGGCCTTTCATAACCACCAGAAGATACTCCATCAGGACACATATTTACGATAGATACCTGTAAAAACTTTTCTGAATAAAATCAAATACATCCTTCTATTCTTGTGATATCCATCTACCCTCTCATTCCCAAATAAACTTTGATGTATGAACATTTTAAATATAACTTGGAAGGGAATTTTTAATTTCTTCTTATTTGTTTCTTTGTTTGGTTGTTTTGTTTTTTCGTTTTGTTTGTTTATTTATTTTTTTTTTAAATAGAATTTAATTTCTCAGTGAATTCAAAGATACGAATACAACGGAATAATATTATCGAAATCTTGAATACTTCGAAACTTAAAGAAAAAATGAAGCGGACACTGGAAAAGACAAATTATTACAAAAGCAAAGTTTGCCGAAAGAGGGATAAAGTGTTTCCAAAGAATGAGGGTTTGGTACTGAAAGATACGGAACATTATGGAATGATTGAAATTAAGGATGAAAGATGAGGTAAGGATTAATTATCACCTTATTTACTCGAATTATTTCACCACAAGAAGATGCTTGATATGAATATTCCAGTTTATATATCAATGCATTAGGTTCTGTGCGATGAATTAGATTTCTGTCCTTTTCATCATTTGTAACTTTAAATTCGTGAAAGAAATCTTATTTGAGAATTTTATAAATTAGAAGAAATAGCTAAAACAGATTGCTTACTGTTCTGAAGATATGATAACTACTCCAGATCCAAAACTGATATCCACAGATCATCGGACCAATAATATTAGTAATTATTTGAACAAAAACTATCAAAGTCGGTTCTCCCATGAAGATTGCTGAATTTGCATTTGTTTTTCACTTGATGGTTATTTTCTCAGATTTATTCATTCTTTACTCATAATCAATAGAGCTAGGGTGACAAACAAAAACTTTGTCATTTTTGCAGAATGATTTTGTTTTCACAAGCGATAGAAAAGACATCAAAGGATCACAGAAAAAATTACTGATAATTTTAGTTATCATCTTCAAGTTTCAAAACAACAATATATAGTTTTCAATTAAAAAGAATTTTTCGATAGATTATTACTTGCATATAAAGGACAGGTGCAAAATATTTAATGTTTTTCTTCACAAAGTTGGGTGCAAATCTGAGATTACTTAAGGAATTCTCACTGAGAATTCTTTCAGTAATCTGATCTCATTTGATCCCACTTTGATCCCATCATCTCATTTTCTCACTGAGGTTTCCTACACATCTCTATCAATTTTTTTATGATATCAGAATCATCCTATGCTTAAAAATATCACAATAGCAAAAAATGACATAAGTTGATAGATGATCTCCATATTATGAAAATCAGAATTCAATGGTGAAAAGGTAAAAAGAGTGATAAGAACAGTTAGTGTAATACGAAAAGATTTGGGCGAAGATCTGAAATGATTGATTGGAAAGAGAAAATAATTATAAAAGAGAAGCCAATTGGAGATCTCATACAGACTGAGGAATACTGACAAATCTTTACTGCTTTTAAAACAAACACCGAATAGTGAAGTTTCTTGATATATGTTCACACACAAATTTAAAACATGATGATAAGTTAAAAAAGAGAGAAAATAGGTTAAACTTAACTTGAGGAACATGAAACTTTGCAAATAGCAACCAAACTCACACATTCCAGATCCAGGATTCCTGCTGAAAGAAGCGTAGGAAAAATAGTGGATGAATATTGTTGCAATTGTGGAAATGACTGCAAACATAGTGCAAAGTATCGCATACGATAAATATATTTTCTTTCTAAAGCAATTTCTGATTACAAACGCAACGATTGTAGGAAAATACGCAGATGTAATAAAGAAGTTTTTCGTTGTTACATTTGCACATTTACTGTCTCGTTTCCTTCGCATTTGCTTTAGAAAGAAAAATCAACACTGTCCGTCGCCAACTTCTGTTCAGGAGAGCATCTAATAGTACCATTCCTTTCTTCTATTACTTCGTCTCTAAGGCATTAAAGTAAAACTTCCTGAATGAGTATTGTGTATATACAGAGATGTGCAAAGCTAAAAAAAATAATGGTAGTGTTGAGATTTCAAAAAAAAAAGTTCATTTTGAATGATTCATGGAAGAGCAATTAAAATTCTGATGTTTGGTGAAGTGACCATTTCAGCGTGAGAAATAGAAGTGTGATGAATATGAACGTATAAGTAACAAAATGAAATTTTTGTTTCATCCGTTTTAAAATCAGTAAAGATCCTTCCACAACTATAAATACACAAAAGTGATCGTCTTGTAAAGAATGAAATGCAAATTAATGACAGTTGTTTTGAAACTCAAGAAAAGTTAGAGTGAAATGATCTACAGCTATTTGGATAAATACGTATTCCTATAAAGCAGACTTTCTAATTACCGAAGACTTTTTTATCGTAAAGTTTGGAAGAATTATTTACAGAACTGCAGTCAGCTCTCAAACTGAAAGAAGAGAAATAATGAAGGGTTGTCAATACAGACGATGAGCCAGGAATCTAATTAGTCCATAATTGATTTCTTGATTTATTCCATTTCAACCAAAGTTTACTTCTGATAACCATCCTTTTATTAAGAATAATTGATTAATTTGGATGACTTTTCTAATGTTAAAAAATTGGTAAAATTTATGATTCCAGCTCGAATAGAATTTCCGGAATCCTTATTTAGTGGAATAGAAGAAAGAAGCGATTGAATCTGATTGATAAGTAATATTTAGCTTTGTTTTCTTTTCGTTTTCTTTCTTTATGACACAGGAAGTTTAAAAAATTATATTCGAGAAGGTTTATAATTTTTGTCATCGCATAATTCGCTCATCTTCATTTTCATATTCTTTTCTCTTTCTTTCTTTTCAGACTAGCATGATTGCGTTCTTTTTGTAATTCGATAAACAGTAGAAAAGTAAGAATTGATTGGAACGGAAACTTTGGGCAAATCTTTGCTTATAATTGTGAGGAAGAAGCAAAAGCAAAATGCATAATTTTTTCTTTTGCTGGAAAAATTCAACAGAGTGCAATTGATTTTGGTTGATCTATATAATATAGATACAAAAAATTTCACTGTCCATATTTTATGAATGAAAGTTAGAGTTGATTAGTGAACACAATCCTCTAATTTTTCTACGATTGAAACAATCACATTATCTAACATTTCATATTTCTTCATTTTCAGTTATTCAGACGTCTTTTTATTTATTATTTGCATCTTACAACAATTAGTTAATCAAACTAATTGCACCACTTTTTCTAGAGATCGAGAATGTGATCTTTGGATTTTGAAAAAAAACAAATCAAAGAGTAGTATAATTATATTTAGGGAATAAATGCTACCATTTCATAAAATAGACATGCTTGTAGCTGTCAACCATACTAACAATGCTAGTAAAAGCCAAAAATTCAATTTTCTGTTCCTCCATATCTTCAATATCAAGTGAATCTGAATACTTTTCTTAACTGTTCATTTATACAAATTAAAAACATAAAGTTTAAGTATTTCACTCTTATTCCTCTTTTCCAAATAATAATGAAGAAATAAAACTACTGCAGTTTTAATTTAAAGTTTTCAATATGCTTCCTTTCTTAGATTTTATTCATTTTAGACAAATATTGAGAACTATAGAACTACAACATTCTTATTAGCATCTTGGTTAGGTTTTTAATAATGTTAAATTTTTTATTACTGCTTCAAATATAGAAAAAACTACACATTTAATAATTGTTGAATTTCTTGTTGCAAACTCCGAAGCTTTGGTGATTTATAAAATAATTTTGAGAAGTGAATGAAAAAGCACGACTGGAGTCCTTAAAATTTTAAATTTTTCTAACAAAACAATTAACAAGACGGCCATGTAAATCAATAATTGGATTTCACCGCAGAAGTTACCCATAAAAGGGCATGCTTTATACAGCTGTTATCGAGAACATGAAGTAGGATTGTATGAACACTTAATTTTTGCGGTCAATTAATATTATTATTTCTATCATTGGAAAAACTTATTTTCATCTGTCAAATTTCAAAGCTATCAAAATGAGGAAATTTCTCCATGATCAGTGATAGAAAAAGGAAGATCTTTCCTATCCAACACATTTCCGACAACTTTTGCATTCACACTCTTTGAGACATTTCGAGATTGATCACATGAGGCTAATTTGATGCAGAAATTTTGCATCTTTAGTTCTCTCTATTAACTGTGTTGTGCTGATTGCTTATTTAAAGCAAAAGTTTCAAAACAGTGGCAACTGAATGATTTAATGGTTCAAAATCTGTAAATTAATCACACATTTGTCTTGTTTGCCTAACGAATGGAATTTGGAATTGGTGCATCACTGGAATATCCGGAATATTCCTAAGAGAAATGAATAATTTCTCGTAAGTACGTACAATGATCGATCAAAATGTTCAATTTTTTGGAGAAAAAAAAAGCAAAACTGAAAACTCTTCATTTTTCATGTGGAAAGTTGGTGTATAAAGGAAAACTGCAAGAAAATCCGTGCCAAAAATTAATTTTGAAAATGCGAAACGATCGCTCGTTTCATTTTCCCCTTTAGATTCTGGTGGATAAAAGAAGGTTAAATGTTGAAAACTAAGAACTGGTTACCTATTCGTTTCATTCATTCCCTCATATTTGGATATATAATGGCTCAGTCTGAGTCACATTACTGGAATGAGGACGATATCGGTGATTATTTTAGTACTTCTTCCTTCACTTCTTTCCTCCATCATTTCGAAAATTGGTTTTCTTATTTGCATGAAAGAAGAACAGGAATCGGAGAAAGGATTATAGGATTATAGTTCAGTTTCGCCTTCTGAGCAATACACGTAATATCAACAGAATATATTTTTACGCCTCACAAATCATGCTTTTTTTTTTCCTGGCTATGACAGGATTTATTTTATAGTTGAAGCTATTTCATGTTTACTATTGTTAAATATTTGAGTTTCAGAAATTCCATTCGACATATGTCCCAATAACAATAACAGAAGCTGTTTCTTCTTTTTAGCTGTTTCTCTTCACCATGAAATTCTAATTTAATCGCTACAGCTATTCTAGATCGTAACAATTTTGGTTATTTTCTTCTCTGCTCTTCAATGATGAAGATATGGTTACTTTATCTTTTTCACTTACTACTTCTTCCTACTCCAAAATTTGGCAAGTTCTTTTTGATAAACCATTTAATTATATTAATATTAAAGTAAATTTCGAAGTTCAAATTTACTCTCGTTAAAATAAATTCACTGCTCATGTTATTACCCAAATAAAGGATATTATAAACATTAACAAATACATGGACTGTTTTTTAAGATTGTGAAGCGAAGAAAATTTGCATTCGAAAATTCCACACTATACAGAACGGTTCAGTTTTTCAAAGAATTCAATTACCATCGCCAATACGATGTGTCGAACGATGCATTGATAATATTGAGCATTGCAAAGCTGCGTTGTTTATCTTTGAAGAAAATAAGGTACGGTAGATATAAGAAATAGGAACTTCCAAAATAGTTTGAGGAAATTTTGTGGACCATTGCTATTCTTCAACAGTATGGTACTTTGTGGATTGTTACAAATTCTGGCATGAAAAAGTCATTCCTAGCTAACATAGAGTCAAACAATGAGGATGCTAGATTCTTTCAATTTCAGAGCAAAGGTTTCTGTCAGCTATATGGTGCGAATTTGAATTCAAGTGACAATGCTATCATATTGGATAAATCTTCAAATCCGATAAGGACAGTATTCGAAGTTCTTGATAAGTGTCCGGCAACAAATGATTCCACAAGTTCGGAAAATGATTTGGTAGAAGCGATAAAATTAGAACTAAAACAGAAACTTGAATCATTGTCTTATACAGATCCGTCGCCTTTAGTAACGCCGCAGCATTCCAAAAATGACAAGTCGACCAGAAAGATAACGAGCAGTGAGACTTTAGACGACAGAAGAAAGCTTCAAAAAGAGAGATATTTTGACAAATTTGATCAGGAAGAGCACCGTAAATGGGCAAGCAGGGCAGGGCGAGAAAAGATAGGAGAGCAATCTAAGAGTTCGAATTACGGTAATTGATTATCATACAGGAAAATCTAAACAAAATTAAATTCACTTACAGATGCACTTAATGTAATTTATTCAATAAAGCTTCTGACATTAAAAATTTCTAAGTTTTGCTTTAATTTTTAATATCACTTTTATTTAATTCCATTATTGGAAGGCCGCTGGTTAGTATACAGTTGAATACAGTTTGATGTAATATAATTTATTTTAATGTTGGTATATTTCGTCCTGTTTATCGCAATTTCTCCAGAATTCTTTTTATTATTCACAAACGAAAGGATGATTTTTTCTAATATTTTTGTTTTTAGAAATATTTTCGTCTTTTTTCATTACTTTACACTGATATTGCAGCCAGATATTTAAAAACATTTAAAATTTTAGCAAGGTGCTTTTAAGAATTAATCGTTTCGTGTTTGCATAAAATTCTCTTGAAAAACTGGTTTTTCAGGACCGATCAAACCAGTAATTGGTAGATCGGTATCATTGGTTCAAGATGTTTCCAGTTCCTCGTTTTCACCTTATGCCGGCAAATTATTACTGAATGCAAATCGTTATCCAACTCCTTTACTAAGAACTTTTAATACCAACAATGATCATTTGTTGAAACAAGTTCGCTAGAAATTATCATCTTATAGTACTAGTAGAATTCAAGTCAGCAGATCTTAGAAATACATTTAATTTAAAAGAATGAAAAAATTTAAAAACTTCTAAATAAAAGCTGAAAAAAAAAAACACAAACACGCTTAGTTCTGGGCAAAAATATAAGTTGACACTGAGCATCCGAAATTCTAATATGGCTTCAGTACAAATGAATTTAGAATCATGCCTATCCACAAAATAGAAAACTTGTACGAGCCATTATAATCTTAATGATAGAAAGCAAATCGATTTAAGTTTACGGTAAGATCATGTCTAGACATCTCAGTTAACTCTGCTTAATGATGATTTTAAAGCTACAGGGCTATTCAAGTAACACTTACACGGATTATTCACTTCCAACTAATGGAATACCGCTTCCACCACCTATTAAACCGGTTTCTGTGAAGCATGGACAGCAAGAAATGTCCTACAGTAGATGCCAAGGTTATATTTTCATTTTCTTGATGATATTCAAATCTGCCAATTATTTGATGCTCATTTCTCTATAAAATAGCACTTTCAGGAGCAAATTGTTACGCACCATCATTAGCCTACCTCCAAAAATCGGGCTACAATTGGCCATGTCCGGCTTATTCATATCCTTGTGAACCGACAATGCCTGGTTCTTGTTTTACTGTGAGTTGATCAGAGCTGCCATTCTAGCTTGCAAGACTCTTCAAAAAATCATTCTGCTGCAGACATTTTTCTCAATGAATCTGATTCGCTAAGAATATCATTCTCTCAGTATTACATTTAAATTTAGGACTTTTTAAAACCACACCTATTCCAGACATGCCCGCCAATCGTCACTGTTTCCGACAATTCAATTCCCAAAACAACGACATTGTTCAACAATGAATGGTCGAGCAGCAATATCAACAAACAACAGCTAACTAATGAACCTGAACAACATAAAAAACTGCAACCGCAAGATTTGTCCTCCAGTTCGACACAATCGCCGTCAACTACAGTGCAATCTACGGAACGTACGATAATTTCCTGGTCAGAATGGTCACCTGAAACTCCATGTTCGGTCACTTGTGGAATAGGTATTACTATGCAAAAGCGATTTTGCGCTGTCGAAGGGCAATGTTCAGGTGAGTGTTAAAAAAAAAAAAATTCCAACTGGACAGTTATTAATTATGCTAATGGAAAATAATAAGAAATATAATCTTTCATATCATCTTCAATAAAACTGTTAAAAATTGCTATTAATTCAGCAAAACTTTGCATCTCTTCACTCTTCCAATTGAATTTACTTTTTTTTGATATTTTTAACTAACTGAACTAGGTGAATCCAAGAGAGAAGAGTTGTGCAGTAATGGTCCGTGCCCAAAGTGGATGCCTTGGTCAGAATGGACCGAGTGTTCGCGGAGTTGTGATGGTGGTGAGCGATCGCGTTCCCGTGTCTGTTCTGTTAGCCTGCAATGTGATGGTCCTTCTGCGGTAAAAGTTTCGTTTCAAAGACAAATTACGAACTTTTACAGATTTATTTACAATATATAGCAAATGCTTCATTTTCCAGCTTTTGTTTAGCAACTAATCAGCGAAAGTTCTTCAAGAAATTTAGAGCATTCAAGCATGTAATGTCGAGAAATGTGCGCAGTGGTCTACGTGGAGCAACTGGGAAGCATGCTCTGTGACCTGTGGAATCGGACAACATATAAGACGAAGGTAAGTCATAGAAGATAATTCTGTCCAGAATTACGGTTTTGGATTACTTTCTATTCAAAATGAATATTTCGTTCTATAAAATTTATATTTTTTCAGCAGTAGTTTTGGTACTGCATAGCTTTAGTTAATTTCAAAATTTTAGGCAGTGCGTGGGCGGTAATACATGTATTGGTGAATCTGTTGAGAAGAAGGTATGCAAGCAACCACTTTGCCCTTCCTGGTCAACCTGGGAACCGTGGAGCATGTGCAGTGTCAGCTGTGGTAAAGGACAACGGGTATCGTGTTTGAAATTTCTGAATAGTTATTCAGGGGTATTAAACGAGCGAATTTCTCTATCCAATGATATTCAAATAGAATTCATAGCATTAAAGAAATTGATTGATATTCTGATAAAGTAAAGGAATGAAAAATTTAATCTTTCAACCATTTTTTTTTATCAGTTAGTTTTAACTGAGAGAGACACTCCTTAATCAACCTCTAATTCACATCCATTGCTATTGCTTCCTGTTAGAGAAATTCCTAGAAGGCGGTATGAATATTCCAAGTTTCCCTTCTTGCATCATTTTGATTTCATTGTAGCATCGAACAAGGATTTGCTATAATGGCAGTGATTGTACTGGAGATAGAAAAGAACATGAAATATGCGTCAGGAATTCATGTCCAGAATGGACTGATTGGTCGTCATGGACACAATGCACCGAAACCTGTGGTACCAAAGGAAATAAACTCCGCACGAGGTGAGACGGAATTAAACGCTTGAGTTGAGCACGTTTGGAAACAATGATCCATCTTCAAAGTTATATATTGTGAAATAAAATGAGCTTTCATTATCTCAATCTTCATGGAAATTATGATTATGCTATGTTAAGTTTTCTTTTCAGATTTCTTTGCAAATGTGATTTGCAAGTTTTTTTTTTCTTTTTGTAAGAGAAATATTTTTGTGAGAAGTTTTATTAGCATTGTCATTGAATGTATTTAGTGCTGAACATTGTAGGATTTGTGTAAAAGACAATTTGATAAGTACGCTTTGTGATGGTGCAGCACAGGATCAAATGATATGCGAAAATTTTCCGGAATGTCCTCATTGGGTTTCATGGACTTCCTGGTCAACATGTAGTGTCACTTGTGGACATGGTCAAGAAACCAGGTTATTCGCAAAGAGTTTATTGTATTTAATTTGATGACATCGCTGACTGTAAAGTTACATCACGAGATCTACTTCTAATTTTTATTTAACTTTGTCAACCTTTCCTAACAGCTCCAAGCCGTTAATTCATCTTTCTCGATATATAAAAGCAATCCAAGTGCTTTAGTATGCAGCCAAAGATTGCTAACTTCTATTCATTTTATTGGAGAATGTTCAAATTTATTAGCTTTTTCATTATAGTATTTTATTCCAGACAGCGATCCTGCTTTCCAGCGGACATGAAATGCAACGGTGCCGATCGAGAGTTTCGATTTTGCCAAAAATCTGTGTGTCCATATTGGGATGAATGGTCCTCATGGAGCACCTGCTCTGTAACTTGTGGTTTTGGTATTCGTGAACGAAGAAGAAAGTATGATGATATGTTGCTTAGAACTAAGATCAAAAGAATGTTCGATTTTAATTTTTATAATTCATAAAATTGAAAAAGTTTTGATTGCTAAATATATATGTCAGCAAATATGTGAAATATATGTGTTAGAATTAATTAGTGGTAACTGTTACATTCTAGGGCACCTATAGATTAGAAGATGAAGATTTGTTGATCTCTGATATCACACACCAGTTGAGGACTTCAACGTTCATCACATCTTTATGATCATACTTTCGGAAAGCTTAAATTGTTAGCAGAAAATTGAAAATTACTATATATAAAATAATCATTTGTTTGATAATTTCATAGCAACACTTTTGCAGTAACTCTTAATTTTAATCATACTCATTATCTGAAATGGATATAGCTTTTTTGTTTTCAGATGTATAAAAGACGATGTAACTAAAACTGCCACCAAAAAAATTTTCTCTTTAGAAGGTAAACTCTTCGTTTACTGAACTTCGTGAAAGAGAAGTGAATGGGAATGAGCAGAATTCGGCATCTTTAGTCAAACAGATTATTGCACCCTGAAAAGAAGAAAGGAAATAATGTAAAGGAAATCAGTGGTACTGATAACTGTAAATGTTACTGATAGTTTCATTATCATGTCATTTCACAATAACATTGACATTTAGACGTAATTTTTTGGTTCTTTACAGAATTTTTGAATATTTCTTTTATAAAAATGTGATTAATTTACCATTTTCAGATGTAACGAAGAGCAACAAGCAAGAAGAACCCTTAAATAAGAAAGATTTGGCCGAAGATAATATTAACACATCGAGAAATAATACTACGCATCGCAATAACAATACATTAATGTTGTCAACCATGTCTACCGTAAGTTGCGCAGATTCCATTAATTCTTTGAACTATAAAGAAGAAAAAGGAATGAGAAGCATGGCAAAAATCAATTTTTCTAACAATGCCGATGAGCAGAATATATAAAAAAAGTTTCATATTTTCAGCTTGATGGAAACATTTCAGTGGTCAGGGCTATTCAAGATAGTAACGATTGCAATGGGAATGCTGTTGACAGGGAGCAGTGCCATGCAGGTCAGTTATTTATCAATATCACTGAGTGATTGCTGTTGTTATCACTTATGGCTCACATTTTCTGTTATTTTTGTTAACATCTGACATGAGATGATAGCAGTCAAGTTTATGGCTGCGTAGTTCGTGTTGACCAGTGAAAATCAAACAGTCGGAACTACCGTAAGCCTAATCATCAAGTAAATCAGACGAGATGACAAGATAATTAAACGACTATCACAGCAAACGTTTTCCACAGGGCCGTGCATGATCGTAGTAAAAAATAAAAAACTAGATAGTTCTGGAGCTGTTCCATTTTCATCGAACCAAAAAGTTTACTTCCTTCTAGTTTGTTTATACATGCAAAAGTTTGATAATTAGCGCAGTCATTTCACTTTTTACAACAAATATTTGAATTATTGTTTGCCAATTATCACTGCATTTTAAAAACGAAGTAAACAAAATTTATTGAATGATTGCAAAATATTAAAATCCTAATGAAACGTTTTTAGGACGTTGTTGTAAGCTTTCCGAATGGACAGCATGGACCGCCTGCAGCGTAAGTTGTGGTGGCGGTACTCGTCAAAGGTTCAATATTTTTTGCATATGAAATATTCGTTAATTTTTCATAAGATCTTCTATTTTAATTCTTCATTTGCAATGAATGAAATTGATGCAAAGGCAGTTAACTTCATTTTCTCCAAAATCTTTGCAAGCAAAGGATGATATATTAATTTTAAATTGATGACGACTTTGCTGAAAGGTTTTTTTGCATTTATTGAATTAGTGTAAAAGATAATGTAGATTCATTCGCAAACACCTGAAAAGTGGCTGAATTGAAATTGATGCATCATAATTTTGGTTATTGCGATGCTTGCTAATTTTTTCTTGGTACGGAGGACAAGATTTTTGTCTGCTACTTAGCTGTATAACAATATCATTTGTGTTCAGATATTTTCCGAACATTTTATCATCCTGATCGCTTTACAAATATTTAACATGAAGAAAGTTATCAGATTTCAATGAAAGATATCTTTCATGCATCGAATGTGCTTTTCTGAAGATAAGCCACAAAGCTATGGACTTACAAAGTCTCCGTATTATTTGAAAATGATACGAAATCAAGCATCAGTGGAACCTATTATGCAACGTGGATTTAATCCTGATGTCTTCGGATATTATGGAAGATCAAATAATGAGAGACAAGGTATGCTGAAACTATTTGCAACTATTACTCAGAATTTGGAATATTGAAATACTAAAATTATATTTGATCCAAAAAGAAAAGAATCTGATTGCAACTTTCTAAAATAGTTACAAGTCTTTTTTATGTTGAAGAAATATTCAAATATTTGACAATTCGTGAAAAAAAGTTGAGAGAAGTGTGTGTTTAAGATAAATATTTCTTTTTTTTTTTTTTTGAAGGCTTGCAACCTATCGTGCCAGTAAAAAGATTAAGGAGTTTGGTGCGCATACATCGGCAAGCAGCAAACATTTATAATTTTGGATCATTTGAACAAGGTGCTCTGATAATTCATCTGAGAAATTTTTTCAGATTTTACTTTCTGACATTCTGCAAATGATTTTATTTAAAAATATACTATAGTTTTCAACTTGCTTTTTCTAGCTAAAAAAAAAAAAAAAAAAAAAAAAAAAAAAAAATTTTTTGAAAAAAAAAAAAAAAAAAAAAAAAAAAAATCGAATTATTTTCGATTTTTTCGAAGTTTTAATTTTGATTCTTACAATGTTCAAAAAAATCTAAGAGTTTGAGTTTGGACGAGATTTAGATGATTTTGTAGCAAGATTCGATGAATCTATTTGTCGTTGTGATGGGGAACTGCATGAAGAGAATAGCTGTGCCCAAATACCATGTCCTGAAATAAGAAATGCTTATATATGTGGTTGGTCTCATTGGACCGAATGGTATGGATGTTTAGCACAATGTAATCAGGTAATCAGGTTTCAAAGCCATATAAAATGCTACTTATTTCAAAAAAAATTTGAAAATTTTAATAGAATTCAATTTGTTTACTAACTTGAGAGAAGAGATCAATTTGCTTTAGTACTTGAAATGAATTTGTCGGAATTTTTTAGCTACCAATTCAAATGCTATATCTGAATTTGAGTCGAAACCTTTAGTATTTTCCAATCTAGAGTAACTGGATACGAACTCGGTACTGTGTTGATGGTATCCCAACAAATGGTGATAGTTCAAGTGGTAGTTATTCATCAGTTTCGGATGTAAAGTGCCGTTGTCTCCACAGCAGCACTGAAAAAAACTCTTCCATTCCGCCGGTACGTTCTATCTTCAAAAATTTTTCCTAATGTTTCATTTATTTTTAATGGCTGGATCTAATCACATGTTGCGGGAAAATGCGTCGTCGAATTCGCTACTCCATCTAAATAAAACTTAAATATTCTGTTCAAATTTTTAAATTTCAAAAAGTTTCATCGATTGCTTTTGACACAACATTGTATTCGAATAAGCGCATGCTTAGAGGTTGTCTGATTTGCAGACTCTAGAACATGCAACATATAAGTGTCCGTGTGAGAAGAAAATCCGTCTATAGATCTAAACTGCACATTTCTAAAGATTGGCCCTGAGTTTTGTTGATGGTGATTGCAAACGCCAATCAAATTAGAAACTGCAATCTCTTAAATTGAAATGGTATATCCGTTGGAATTATAGCAATGCGAAGAATGAGGACATCTTCACCTTTGAAAAGTCCTGTCAAAATAGCTGCTTCTACGACATTGCTCCTTAATTTTTTTACTGCAAACTGCGTGTCGTTTCGGCTGGTTAATTTTTCGCAACATGATAACTGGCATGTCAGTTTTCAATTGCAGTACGTGTGGAGGCATCCCTGGCAGATCGAGTGAATTCTAAAATTCTGTTGGGTAATTGAAGGCTTCATCTACTTCCACAACAGTGCCGACGGACTTTTGTATGACTGCTTTGCTTGGAATGTTAGACTGAATTATATTTTTAACTTCGTAAACGTCTCTGTTTTTGACTGCAAATATAGCACATTCATCAACCAGCCGGATTCTTATAATTAATTTGAATACTGAAAAATACCTTAACTAATTCTTTTTTTGAAATCAGATAAATTGCAGAAGTTATGAGACAATAAAATTCGTCCTGAAGTCAATTTATCCTGAGGGTACCTTTCGTTCCGAATTTGCCAGCAATTAATGTGAGAATATCTCAGCTGATCGGCCATTTTGCAGCTGGACAAGTATATTTGTAGTTAATTTTAACATCTTTACATGTCACCACAAAGTAGAAAATGACTTGTGATTAAACTTGAACTTGAACTTCTGCTTCAACTACGCGCCGAGAACTGACTCGAGCTCTGAAGTCCTTATTTTTTAAATCCTTCAGAGGCTCCTCAACCTCCAGCATGTTGTATTATGATTGGTTGACCTCATATTTTATTACAGAAAGTAAGTATAGTCAATAGATTCAGTCCGCTCACCTTCTTTTACCTGTCATAGGTATGACAGGCAAAAAAAAATAGGTATATCTATATAGAAACACGCGCTATTTTAATGTAATATCTCAAATTTTCGAAGCAATCGATGAAGAACTTGCACACTGCGTCGAAAGAAACAACGAATATTCACATTTTTATTTATATAAATTTTGCCGTATAGAATTATAAGGTATTTTTCCTAAAGGAATTCTCCGTAATACAGGAATCACGATTAGCCTTTTTCAGGACAACTGTGATCGAGTAATAGCCATCAATCGTGATATTGACATTGGCTGTATTTGGACCTCATGGAATACAGGCGACACTTCTTGTATCGGAGGCTCCAGAACGAGGACACGATCCTGTATTGGAATTTGTTGGTTTTTATGCCTACATCCAGTCATCAAAAGCCATTTGATAATGTCATTTTTTAACACTAAATTATCAGGGTCTTTAAATAATAAAACAATCTGCTACTTAATTTTCAGCAGCAAAAGCCAAGTGCCAATGTGATGGTAGCCTTGTAGAACAGATTTCGTGCTTCTGTCCACGAATGGCAATGATAAGGTTGAATCAGAGTGACGATGCAACAACAAAATTCACGAAATCATCATCACCAGCGATAACATCGAGAAGTGTTATAGTACCTGAAGAGCGAGTAATCGCATACCGCAGTAATGTCAGCACACCTTCTTGTTCGTGGTCACAATGGGGAATATGGAGCGTTTGTTCCAAGAGCTGTGGTGTCGGCAAGACCGTAAGGAAACGTTTCTGTCCTTGCAGGTGCCATTTTTTTTAGTAACAAGCAGAAAATAATGCTGCTAATTTATGGAATTAGTCTAAGAATAAGCAAGATCGTAGTCAGAATCCAAGTATCATATAGGGTTCCACAGGGCTATTTTACTATATTTCTTAGACTGCTTCTAAAATTGCTGAACGACAATTCATCTGCATATATTCCGAAAAATCCACAATTTAAAATATGAATTTTTTCAGGTCTTGTAGTTTTGGAGAATCTACAGAAGTACAATCCTGCGAATTAATGAGTTGTTCCAACTGAAATGCGAAAATTTGTTAGAATTTGTTAACTTGCTACAAATGGGCTAAATATCGATAGTCTATTGAGTAGGTAGATTAAACTAACAATTTAATAGTTTGATCTTGATCTTTTCCAGGTAGCCCAAAAAATTTGTATCCTTGAAACACATGCTGCACTAAACGATGGATTCTTAACTTCAAGATATCGATGAAGTTCCGTTGACTAGTTTTCGATTTAATTCCAGAATTACTTCTTGAATCACTAATTTCATGGTGTGTTAGGTTCCAAAAGTGTTTTGAATTGGCCAATTTTAATTTTTCCAAATAAGATTTTTATTATAATGTTATTGATTTCATTAATATTTCTGTATGCGCAATAATTTTTTTGATTTACCCGCACTTATTTTTGTGAATGATAAAGAAGACTATTTATATCAGTGTTTGAAACTGAATTTCAAGTTTTTCTGTTTAAATTCAGGAAGCCGTTTAGATTCAAATTTCGAATTTTCAAATTTGAATTTTTCGTTCATTCATAATAATTTATAATTTGTGGAAGAGATGTAACATTCATAAAATAAGGAAATAGCAATGGAAGCTGAAGGAAGTAGTTCACAGGGAGTAAGGGCGTCTCGAATGAAACTAGAAAGGCAGGAGAATGGAATTCGATGAAATGAAATGAAATAGTAACAAGGATCGATCGGAAAAACTGGATTTGTGGTAATTGCAGCACTTTATCAGCTATAAATCTGGTTCGGTTTTATTTGTAAATAAATCCATTACATTATACAACGCGATGTATAATTTGAAATAATTTAGCAGTTCCCACACATAAAATTACCTATGCCTGGTTTTTGTACTCCTTGCTTTCACTGTTTTTCGTTGCTTTCAATTTTCAAAATATTTACTTGAAAGGAAAGGAATTAGGAATGATGACATTTCTGAGAAGACGAGGAAAACCTGAACTCCAATATTTAAATACAAGAATATCATAGTACTAAATTACACGGCCATAGCACCAAAAATTATAAATATATGTGGAAATGAGGAAATTACTGTTTTTGGGTCAAAGAGCATCAAATATAAAAATTTAAAAAGTACTTGTAATATTTTCATTATCTTCGCTTAATTTTTTAACAAAATTATATCATTGTATTTCCTAAGCAAATGGTAAATAATAAATAAATCTCGGAATGAATAAAATGTGTTTACGCTGAAACAGATTCATAATTTCATTTATTTAACTGTAATCTTGCTAAAAAAAAAAAAAAAAAAAAAATCGAATCCGATAATTTGGTTGTCAATTCAAACTGTACGATCAATCCACCATCAGTCAGAACCGCTGAATTATCTTCCCGATTGCTTGAGCTTCTAAAACGGATGTTCTTTCGCACTTCAATATTATTCTGTTTTACCAAATACACTGTAATGAGTACATCTGCTAATTTTCATGAAAGGTTTTATAATCGGACAATAAAAACTTGAAATATAAAAGTATATTCTTACCAATAGTAAAAAAATAAAACGAAAAGTTGAAACATACTAGAATATAAAGAGAAAATTAGCGATTCAAGTAAATAAATAGGATGATTTGTATTTTGAACGATGCCATCAGATTCTGTAATACTTGAAAATGAAACTGCGCCCGAATGTTCTACTTTTGTTTTGCTGCTATGAATATTCATTATCACAGATGTAATCAATTTTATCATCACTAATAGATCGATCTTTCCTTTGAAAAATATGTGGTGTGTTAGTCAATATTTATACATCTTGTGAGTATTTGTCGTGTAACGAATAAATAGGTATGCCGAGAAACTAGTACTTCTATAATATAATTAATCCTGTCTTCAAGCTTATCTTGTTTCATTTTCGTAAAAGAGTCGACAAAGGAGAAGAGACACATGCACACACACTACGGAATATTATCGAAGAGCAAAAGTGGCGAGTGGTCACTGATAAAAGCCTTTATAGACGATGACAGTCATGATATAATGATAAGATTGAAATCATAGATGTGGTATCTCCCTATCATCATTCAACATTACAAATACATTCATATTTCTATGGTTCACTATGTAATGCGTGTGATATTTGCCTTATTAAGAGGTATTTCGTCTGATATATAATTCAAATGCAACTTTTTTGCAGTATTTAGTGGTCGAAATGCGACAATTCATATTTATTTCTTTTGTTTCCACTTGACTGGTAGACTTGTAAATAATCCATGTCTCATTTTAAGCTCTAATTTAACAAGTGAGTAATTAAAATGATTAAGTAGCAGTATGAAGCTAGGATGCACAAACCTTCAGTTATGTAGAAAAACGTGTGTCTGAGCACGTTTGTGCTGATTTTATCGTTGCGGAGCGTTTGACGACAAAATTTGTCATAACTTCAGCAAGTAAGTTTGCTTTGTATCACTTCGTTTCTCTTATCACTTTTATCCGACTGCAATTACTATTGCTGACTGAGCAATTATATGATGAAAAAAAATTCGATTAATTGTTGTCCATGATGACATCTTTTGATAATCATCTGATAATGGACAGCTTCACATGTTCAAAAGCATATTTATAATATCTTTTGCTGTTAAGGATATAAGATTTGTAGAGAAGCAGAGTTACTAATGCATTTAAATTGTAAGCTGTTGTGGAAAAATGATTTTATGATTATCATATTATCATCAATGGCAACTGATATCAAGCTTAAATAAGTTTCAGTAACGAAAAGTATCAATGTTAATGAATTTTGATTGAAATTATTATTTATATTTATAAAAACAAATTCTATTTGGAAGATTACAAAAAAATTTTATTATTTGTTTTTGTCATTTTTTTTTCGTGATTTTAGCTGGAATTATGTTGAAGTTAGGGGGCTGGTGTGTATCGTATTAGTAAGTCTTTAAATTTTTTTGGTTTTGAGGTATTTGTTTTTCTTTCTTTAATTAGGATAGCTTTTTGTTCTTTTATTTGTGTGGTTCAGAGTGATTGTAAGTGTTTGGCTGCTTATTCGTCTGTTTGTCATGTATTGTGGTTGCTGAATGATGTAGAATATTTAAAAGCCAGACATATCTATTAAATCCATACGAAATTTGTAGATCTTCGAGGATACTTGCAAAATTTTTAAAAAAATGAAGATTAGATGTAGAAACCATTTTTCAAATACGAAAAGTATTCAAAATGAGGAGAAGAGGAGGGCTTTACTAATTAAAATCAAGCATCGCTTTTAATCTTTAGCAATAACTCATGATATTTGTTGCATTGCCAGAATTGTTTATTCCTTATTGAGTTTATTGCTAGCTAAATTTACGGAAAAATGTATGATTTGTTGACAGACATCCTAAAAAAGATAAAAGGTTGAGAAAGCATATTTAAGTGAGAGCAACCTGCCAATACTAAAAGCTTGTTTTTAATGAGGAATTGAAGTTTAAAAATATAGGCGCGAAATATAAGATGTTTAGATGGAATGTTATTTTGCTGGTTGTTAACTATCATTTTGTCTCTTCTTTTGAAATTTTCCTGCACGCAATGTATTTAGCAGTCGAGTGATATTTCAACCACATTGCTTTCCGATGATAGAAGAAAACTTTCACGAATAAACAAACAAAATCAAATAGCAGTGCTAGAATTTCAAAAGTTTCCGGATTTTTATTTCTTCTTTTTTCTCAGAGAAAAATATTTATGAAGTGGTACTGATAGAAGATTACTACCACAACCACAACCATTTCTACACTCCAACCAGTACCTCTCTCGTACCATTATCGTTTGCCCGTTTTGAGCAACCAGCCGCAGGGCATCCGGTTCTATCAGTCTGCGATAGCAACCGCACCGCGGCTATGCCGCCAGATGCATGCACTATTCCTTTCTCGCAACAACGAGTGAAGAGGTACTTATCCATCTCCATCTACCTGTTATCGGCCATTCCACCGCGGTTGCTGCAGCATATTCAGCTGCTTGATTCAATATATTGCGCGAACGTTACGCTGCACGTTACGCTGCATGCTGCACTGATTCGCGACTCAATCCCCATCCCTTATTATTTTGATTATCCTTTCTTTACTTCCAAATAGTATTATCTTCTCCGCTTCTTATTCATTCATTCCCATCCATTATCACCATCAGATGATGACATATCTCTAAATAAAGAGAGACATTAACATAACGCGACACGTAATGAAGCAGCTACATCTTTACGTACGTACGTGATGCTCATTATTAGATTGTATTTAGAGACACTTGATCCTTAAAATATTTGAGCATTAGTTATTTTTAAATCGCTGAATACTTGTAAGATTAATAAAAATGATAAATTACTCTTATCACTTGCTCTGAAAGATTGGACATTTCCAACTCAAATATTTTATCAATCAATTTCTATGCATCATTCCTCTCCTCATTTTCGCTTCAACATGGCCGCATAAAAAAAAAAAATTAATTAGGACAAAATTTCACCAATTTTATGGTATGCTGAGTGGCAAAAGCATCATTCCCTTTGCTATTAACTGAATGAAATGTTCGAATTTCTAAATCTGAAACATCGAATGCCAGTGAAAACGAAGTGAATACCTTATTAATTCTAGCCACAGTATCGGTATGGGTAAATGAATTTGCTATCAGTGCAGTTTTCATGCAGATTTTTAATGCATTCGTGAATTTTCAAAAAAAATTATATTTCAAAGCCTTTTATTAATTTTGAAAGAGCCCTGATTCATTTAAATAAAGGAAAGCAGAACTATAAAACAAAACGATTGATGTCTTTTTTGGAGGAAAGGAAGGAAAGGAAAAGGATAATATTTGAATGAGAAAATCTGGCATAAATAGCGCCATAATCAATAGTAAGAGCTCCACATCTTGTTTGTCAGATTATTTATCAGAGAGACATTTGAACCTGTTTTTTCCAAGATGAACAAATATGGATTTTTTTCTCTTTCATTTTTAAAGTCGTTGACTACTTCCGACTTCCTTCTCGGTAGTGTAGATCGAAAAATTGCTTCCGTTTGGATCAAACAGAAGAAAAATTTTCGGATATCATCACATAAGCTTGATGTAGATAATAATCTATTGTTTGGTAATATTTAGCCTTTTTGAAACACAGGAAAGTTTGTGAACGCTATAAATGCGTTCACACTTTTGCACAGATTTCTTAATTCGTAATTTCGCATATGATTTCATCTATGTAATTTTTACTTCCAGCAATTAAATTGCAATAACGTTGAGAAATTTATGAGATTCTTCCACCGAATATCCGAATAAAGTCAAAATTTCTTTATGTTTAATTAAATTATATTATATCTTCATCAAATCTTTATAATTATTTGGATTTTCGTCTAGTCCAAATAATTTTATTGCCCAACGTTACAATTTAAAAAAAGAAAAAGTGTTTTTTAGTACTTAAGCATACTTGACGAATTCTTGATTAATGAGTTTCAAAATCATTCCTTGAATCACTTATTCCTCGCAAAAATACAAAATCATTTTGGTCGATATTCAGAAACACGGAGACTCACCCTTATCTATGATACAGAAAGTTCATTCATTTTCGCGATAATCATTATCTCACTTTTTTTTTTTTTTTTTTGTTATTAAAGGAACATGAAGCTAACATCTGTTCTCGATGAATTCAAAATTTAATGGAGAAGAGAATTTGACACCACTTTTCTACCTTTCTGTTTTTTGTGATCCAATAACGAGTGTAAAAGACTCCTCTTTCATTAATTTCTCGATTAGCTATCCGAGAAAACAAGGAATTGGCCGATCATTCCTTCAATTAAGCTTGCTTGCCAAATTATGTGGAAAATCGCAGTGGAAAAGAAATCTATTTCTTTACCGCAAAACTATTCAATTCATTTGTGATACGGAAATTGAAGGATTTAAAAAATTTTTAAATCTGTTGAATATTTTCAGATGAAAAGAAACATTAGAGATGTTATCTGTTTTAATCTAAGAAATTAAGTAATTTTGAGATTATCACACAAATAGTTTCAATAAAAAGGAAAACTCTGTAAAACAAAGATTAAGAAAAGTAATGATTCAATTATTTTAGTTTTAACTTCGTTATTGGATGATTCTATGTCTTTGTAGTTATCGATCTTTCTGATTATTACTTTGAGCAAGGAAATGGGCTGAGTGGCTGAGGAAATGAATGATTTGAATAACATAGAAGAAATAGGTTACCAAAAATAATACAATGAAAATACGAAATTAAATCATTAATGGAAATTCTTCAGTATCATAAACACTGAATTTGGAAAGATTATAAATTTCTGATCTGTTAATACCTGCATTTTTCCTTGAATTTTGATTCTCCATTTCCACAAAATATTTAAAATATGTAGAAATAGTTTATTATAGAAATAGCAAAACTAAAACATGAATTTTGTTTGCAAATAGTAGAAATTTATCGCACGAGTTAATTTTCATTTTTATTTCTAAATTGCTTCCCATAAATATTTTCAAATATTTGATCTATGAACCTTTATTTGTTGAAATTGTCACTTTCATTTCCGAATCTTTTTCCTGAATGAAATAACTCAGCAAAAATTGGTAAGATTTTGTTGAAAGATCCAAAAACTTTTGTTGCTAATTTGAATTGTATACGGATAGTTATTTCAACTCGATTTCATCCCATTTTATTGATGAAATGAAGTGCTGTTTTACAAATTTATTTTAGGCGATGGTTTCACGAAATTCGTTTTGCTCAGCAAACAGACTTTATTTTCTTAACAAATAAGCCAATAATTAACTTGCTCAGGTTTACACGACTTGCTAGCTAAACAAACGCTGTAAGAAGCGGGAATAGGATCAGGACAAATAAGGTATGATTTTCACTGATTATTAATATATGAATAGATCATGTGAAGCTTTTCGGATTAATAATGAATGACTGAAATTTATGAATATGCATCTGAATGTCAATATTTCGGAATGAATTTCTTGAATCGCTCAATTTTTTTTTTTTTTTTTTGATAATCTTTTTTAGCGAAGAAAAAGAAGGAGTAAATCAAGAAATTGATCGTTTGATCATTTAGTCAACTGCTTCTTCGGAATTTCATTTTCTACAATAATTCATTCATTAACATAATTATGTTTATTTTCTTCATTTTTGTTTGCCGATGTTTTTTTGCGAAATTTTCATTTGAAAAGTATTTTTAATGACACAGAACAGTTTCTGAAGTTCAGCTATTCGATAGTTTGCAGTTTGTGAATATCCTCAATATTATTTTTTCTTTCCTTTAATTACTGGATGATTTTGCGATTTGGTTTATTTAGTATGTATTATAAGATTCTTGAATATTGACATTTCTTGATGAACTATTGTAGTCAAGTTCTTCCAATTTTCTAATTAACTGATCAACTTTGAGAGAAACGGATTGCGTTCAATTAACACTAACAAACCAATTTTGTTTTTATTATTATCATCCTCTTTATTGCCGATTATGAAAAATTCAACTGTTGCAGCATTGTTATCCATTATCACTATCGTCGCTAATATCATTGTCAACGCTATCAATATCACTATTATCATCTTCTAAAAAATTAATATTACATAAAAAACCACAAAAGTGCCAAGGAGTGAGTATAGTGACGCTTTCGGCTTTTTTTGCTTAATTTGGCTGAAGAAGGAAAAATATGATTTTACAACTGCTAGCTGTTTCTTTGCAACTTTTCTTTCTCACAAAATCACACTCTTTAGCAAGTAAGTTTTTTTTTTCTATTAATTTCAGGAAATTCTTTTTTCATGGTAAATATAGCACTGACCAAAATTATTTAATTTCTACGCACCAGATATATTGTCGTTATTTTTTTTTAATAGAAGAAAAAAGAGAGTTAGGGAAGATTTTGATTTTTTTCTTTTTTTTTTTTTTGTTTGCTAAAAATTAGAGGAAGAGGGAGAGGACGAATATATGATATTTTAAATGCTGAAATGCGAAATACTCCATCTACAGTGTTCTTCTACAGTTTTTTCAAAAATTGTAAATGAATACAGCCGGCAATTTTTTGTGAATGAATAAGTCCTAAATGAGATCGATGACAAATCTATTGACCTCCATTGCCGTCTCAGTAATTCAAACATTTTTCTTATTCAAAAATCCAAACATTTTCTCGTTCCTACGATGATCCAGCAATACCATTATTCGATATTTGTCTGAAATTAATTATGAATGAGTAGTAGAAAGCATGTATGAAATTTATCATCTGTGAAGGTCATCGCGTCCATTCGTGACAGCGATCTTTGACCCAGATGAAATAATGAAATGAAGTGGAGAAATGAAATGAAATGGAAAACATAGAAATGAATTAACGTTTGAAAAAAGATTGTTTTCAGATAGTTTCTTCACGAAGCCAAACACGCATGCGGGTTTCATAACACGAATCAATCAGCGAGCTTTGGATTTGTTGGCTGATTACCTGAGAGAACATATCAATAGGTTTATGCATCACGGCGAAATTATTTTCAATTTTTCCGCGCCACTTACAAACGAGGTATTCAGTCGAATAATTACCGATCTCAAATTGAATTAAAATCGAAAATTAATTTCTGATTATTTGATTCGGATTTTTAGGATCATTCTCGGAATTTTTTACAAAACAAAAACTTAGAAATTACAATGAGTTTAATTGTTATATTTGGAACCTCGAACCTTACCTGCCATATACTGTATTTATCAGCTGAACAATGAAATAGATTATGAATGTAATGAATAATAAACTGTGCATTTATTAAGAACAAATCTGTACGAGTTAACTTTGCGTCTTATCCTCCTTCCATCCAATTGTTATGATTTTATTTCTCTTAATTTGAAAATTTAAAAAATTGTTAGATAAAATTTGGTCTCATATCGACAAAAGCTATTGATTATGATTCAAAAATGTTCAAATCACGACTGTTTATTGTACCTGGCGAAGGCATCGTTTGGATGGTGAACTTTTTTTTTTTTTTCAAATTATTATGCATGTCGAATAGATCATTCCTCAACATTTCCTTTTCCAAAAAATTACTTTTGCAAATTATACAATCAAATATACAAGCATTCAACATAATGTAAATTCTTACCAATTCCTATAGATGTAAACTAATCTGCAGTCAGAGATAACAATGATTAAAAAAATTGATTTTAAGTGAATTTCTGAAATCAAGACAAAGAATTTTTCAGGGTTCTCATCTGAACTTGTCAATTGGTACATTTTTCAAATTTTCCAGTCCTACTGGTGACTTTTATGGATCTGCTATACTCCAAATTGACAGGTGCAAAAATTTGAAATCTTTTTAGAAAGCTCGGGAATTTAAAATTTTTTGATTTTGCAAATCTGCTAATGTTTTAAATTTATTTCTCAGTCTCCTTTTTTAAAGCAAAATAATAAGATATCAATTTTTCATACCAAAGCACTTCAGTCATTTGAATTTCACAACAATTATCCTTTCTGGAACAAGAAAATTAATAAAATGCTTAAATGGATTTAAAAACTTATTTTGTTTTTTCGATTGTATTTTGAATGAAAAAGTACTGAACTTAAGAAATCAATGAACTGAAAAAAATGAATTAGATACTGTCCAAATATTCATTTTATTCTCGGAACTTCATTGTCTTCGTATGATTTTTTTTTTTTTTTGACTTAAAATAAATTGCTGATAACCTTTTTTTTTTGTCTGATAAAGAATTTCATATAAAAAATGAAATTTAGATAGGTAAATTTAGAAATCAAATAAGTCAAATAAAACCAAAAAAGGGATGAGTTCAAAGAAAAGAATCGTTAGTTAATCGTTGTCAAAAATAAAAAACTCAGAATATTCCTTGCAGCAATTTATTTCAAATGAAAAAAAAAAATTAAATTTTAGAAATACTATGAAAATTATTGATTGCAGCGCAAAACTGAAGTCATATTTTGTGGCCACAATCAATGCTGATGGCCACCTTCGAACTGATCTACAAAAATGTACATTATCACCGGGAAATGTTGTGATGAACTTCAGTGAGACAGATCCTTTACTTTTAGTCAATTATTATCCTCACATTGATCGTTTTATCAGTGAAAGAATCGAAATGGTTAGGAGATTTCTCAGAAATTTCAGTCTTTTAACTGGCTGGTTCAAATACATATATGAATATTAAATGTTGCATTTTTATTTTGAACACTGTTTCAGAGAAAGAAATTTGATAAAATATACTAAATGGATCAAAAATTAAAATTGAGTGTGTTCTCGACATTCAAATGAGGCAAGTTTCAGATAATATGTTCAAGTTTCAATACCGAACTTGTACCTATTGTCTCCAATCTTCTGATGAATACTCCAATGAGTGCGGCCCTATTCGATCAGTACTTCCTGAATTACGGTTTCATTGAGCAAATACAATATTTGCCAGATGCAATAGAATTGAAGCATCGAGGCAACGCATTCAGTATCGTAAGACAGGGTAAGTGGAAACACTCAGTTGGGCTTGGAAGAAAAAGTTTTACTTTCTTTCACTCCTCAACAATTCTATTCTTTAGGTCAAAACAGGCTCAGCGATTTCCGATTACCCTTCTCATCAGAACCAATAACAGTGGATACTCAGGAAAAGCCGGCAATGCTTGAATTCACAATGTCCAACTATACGTTAGCCAGCCTGCTCTACTGGATGGATCAATATCGGAATTTTGACTATGAAATAAGTAAAGAAAGCATAAATAATACACTCTTGGTCGGATACCTAAGGACCGAGTGCGGTGGCGAGGATATCTGTGCTGGCAGTCTATTTCCCGGTAAGTTTGCACAGAATTGATCAATCACTTGTTTGATAAGTCTCATTTTTTGAGTATCTTCAGCTCAGAGTTAACGGTACCTTATTTTGTTCACTTATTATAATACTGAGATGTTCATTTCTGTCAAAATAACATTTTTAGCTAAATAAAACTGTAAGTACCATTTAAAAATAGGTAATGCATATAGCAGCATGCAGGTTAGATTAGGAAACTTATCCCAAAAACGTCAAGCATTTAAATAACAGGATTTATAGTTATTATTCAAGTAACCCAACACTAAAATCCAGAAAAAAGAAATATAGATTCCAGCGTCACGTGAAGTTCAAAATTCTATTTTTTCTTAGTTTCACTTTTTACAATCAACTTGGAATCATATTTTTCCAACAGCTATAGGGTCTCTAGATTTCAGCTTTAAGTAATCAATATCCGGACGGTGTAGTGCAAATTAAATCGCGTACAACCACTTATCCGAGAGTCCGTCTTGAAGAGAATAAGGGAGTGATTGTGATTTGGAGTCAAGTGGATGCGTTCGTGCAAGTTAGTTTCTAAAATTGTTGCCTTTTACAGTATTAATTTGCTATCTTAAATAATTTCTTATAAATTCTTGCCTAATCAACTTTTGTCAATTTTTAAAATTTTATCAATCACAGCTGCGAATTGAGAGAGATATGTATCATTAAAGAGTGGCTACTTACGGAAGCAATATACATGCTTCAAAACTCATTGTTACAAGGTATGAGCTTGTCTGTTGTGTAAAGAAACTATCGGAAATTGCAGCAAAGCGACCGTGCACATCGATTCTTGACATCCGGTATGATGGCCGAATTGCGACTCGAGAAAAGCACTTTCCAAAATTATTCATTCACGTCGGAGTTGCGTATCGAGAAGTTCAAAATCTTCGATGTCATTAGTCTCGTGGATGGTATTGACGAGACGAGCCTTGAATTCCTCGTCAGCGCCCTTAATGAGTTATTGATTGGCGATGAAGTTGCAAAAAAACTTAGTGATGGTAAATTCTTCTGAGCTTTTCGATGTGTTATTTATACATTCACTATAGCACTCGAAGCATATTCTGTTTAGGACACTCTTCTTCATTTCCCAATGCATTCGAACATGAAATATCTGCTATTTATCAATTTTAATCTTATGTGAACACAAAATTCGATTTTTTTTTTCAAATGAAAAAGAAAAATTCATTTTAATCTGATATCTCTCACAAATAAGCTTTTTCTTGACAAAAATTTCAGAACACTTTTTGAAGAAATCCTCAAAAAAATATTTTTTTAGAAAATTTCTTGGAAATATTTTTTAGAAAAATATTTCGAAAACCATTTTAAGGAAAATATTTGGACATGCTTAAAAATTTTTATTTGTTTATAGGCATAAAATTACCGATTTTGTTCGATTTTGCTCAAAAATCAGCAGATGTTATATTTGAAAAAGATCGAATGAGGTTAGCAGTCGATTTTTGTTTCGATCAGAATTGTTCTACGAATTCGATCGCAGAAAACAATGATTTCGATTATTACGATAGTTTTAACTCAACGTCAGTGTTATCGGAATGAATTTGAAAAACGAAATGATCAGATGCTTGTCAATCTTACCGCTTGATTTGTGGATTAGATCTGACTCTGAAAGTCATTCGAAATTTAATATTTAGTAGTCTTAAACTGAACATTAACGACAATCCTAAATTGTCTAATATTTGAATTTAATTTTTAGTGATTGAGTTAGTCGATAAAGTAGTTCTAAACAATCAGTCAGCAAATAATCAGTTAAATTTTAATAAAAGATATTATGAAATTGTAGTAAGTGTAATTTTCATAGAACGTTAATCAATTTTAAAATCACTGCATATATTGCATCATCTTTGCTAAAAGGTTTACTTGTTCATCGGTGCCATTGTAAAACCATCTTTTGTACTACATAATCGATTTAATTTCTTCAAAAAAAAAAAAAAAAATAAGACATCTAATTTTTCCTAACAGATAAGAAACAGCTTCGAAGAAATCGTTAAATAAAATTAATTAATTTGAAAACTGTGGTTAAATTAATAAATGCACAAAGAATTTCCACATCCTCCTCAGATTGCGATTTAGTGACGAAAACTAATCTTCATATTATAACTTGTATACATATATGAAACAAAATTTAAAAAGAATTTTTTTTTTTTTTGGTCTTGCAAAAAGAAAAAGAAGACAGTTGTAAAATGGGAAAGAAGACTATTGAATTCTGAAATTTCGAACTACATATTTTGCAATATTTGAATCCAGCTTGGCTCTGACTCGATAAAACAGGCTTGGTTCCAATGCAAAGTATCCTTACTTTGGGAATTGCTATTATTCCAGAGTTTTTTTTTAAGTATTTTATATATTACTCAGAATAAGTATGCAGTCTAGTCCTTTCTTAGTTAAATTTATTCACAATTTTTTTTGATTATTTGCTTGTTCTATCAATTTTTGAAGCTCATCAAAATTTGTGAAGAATTTCAAGATAATTTAGTATTATGTGTTTTAAGTTTATCTCTATAATCTTCACTGCTCATTACATTATATATATATAAAGGTTTGTGTTTATCTTATATATATATATATATATATATATATGTGAAACATTAATTTTTTTACTGTTTGTACAAAATATGTTCATAATTTACCAACTGTTACTCTTTCAAGAACTGTAAATTTATATTAATTTGACAAAATCTTTATGGATGTACTGGAAGATTTGTATGTGAATATTCTGTTCTTTTATGTGCAAAAAATAATTGCTGGGAATTACTTGTGAATTTAAGTATTCTGTTCAATCAAATTTTTGAAATTTTCATTCACACTTTATGCAAATCTGCTATCCATAATTGAAATTCTGTTTAAATCTACAGAAAGATAATTTTTGCTAATTTGAATAAAGTTTTAAGTTTCAATGAAGAAGAAAAAGAAAGAGCATGAAAGACTTAATGGCAAGTCGATTCTTCCATGTTTTTTATTTATAGTTTGATTTAATTGCTGAACCAACTAAATTTAAAATAACTTGCGATTTGGTTTAATCCGAATTCAATACGAGAAACGAGTTTCAGAATCCATGATCAAACTATAAGTACAGAAGAGGGGCTTTGTTGATATTTCGTTGTAGAAAAAGATTTTGCGTATCATTTATTTGAAAATAACGCAATTAATTGTTTTTGCTAACATTTTTTCTAATTTTTTCTTATTCTTTTTCGTTTAATATTTCTGCAAATTCACTGAAGTCTCCCAATTATAATGCAATGTTGAAACCGTCATATATCTTTCTTAAATTATAAAAATGCTACCATCAATGACAGATAATGTTTGATAAAGAAAGCATTGATCTAGAAATGTAAGTTTTATGTTACAAGAATTTAATGGCAAGCGCAGAATTATTGAACACTGGCTGAATCAACAGATGATTTGTTGCCTTTGCGTATTTTGAATGATGGATAAAAATTGAAATCCTTTGAATGAAATTCAGAAATTAGTAGAGTTTAGTAGTTGGGTAAGTCGGGAAGGTGTCGGATGAGAAACAGTACTGTTGCAGAAAGATGTTTTACTTTGTCAAAAGAAATTTTGTTAGTATTCGTATTTTCTATGTCATCCGGATTTAAGGCAAGACAGGCGATTTAAGAGACATTAAGAACTGCTGAAAGTTGAGTCCGAGTGTCGTACAGCATCTTTTGGCGTCGTTCTTTGTGCTGCATTAATTTATATTAGTAAAAGATGATTTAATCAGATATTTCAGTGTTTACTTGAGACATTCATTGATTTATAGCCACAGAGTTTCATTGAAAAGCATTATTCGGCAAATTCAATCTGTTCATCAGCTTTAGCCTGGAAGTCACTCACACTGGAATCAAATACTGAGATCTGCTTAGTGTTTCATCCATTTCATCTGTATCATTAGCAGAATAGAATTTATGTCACATGCCTTGGTTTGTCGTGGTGCTTCCAGAAATTTCTGGAATAAATCGATCATCTAAAACCTGAAGAACAAGCTACATTAATCATCCAATGCCTATAAATATTTATTTTTGGTAAGACCATTGAACAAATGAAACATATTCCAATGACTTGCTTTTTAACTGGTGATCATTTAGAATGGCTTCAATGTTTATATGTCGCCTTCTTCAATATTTTATCACTGAATCGCTGCTAAACAGACTGATAATAGCTTGTCGCTATAGTGATAATAAATCACTTGGTTTACTCTAACAATTCGATCCAGAAACTTATACTACCATCAGTATTACTCTATGGAAGAAAAGTAATCACCTTCTTCTTCGGTCATAATTCAATAATTTATTTTTTGAAAAATCATCCCGCAAAGGTTTGCGGCTATGAACAGTAGTACTTTCCTGAGTTTGTCGCTGCCTCACACATTTAGGTAATAATTGCAGAAAGGCAGCACGCAACTGCAAATTTAGAGCTGCATAAAGCAATGGATTCCATACCTGTAAAGTCAAAATATTTTTGAGAAATTGTACAAGTAAATAATTGAGAACTTTATAGATTTTTACGAATAAAACAAAGAGATTTCAGAAATATTTCTAAAATTTAGGATTATTTCAGTGGCTTTTTCTGCAAAATGATGGAAATTCTAATTTAACTTTAATCGGTTAGTATTTAGATAAGGAAATTTTATCCAGTATTTCGCTCAACAGTCACAAATTATTTCGTCTTTAGCACCAACAGAAACACACTGACAGTTGAGGACATGGCGATACAATGTGTTGCAATCCCGAAAAAGTATTGCTGATGTTGGCACCATTGCGGTAAACAATCGTAGTCCCTGAGAATATTAAATAGCACGCTGAAGAACCAACTTGCAGAAAATGCAACCACCATGCCAATTAGCATGCGATTTGTCCGCTGTCTGCGCTTTATGGCCGCTCGATGCTGGAAATATCGAGATAGTTCATGCAAGAAAACTTGGCTTCATTGCTTTCATTAATTTGCTTCATGAAAGCATTCGTTTGAGGAAGCTTAGTGGGAAGGAAGTAAAATGCTAGCTTGGCTTGATGCTATCTCTTCCTTCATAATAAATTACTTTCCACTGACTTCCTTTTCCCAAACAAAAAGAATAATTAATTGGATTTCTCTTTCTTTTTTGCGCTTGTAAAAAAACGTAATGAAGGATGTTTTTCAGAAAACCAATGAATCAGCTTCATTTCAGCTTCATTTCGATTTAAATGTGCCCAATGAAGATAGTTTTATCGAAAGGGATCAAAAGAGCCCAGGATCATTTCTTGCAACCATGTTCACGCACATTATGTACACAGCACTTCAACCATCCTATCCATCAATGCCCTGATTGAGTCGGATGCTACATTTAAAATCGCATATTAATGTCATCTACCTCATGTGAAAACAGCTTTTTAAATGAAAAAGTAGATTTTTCTCAACCAGAGAACTTCTGATCGAATTATATTTTTGAAAGTGAATAAAAAATAAACGAGCCTGATCGCTCATTCCCAGCTGCCACTCATTCTGTTGTCTCAATTTTCTTTGTAGTATACCCTGCAATATTTTAAGTTAATATATTAATTAACTGTATTTTACACTTTTTGCCATTCCATAGCTCATCCCGAGACTAACAATTAATAATTAATGCAAAAGCCTTGCGCAGCTTTTAAAAAAATAATTCATCTTAAAGGGCAATTTATTTTAAAAATATCTCTATCAAATCACCGAACATATTTATTTTTATGCAAACAAAAACTGCGCTTTTTGCAATAAGTAAGTAGAGGTCAATGATAGAGATAAAAAAGAAATTATTGATAATGATATGATTTGACAAACAAAATGAAAATAAGATTGATATTGTAGCATAACATTCGTTTCAGGTGAGACATGCGTAGATATTTATCATAGATGACATGCGACAAATATTGCTCAGTATTAAAAACGCCGAGTAATTGAATAACATCACCTTGCCTAATTTGAAGGAGATAGCGGTGTAACAGAAAGTGATAATCATTAAAGGTACGACAAATTGTACACTGAGCATTATAGACCCATAAATTCGTCTACCACTTTGGTCCATACCCCATTCTTCGGTGCAGAATTGGCCACAATAATTAGCATATGTTTTGAGCTTTTGCTTGAATATTACTGGTGCTGATAATGAAGTGGATAATATGCATATTACCTACAAATTTTACTTTTCAGTTAAGGATTAATTTGAAATTCATTTGATTGAAATATGCGAATTTAGCATACTTCTTAATGTTCATTGCTATTCCTCAACATAAAAGTCGCTGATAAGCTTAAAATCTAAAAAGAATTTCAAAGAAATTTAAAAGATCTCTACTACATTTTGATCGAAATAACTAGAAATTTCAAAATGAAAAAAGTTTATGTGATGATTTGTACCGTCATATTATTGTAGCAAATAAGAAAGTAATAGCTTTGTTTATTTCAGACAATGCTATTTATTCCATGTGTCAGTCTAAAATCTGCTAATAATTCATTTAGTATTTGGCAATTTGGTAATTTATTGATTTGTTGATGTGCAACATTTATCGATTGGATAATTTCAATGAAGCAGATAATTTTCCAATTTTCTTCTTTTATGTCTCTAATGCCTTTCATTAAAGCACTTGTCAATAAGCTGCAAGTTGGGAATTCAATTTATTTAAAAACTGAAGAAAAACAAATTTATAGCATCCGCTCACCATAATTACGATTAATGCTTGAAGCCTGGAAAAAGCTTTTCTAGTCGGAAAATAGATGAGCAAAAAACGATCCACTGAGATTGCTGAGAGAGTAAACGTGGAGAAGCACAGTGAAGTGCCCTAGAAATTTGTTTTTTCCATATTGGCATAGCTTTTCTAAATTTCAAAACAAGTGTAAATTGCATATCCATGTTTATAATTCATTGAAATTTATGGAATTAGATTCTTGAAAGATTAAAAAAAAATACGTAGCTTTTAATTATATCCATAATAGATATTCAAATATCGATACTTTAAAATTATTTTTTCCCAGCAGAATGTAATTTTCGAGCTACATGTTCAAAGTGGATCTGTTGAAAAAGCCATGGGAACATTCTCGGGGAAAACGAAAACTATGAAAGAAATTTAATATAAATGTTTAATTTGAATTTACTTTGAGTTTAGCCTGTTTCCTGATATTAATTTTATTTCAACTTTAAGGCTTTTCTATGGTTCCTTATGCAAGTGCCAAAAGATTCCCATTTTCCTTAGCCAACGCTTGATGCTGTCTCTGTTCGATCTTCTTTTAATTTTGATAATAACTCTGTGGAAAAATCAGTTCAGTCAAAATTTCTTTTCTCTTTTTTTTTCTCAACGAATGAGATAAATTGCTATAAGAAAAGCAACAAACAGCAATAAACGGAGCTATCGAGCAGAGTACAGCACCGAAGATCCACTCTTTTTTGAATGCCGTGATCGGCGTTATTGTCGCTGAAGTAAAACATACAACAACGTCGGAACAGCTCAACGAAAAAATGAACATATTGGGTATTGTTTGCAGTGTCCTGAAATATTTACATAGGTTAGATCCGATTAATTTATTGATTAGCAAAATGCCCTACTTTCACTGATCATGGATCAAATAGAATCGGAAATCATCCATCGAATCATCAAATCTCGCAAATTACGTTGCTCTTTACAATAATTGCAAAATATTGCATTATAATTATAATTAATATATATCTTTGTTAAACATTATAATGGCACTCCAGTGTTAGGAAAGTTTCCTTCAAATGTGCAATATCTCTAAGATTTGAAATTTCTAGCTGCTAAATCTTAATCAATAATTCATAATAGATACATTCTCCACTGGAATTGGTGAAAAAAAAAATCATCACTTTAGCTTTATTTTATAGTTTTTGTTTTGTTTATTAGTTTTTTAACAAGACAGATATTTTGTAAATGCCGATAATCCGTTTGATATCAGACTTTTGAAGTCCATATCAAGATGTTCAAACCGATAGGTTATTATTAAGGAACAGATACGGGAAAATGAAGTAATACCTGGTCCTAGATATGGCCAGTATGACGCACAGGTTGCCCACTATACCGATCAGGATAATTGCTCCGTAAAAAAAAACGAAGATGAATACGGTAGATGACTGAGTACTCCAATCGCCACTATTCCGCCATAATTCCGCATTCATGTCCAGACAGGTATTATTGTTAGTCATCTTGTGAAAAACTGTCCTGTCGCTTAAATGCTAAGAGGAGATCATATTTTAACGCGCCTTATAGCAATTTTCTTCAAAAATGCATATTGCATGATAGATACATTTCTCGCCAAAATTTCTGATATTTAAAATTTAAAAACTGAATCGATGAATTATTTTCAAATCAAATTATATGGATGACTTCCATAATCGTATTTTATACATTTTACCATGATATGGTGTGTATTCTCGAGAGAATAAATCGAAGGTGCAGAAAAAAGTTTGCGGAAATTGAAATAATTTTTTGAGCTAAGATACCGGAGATTTAAAGACTATTTTAATCTTTGCAGAATTTGTTAACGAATCTTTTTCTAAAATAATATGCTCTTAAGTTAGATTTCAAGACGAAATATATTAATTCTATTTCAAAAAGTCATCATTCTCCTATTTATTCAAAATAAACAGAATTCATATGGAAAGGCATAGTATCATATGTGATATACTGCTTATGCCAATTAATATCATAATAAGGAACTAACAAATATTTTTTGCTAATTAAAGATGACTAATGAGAATCAATCACATTGCCAAAATAATCTAAAGTAAGCAATGACTTGTCAGCCTCTTCTAAAAAATTAATGTTTTAGAACTAACATAAATATTTATATTTCGAGTTGTTCTCACAACTCTGATGAGAATCATAGAATTGCTTATTTTACTGGAAAGATATTCTGATGACTACAATCAAATGTCAATCATTTCTTTTTTGGTATTGATCATTGTAGATCAATATCATTTCATAAAAGATCTGTTTCATTTTGAGCAACGCAGATTCCAGTATTAACGGCTGCTTATGCGAGTGATATGCATGATGATATTATCTAATGATAATAAATAGATCAATGATTGTAACTTCCATCCTACTGCATTCACTGAGTTTTGGAGCATAGCGTTCGGTTAATCACAAGAATATTATCATAGAAAAAAATGAGGAATATCAAGCTGATATTAAGGAACTAATATAAAAATAATTAAAAAATGAACTAAGGAAAGAAAAAATATTCTATTTAGTTTTGTAAATAATGCATACCAGCATTTAATCATATCTCATTCATAAACATTGACGGCTTCATTCATTTCTATTTTTTTTCTTTTTTTTTTTTTTGATTAAATTTATTTATAAATGATGAATTGAAACTTTTGTGACTGTGAAAAATTTCACAAGTAACTTTTGACAGTTTCAAATTCTCGCATCTGCAATTACATGCACTAAACATGTTACTGCTCATGTTTGCAAATGTACTGATAATGATAATACAACGATAACAAATCGTAACAAATGGATATGATGTCAGCTGTTAAAAAAAGTAACAATGAGCAATAATATCGAACTTCCTAACTCATCTAAGTTTTGTTTATCACTCCGCTATAACAAAACTATCCACTTTTTGCAACAACTATTAGTACAGTACCAACGAGCTTTCTTCACTCACATGCAGAATTTTTCTACTGCAATATTATATAAATGTTATTCATTTGTATTATTTACTATTTTTTCAAAGAAAAAGTTTGATAGATAAAAGAAGGAGTAAAGGATATAAACCTGTTGAAGAGGAAGATGATAAACACATTCTTGATTCTCTTGGATTTTGATGCTTTATCCCAACTTCACTTAATTCATCTTATTCCTACTCTCTCCTCCTTCTTCCTCTAAAATGATCACAATAAATCACACAGCTTTTATTGCATCAAATACAGATCTCTCGAATATTCTGATCAACAAACCATATTGAAAAATTAATGCAGATTTTAATGCTTTTTAATGAATGAAACTCTTAGTGAATTCGGTTCTGTGGGAGCAGTCACGTGGATAATTTAAACATATCTTGAAATTTATTTGAAATGAAGTAAAGATCAAATCTTCTCTTTTTCTTGAAATTGTTTAGTATATCATAAAATCAAAGGAAAATAAAAAAAAAAGCAATATGAAGAAAAATAATTTTCTGACAGAGTTAAAGCATAAAACTCGCAATAGTTTAGACATTAGTTTGTTTCAATCTTCATTACAAATTTGATCTATAACTTGCCTGCACACTCCATTCATGAATAATACAAAGGAGAAAATGAAATGTTGAATGGATAGATGAATGCTTCACAGACATCCAGAAATCAATTTTGGTTCCCACGATAACTTTTGAATTTGCTACTATTATTGAATCTTTTGTAGTTTTTAATTCTCCCTATTACTGAGAAAATCAATTTGTTTATGAGAAATTACTAGTCAAACTGTGTTTTGCAGCAGACCAAGTATAATCTCAAATATAAGCATGCATCATAGCAATTCTCTAATGGATGTCAGTTTTTTTGATTGAAAAATTCATTGACTCAGTTATTAAAAAAATATCAATTTAAAGCAGAAAAGGTCAGACCTGGTGTTTCTAACAGGAAATGCAATTTCAGACATCAAATGAAATCAGCTGGAATTAAAGCCATTTTTTTGGCTCACATTTTAAATTTATAGAATATATAAAGCAATGCATGCATAACTGCACTCTCCTGATCATATCCTTGGCAAATCCATTTCCAATTTCAGTCAGAATTGTCGAAGCGAATAATAAATTGGATGAAGTAATAAATTTCTAACTTATATTTATTTGAAAAAATTACTTAGTTGTCGGAAAATCGAAATTAGTTATATTAGTATATGTTGTCAAGGAAATTATGTTAGTTTATATTGTTAAGGAAATTCAAATATTGGCAATTTGCGCTTCTTGTTTACATTGTCTCGCACCAATAACACTTATTTTTTTTTTAATCTCTTTGTTTAATGTCGAAATTTGAATTTCTTTGTATAAAACAGTCTGTTACTGACAAGACTAATTGTCAACAATATTTTCTGGACCAACAACAACACTTCTTCTGGATTAACGCTCAACTCACAAAATTTTATTATTTTCATGCTCCTACCTCCTTTATATAACCTTTATTTTTATTCTTATTAATCACGCTATAATATCATAATTTTGTTATTCGCGAAGCTTATAATTAACAATAAAATGTTTGCCATTAAACCTTTTCCGCAGTCGTTCTACATCTTTCAAATAACTATATCAAGCTCTCCCAAATAATCTTCTTAAGATATCTTCCAAAAGGATTCAAATAATTTCCAACAGTAGTTTCCCGAACTTCCTGTCCTTATCATTCAGACTACGTCAGTGATCGTTTATTTGATCAGTGCTTAACACTAGATCATGATATACAGATGAACTTGGGATCTTAAGCATACAATCTTGAATGTCATCGAAAAAATAATAAATATTATATTGATGGCTTTCAGGAAAAAAGTTAAGTGAACTTTTTTTTTCCAGTAAGGCAACACATATCCAATTGAACTTTTCAGAGTTGTTTAAGTTTAGCAAATTCACTGAATCGATAGTTCGGAAATCTAAAATATTGCGACCAAATGGTCACTACAAAATAAGATGCTCAGCTACAGAAATTATTTTAAGTTGCTCATTTTTTTAAAATTTGATTAGATATGTGGCTTTTCATTTATGACTACTGATAAGTTCGCAAGATCTCGCAAGTGAATAAGACTTCTAAGTTCAGCAGACTAGAATCCGATGCACTAGATTTTCTAAAGATGTACTTTTCATTATACAAGTGCATCATCTCTTTGAAGGTCTCGTAAATTGGATTTGGGTTTGAAAAGCTTATTGATGAAGATCATCCGTGACACGAAGATGATGTCTTTGACCTTTCAGCATGAACAGTATATTCAGAGGACTGTCATCCTAGGCAGTCTTGATGATCTTCTGTTAGCCCTTAATTCAGCGAGCACTTAGCTTCTTTGATCCAGAAATTTGGTAAAATTAAGTATGCAGAGATGACATTGTATTAAGGATAGCTAGAGTGAAAAATAATTTGAGTATAGAGGAGTTAGCTTGAGTTAGTTTAATGGGCTTTCCAAAAGTGAGCTGAAATTTTAACCAAAATTTAATTTAATTAGAAACAAAACAAAATAAAATAATAACATCCATAGTATTGTTCAACCTTAGACTATTTTGAATACCATAGATTTGAAGCCTAGAATATTCCTGAACTTGCAAACATTTCGTTTTGTCAGGCGATAAACACTAATTTATCATTGTAACAACTTCATTGATTCCATTTTTGTTATTTTCTCTACGACTTAATCAGTGATTAGGAATCAGCTTAGTAACTAGAGTCTGATAAAAAGATTTGTGCAAAAAAGAAGCCAGCTATTTGCCAAGTTGTGTAATCCAAATATTTTACTTCAATAATATAATGACTAAATTATCTGCAATGTTTATTACAATTAAATTTCAAAGTAATTTCTAGCTGGGAAACCAAAGTTACTTATAAATATGGCAAGATCATTTGATCCAAAACCTATTGATTTCGTGCCTTAAAGAGCATAAAAATATTATAGAATAAGATAAAAACTTTCAAGAATGGAAGTTTGATGTCAGCTCAACAAGTTCGTCAAGCATAAATATTGGCACTGACAAAATGGCAAAAATAAGTCGAGGATTATTTATGTAGTTCCCAACCATGATTTATGTGGCATGCACCGCCTTTCTTAATTAAAAATCTCCCAGGTTTAGGGAGACATAGGAATTTGAGAAGGAGACGGGAAGGCGTAAGTATAAGAGGTCACTGTAAAAAGTACACATTTCATGGCTGAAGCATGAAACAGGAAATATCGAGAATTATTCCGAATGGCACAATATCAGTTATCATTCACACAATCATCTAAAGACAGAAAGTTTCTCAAACATCTTTAATTGGTCTATTTTCAAACAAGATAAAAGATTTCTAGCGATTTGTCATGGGCCAACGTGTCAGGTGGTTGGTTGTGACGAAGGAGAAAGCAGCTGATAGTCATTAAAGTTAAACACTATACAACATTAGACATTTATAGGGATTTTTAAAGTCAATTTAAAGATTTAATCTGCATTTTCTCCTTCATTTCCATCTCTTGGAGATTACAAAGTTTCATTACGAAAAGTTTTTTCTACAAAGGAAAAAGCTAGCAGAAAGCAACTGAGCAAAATAAGTCGTATCGCTTCCTTTTATTTCTCTCTAATTCACTGTCATTGGCAATAATAGTTCAATGATTAATGATGATTTCAATTAATTTGTACTTCTTCTTTTCAATAATTCTGAAGCTTTTTAAAGTTTTGCAAGCGTGAGCTAGAAAGAAACAAAAAACTGAAAGGAATATCCTGCTGATTTGAATTGGGAATACATTTTAAATTTTCCTTCAAGAATATTTAGTTTTGTCCCTCAGAGAGAGTTGGGATAGATATATCATGCTTGATAACTTTCATATGAGCATTTTTAAACCAATAATCTTTAACGTCTCATCAGCACAATTTGTCATATTGGAAAGAGAATACTGATGATTCCATAAAATGTGACAAAACTGAAAGATATGAACTGTTTGCAGCAGAACTGAAATGAAAAAATCCTTGGAGACGAAGAAAAAGCAGTGGGATTTTCTGCAATAATAGAGTAATAAAAGGCTGATTATAGGATAATGAGAGAAATAAAAGATTCCTGGAAAAGCTTGAACTTTGGTGACACAAACAACAAAAAAGAACACTTCAAATTCAAATGGTCTGCTTATCTAATTAACTTATTTAATTCTAAGTTCAGTAATTCTAAGTAAGTCAGTTAGACAAGTGAAAAATAAGCAGACCATTCAAAGTAGATAAACAAAGTTTTTCATGTGTCAACAAATAATGATGTTTTAAAGGCAAATTATATTTAAAAATCACTTTCAATACAAGTTTAATTGAATTGCCTGGCAAAACTGAATACAATTCTAACAAAAGGTCAGGCTTCACAATATCTTTGAAAGCTTTTTAATCACAATGAAAGTCTAAAAATTGACATTCATCGTTCAGTCTTAAAAACACATTTTCATGTTCCACCTTTTGTTTCAACTTTGTGGCAGAAAATTATTTGATGTCTCATCCCTTATTTCAACCCTCAGAAGTAAGGATTGAAAAATATAAAGTTCTCCATTCCTTTATTTATTTGTAGATGCTAAAAAATCTTAAACACAATCAGTGTATTGCTTATTTCATGCTTCACTTACTTTTAAAAACCAATAAATTAAAATAACTTAGCATAATTAAATGATTAAAAATAAAAATTCTCGGATATTCTTATTAAAGCGGAAGCCCAGGCATTTGTTTCAAATCTTTATTTTGAAATTAATTTGAAAAAAAAAGAAAAACAACGTCAGGTGCGATATGAATAAGTAAGAACATACAAGCTTTCTTTATAATTAATTTATTTCGTTGTTATTTGTTGAGTTGTGTGAGTAAATTAATGACATTTAAAAAGAACAATTAAAGTTAAAACAATCTATCTGCTGTTTATACATATTGTTTATAGCCTTTTAGCTCTTTTTATAACTTCAAATAAGTGAGTAAGTTGAAAGAAAACTGTTCAAGTTTTTTTACTTCTTCGGTGACAATGTCAAGTTGGCTGCCAAACCATTGCAATTGAAAGATAAATTTGAGGAAAGGTTAACGGTGAATGAATTAACATAAGACGACTCTAGAACATGCATCGTTTGTTCAAAAGAAATACTTTCGAGCATAGCATTGATTGATGCATGCCAATAAAGCAACAGAAAACAAGCGAATGCGAAAAGTTAATATTTAATTGACTTTAATGCTCAATAGTTGTGTACGAAAGGAAGAAAGATTAGCTAACTGACAATGGCGACCTTTTCTCGAGTAGAGATCATTGCTTTATGCAGCATGCAGCGGACGAATTAAAAAGCAATTGGTCAGCTAACTCTGGCAGTGATGACTCTTTCTCGAGCATTAAGTTGTGAGCAGGAAGTAATTTACTCCTTCCCAGCAGCATCTGTTGAAATGTGGTAGACGAATGATTCTTTGAATAAGGAAGGCGTTGATGCGACAGAAAGATAAGAGGTTTGTCTATTGGAAAGTTATTAAAAATTTGCTCAGTTCTGGCTTGATCATGTCTCATATGTTTGTGACAGATATTTTGGTGTGTTCTTTGAACTTTTGTTGAGACGATTGAAGTTTATGCATATTTTGAAGCAAAAAAAGGTCAATGAATGCATATTTAAAGAAGAATTATAGCCTAATGTAACAATAAAATTTTACTGAAGCATTGAGAATAAGTTGGAACTGACAAGTTTTGCCTGATAGCGATTACCGCCATAACCAGAAACCACTATTTCTGGCATAGAGATTTCTGGATCAGTGAAATATCGTTTGTGGTGTCAGAAATGCGCCTTTCTTTTTCTGAATAAAAAAAAAATTGCGGTTTTGAGAATTTCGCCGCTTACTTTCTAGTGTTCTCTTGGGAAATGCAAATAAATATTATTGTTTAACGTTTAGACAAATTGCTTTTCAATTTGCAAAAAGATGCAATGATATGCGAATTCCTCCAAATGCGATAACTGCACATTCATAGAAGTTAAAATTTTTAGGGGAAACAATTCTAAGCAATGAAGTAGAGCGAATAATCTTTTGCCTACAATCATCTCTATAATGTTTCAATGAAATTCTTAAATAAAAACTTTGGAATAAAGATTTCCCCATCCGAAAGAAGTTCATTCATCTAAGTTGTGCACAAAATAGTCAAACTTAAAATCCTGAATAACCAGTAAAACAACCTGAACAATTTGATCGTCAAAATCATAAATCAAAAGTCTTAGATTATATAAAAATAAAAAGAAGGTCGGGAAGAAAATCCTCATTCCAATAAACATCATTTTTTATAACTTTTCAGGCCAATATTTCAAAGAAAACTTAAGAAATTAAAATCTGTGTGAAACTGTTATTTTTTCAATATTTTTTTTTCCGCTAATTTTGAAGAAGTCAGTGATCAATCTGTTTTGTTGGAACTAATCATTCGATCATAATTTTAAAATGTTCTTTTATATAATACATAAAAAAGAGTTCTCTCCCTGTTATTGATAAACATGATTAAGAAAAAAAAAAAAAAGAAAATCAAAGAGAAGAAGCAAATATAAACATCACAGAATTTAGAGAACACTCATCACTTAATCACAGAATTTGCTAATTTTATCTAACTGTTCTTCTCATCTTGTTTTTCAAGAAATAATGAAGTGCTGATGTCGTCGTCGTCACTGCTACATACGGGATTCAAATTTTTTTTTTTGAGGAAATTCTGCTTTGCTCTCACCGCTCAAACTAAGCGAAAATAGTTTTTGCTTTAGTTTTCAAATCTTTTTTTGATTAGATACAACAAAGTAATTTAATTCAGCATTTCAAGTTATGAATTTATGTAATCTGATTTTTCGATTGTAATAAAATCGAAATTTATTTGATTTCATTGGATATAAGTTTAAATTTCTATTAAAACAACTGGTTTTTCTTGGCAGTTCACTCGGTTTTTCTCATTCCTCAAATTTCCAATTAAAGCTTGAAGGACGCAATTTAGATTCAGAATGATAGTTTGGTAATAAATGAAAACAGCAATACAAGTAGAAAAAAGTTTATTCTAGTGCTGAAATTAAAAAGAAAACTATTGCGGAATATATAAACCAGTGAATAACAAGCATTTTTTTGATTGAACACTTCTATCAAATCATGAATTACCATAAATTGTAATAAAAAGTTTTGAAATGAAGCCAGAATGATAAGAACAAATCAATATTAAAATAATTGTGCTTGACATTTGCCCATATGTCATTAAATCGAGTTTTTATATTTTGATTTCTATAAAATGATGATCAATGATTCTGATTAAAGGATATGGTAATATTTTTGGTTTCTGGATTTATGAATTCTTAGACCTAAAATTCTTGACTCCTGATATCCGTCCGTTTTTCTTTTCTGTAGGTATAAAATAAAAGGTCAATTCTAGCAACTAAAACAGAAAATTCAACGATGCAGATAACTCCCCATATTTTTCTCGAAAATGAAAATTTTAGGCTCATTTTTTATAATTTATTTATGACTTAAACAATGGTAAGAAAATTTCTTTCACTACGATTGGATACGATTTTGAAAATTAGAATTAATGAGGCAATGGCGCTTCTTCGTTTTTCTTAGTTTTTTAGTCGTCTTAATGAACTAGATGTTATTCATACTTGCAAGAATTATCGAATTCTACCATTTTCTTCATCAATTCCTAGTGCGAATTATCAATTAGTGCTTTCTCGATGAAGATGGTGACTTACAACAGGTAATCAAAATCCCGAATATCATATCAAGGAATGGCTCATGAAGAAAAGGCATCAGCCACATACTTTTGTGTTAAATCATCGAAATGTATTTTTTTGAAGCTGCAATTAAAAAGTTACATAGTTACTGGGGGACATATTTTTTATCACTACACCTTGATATTTCGATTTCCTGATTGCAGATTACTTGATGCGAGAGCAATTGCCGTGAATTACTGTAATAATGATAGGATAAAGGTAAGGGCGATGAGGAGAAGAAAATCTAAAAAGGATTAGTGAGGATTGCTAAAGACAAAATGATTGATTTTAAGAGAGAAAATTTTGGAAAGAGAAAATGAGGGAGTTGCAAATCGAATAAGACATTCAAGTAGAGTTTAAGATGCAATACTTCACATATCCTTCTAGGAGAAACGAAAATAATTTAACAATGAAGTTGTCATTTACATCCAAATCAAGCTACAAATCGATACACAGTCAATACACAACAGCGGAAGGAAGCAAACGTAAGATATATTATTTCCTTCAATTCTACTTTTATCAAAATCTTTGATCAAGTAATTCGATAGTTCAACCATGTTGCGTAATAGGTAGATCTTCAGATGACAGAATCACAACTTAACGTCTGTAACTTTGCTTTGAAAATTGAATGATATCCATTGGTCAGTCATCACTTTCTGTAGCTTTTGTACAAGCCTTCCAGGTGACGAGCTTAAGTCGAAAAGTCTTCTCTTTTACATCATATTGTAAATGAGAGAGTTGTGAAATTCTTCAAGATATATAGGGAGAAATGAACGCTTTCTTTAACATGTTAATGTGAGGAATGTCTTCTAAACATATACAAGCTTTATGGTAGAATATTGTATTCTAGACCATGACTTATTCATAATATTTCTGGAAAGTTGTCGTTGTTTAATTTGGTTTATCGATTTCTCTTCTGCTTTGAGTGATCTTCATTAATATCTAATAAAGAAATTCGTGGATTCTGCAAATCTTTCATTCAAGTGTCAGTGAAATAAACACTGGCTGCATCATACACATGTATATAGATATATATTTTTTCTTTTTAGTCTTTTTGATAATTTTTCTATCTATAGTGATTATTTATGTACGGAAGTATAAATTATGCGTAAGAAAAGCATTAGTCTGTTAATTTACAAAATGAAATAAAATGAAGCTAAAATAGGTGCATGTGACTTTCAGACTGTCCAATGAAACAAATATAAATGCCATTTGAGGTGGATGCTTTGCTAATGACATGAATTCAAGTTCATTTACTGATTGTCCAATGTCTCATCTCACGATGGCTCTCGAGATGCCAACTCTGATCCATATATCAATAATCAAGTGCACTGATCTACTGACTAGCAATCAGCAATCTAAGTAGCCATCATTCCAGAAAGTGAGTATCAATTGCCCGATGATTACACCCTTTTTGCATAAATTAAAAAGGAAGTCGGTCAAGAGTTAGGAAAATGGAGCGAAGAACAAAAAGAAGCGAAACGAAGAAAAGTAAAAAATATGAAAGTATGCATGGGAAATAAAGGAACATTCACTAACTAATTTTATAAAATGAAAAATATTTATAATATATCTTTCAATTCCATACTTCTTCCTTTATTCTTTCATGAAAAAATTTGAATACCTAAGATTTAAAGAGTAAGAAAAGGAAAGATTGGAAGAGAGGAGGGAAAGCGAAGGACACAACGATCATATGCGACATTTTGCGACTGTCGATTGGTCGAGATTTGAAAAGACCATAACAATATGGCCAAAATGAAAAAAAGGCAAAAAAGATGAGAGAATTAGGCTGTCAATAACGACCGAACTTTTTTTTTTCCTGTGTCTGAAAATTAGACAGCAAAATTGTTACAATAGCCTGGAGCGATAGATTCTGGCAAAAAGTTGGATGAAATGAATACCAACAAACAATAATTCACTGCAGGGGAGGTGGACGACAATAAGTGGCATTACAAACAAGCACTTTTATCCTAAGAGGTATAGGGAAAAAAAGAGAAAATTGTTCTGAAATCGAGTGGGAAAAAAGGACAATTTTTAACTGTGAATTACATAAATTGGATAAATTTATTTTCCAATTTGCAAACCAAAGAATTTATTGCATAGACCGGAAGTAATTCTCCCAAACTTTTAAGTCCAAGCAATATTTTTGAGAAAAAAAAAAAAAAACTTGCGAAAAACATTGTTTGTCGACTTAGGGGTGACTGATTCTTTGTAAATCTTATTTTAACTGCACTAATTTTCTCAAAATTGGCCAATTTTTTTGGAAATTTTGATAAGACAAATTCCCAATTAAGTGATCTATGAACGATTGAATAACTTGTCAAATTTAATCACATAAAGATAGCCGTTACTAAGTAGATAGATAGCTAATGTTTTATGTATATGGTTATAACAACAGCAAATTATTATATATTGTCTTTAATTGATTCAGTATAATCAAAATACTCTAATTTACTTTCTTCAGCTTCATAGACAAAAAAGCCGGTTATCCACCGTGGATATCATTTCGAAATATTGAATTCCTTAAGCTATTAGTTTCATGCCAACGAAAAAATCCTCATTAATTAGCTTTAAGAAGAATAGCTTCGTGAATACTGTATGAGAAAAATCAGCAAAGTCCATTAAATGCAAATAAAAGCAAAAAATATTGGCAATATCCTCATGAATTAAGTGATCAAATATGATCACTTTTAGGCCAAATCACGATCAGTGACGTTCAGAAGCAATGATCTTCTCTCGTAACAAAAAATATTTTCTTTTTTTTTTTTCTTAGTTTGTGTTTATGATATACAAAATATCAAGTCAAAAATGAACTTGCGAATAGAGAGAGAAGTTTAAATTAATAGATAAGTCATGACACAAATTGAATGCAGGAAAATGTGAAATCCAGCCCTTGGCAATTCGTTCAATTCGTTATCCAAACAGAAAGACTAGTTGCTATAAAAAGAAAAAAAAAATTCATTAAAAAATGCAATATGCTTATAATGAATTTCTCATTTTTCTTGATAATCCTAAGACACATATATATATATATATAGTTTTTTAATATATTTATTCACATCGGTGCATAACATATGCACAACATTATCTCTACAGCATTATTGCTGAATTGTTTACGATGTTTTAATTATGAATCACTCCTTTTACTTTTTTTTTGCATCTGTCGCAACGTATTCATGGATTTAGACTTTTTCCCTATCTATTTAGAAATGCACCTCGACATTTTACAGACCATGAAGACAATTTAAAAAAAATATTTATTGCAGGTAAAATTTTTGGATAACCTATATAAATAAAAACGTAAATGTTCGTTGCTCGTTTCCACACAGCCTTTCAAGGTTTCCAACGTTTTCACACAATATTTCCACAGAATACGCAACGTTACAACATTTCAAGTTCTCCATCGATTGATTTAAAATTCTGACACAACGTTGCATTTGAATAGGTGCCCATTTTTATATAGATAAAGCACAATTTAAGGACTTTCGGAGATTTAAAATCTTGAAGAAATAAACATATACATTTTTATTTATATGGACTAGCTGGAGTTCAGCTAATTTATAATAAAAATTATTAGTCATACAAACTCAGTTCACGATCGACTATTTATCTAATTGTCCGATATATAAGGTAACTGTTCGTATTTTCAAGTTTTTTTTTTTTAACACTATGAAACTTCTACTAATTTCTTCCATATACTGCCATGAAAATGCTTTATTAGTGTGTATATTTCCATTAATGTAAAATAAAATATTACTCTTCTTATATGATGATCACAACCGGCATATCTTAATGTTTAAGGATGGATAAAATCAATCACAATATATTTCATTTTATAGCAACATACATAAGACAGTTAAATTAGTTAAATGAATAAAATTCACTGTTCAAAACATGAAGTGTTTTCCATTGCATTCGAATACCGACTTCGATGATATCTTCTGCTGTTCAAAAATTATATATAATTAAGATCGATATTTGAATTCAATCGTCCATTGTACAAGTTTTTTTGTATTCCAACTGCCACAAATTCAAGGCACTTTCATTATCTAGCATTGCAAATAACGGTTTCATAGGATGCCATCTAAATTTGCATGCTTCAGGTTGGTGAGGGTACATCTTGGGATAACGCTTAAAATATATAATTTTAAAACGAAATCACTGATACATATTAATTTACAATCTCTATGAATTTCACCCACATTAAAAGTACCAAATAATATTACAAACTTGAGGACAATGCATTTCCTGGTGCATTTTGCAACACATGACGGTTCAGGTATTTGAAATATATCCCGTAAATCGCATAAATTGATTCTGAAATTGATAAAAAAGGATGGGAAGAGAAAAATAAACAAATATGCATAGTCAGTTGAAGTCATAAAAAAGAAGAAAAAGAAACGAAATCTTCGAAAATTAGTGGCAGTTAAGTAGAGTTTCAAAACAATAATAAAAAAACAAAAAATGATAGATCAATATTTTCAATTTTCATTTTAATTTGATTCTCAGAACTTCCCTACCTTTTTTCATCAGCAATAGCCATAAACCGTTGTGATTCAGCAATACGAAGGCACAAAATTGGTCGCGTAGAAATCCTTTTAGTTATAATTTTTTTGGTTGATAATGTATCATATACATGAACTTCACCGCTTCCATCACCACGTACCAAAATCCGACCGCTACCATCCACGTGAAAAGCACCCGCTACTTAAGAAAAATTACTGAAGATTTTTACGGCTCGACAGCACAACATAATATATATTTCTATTTATATTTATTTTGTGGAAGAGTGAAAAGACTTTTTCTTCAGAAAATAAGAATTATAAAAGACATCTCTAACTTAAACCTTCATATTATTTTGATATAACGAGTATCGAAATTTCAGCAGATCTGATAAATTAGTTAAAATATAGGAAGAGAAGAAAGTTAGCAGGGGCAAGATGTGAAATAGGTAGCAATGAATGGATAACTTAATACTTAATTAATTTTTAGCAATGAATTTAATGAAGACGTGGGAAAAGATATTCAGAGAATTATGATTTGCTATGCTCTGTCCTACTTTCTTGTCTGTTAAAAAATACATACAAAAAATAAACCTCCAGGTTTTATAAGTGGATCGAATACTTTGACAGCTTCTGTGACACGCGCATCCCAGATACGGATCGTTTTATCAGTCGATGAACTGGCGAACAAACAACCACCCCATGTGCAAAATGCTGTTACTACACCTACACATAAGCTTGGATTTTAAGATGCTATTTTCCGATTTAAATTAAACTTATTTTTCCTGTTGATTAATATTAGATTTAATTCTCCACTTCTAAATCATATTTTCCTTTTATTTTTTTCTCCAATCTTAATTTTATTGCACGGTCCTTTTTTCAAAGATTTATGTACTTTTTTTTAAAAAATTTTTTCGCGAAATTAATTACTTACAATAGTTTTAGAGTATAATTTAACATAGCATTTAAGAAAAGAATTACGATGCTTTAAAGCATTCATTTCTGCGATTTTTTTTCCTGAAATAGTCTTCCCTTTTAGTTAGTAGTACCTACATAGTTTTTTATTCAAATCAGTATCAATATATTGAAAATTAACTAATTCTAATATGTCCACATACTTTTCAGTAGCGCAAATTGCCATCGGTATCCTCCCTAATCGAGATAGCTTCTAACCTTTATGACCTTTCAATATACGGAATGAAGTGCCCGAAGAGCAATCGATCATACAAATTTGACGACCCACACCGGAGAACAAGATATTGGAATGACTGGCTAAATCCTCCATAAAGGTAAGTGCTCGCACGGGTTCATTCATCGACATACTAATCCTCTGGTTTCCTGAATTTATTTTAATTCATTTCAAGGCCTTGTCGATCATGATAATGAAGCCCACAAACATAAAAGCTCTAAAGCTTTCCTGATCTTCATTTATAGATATTTAATTATTTCTTACCATTTAACACTGATTTATTGCAAACGCTATTAGAACTGATTACTCAAACACAATACAAAGACGAAAAAGAAGACTAAATGGTGAAGATTTCACAGCAACATCTACTTCATTGAAATTTTAAACTCAAAATTATTGCTCCATTTAGACCTGATTTAGATAGATCCGTTCGAAATGAAGACAGTTCAATTTTATTCTCATTGGAACAAGTAGCAATCAAGTCGGCTGTTGGATTGAATGCAATGTCGGTGATTTTGGACTGATGTCGTTCGCACGAATCTGATACCATCAGTTCTCCATCCCTTAATACTCAGCAATAAAATACAAATTTTGTGACTGTTGAGTAAATTGAACTTTTAGTCCCCAGCAAGGAAAGCTGGAATTAACAGTATGTATTAATAACTCCTGTTTACTACATATATAAATATCGTTGTCTCTTCAATTTTCATCTCCGCAAATACGGCGACTTCCTCTAATTTTCTCAACTTTCTAAACCTTTCCTCTTCATATCTTACGCATCAAGCATTCGATTAAAGTACAGAAAAAGGTACAAATAGCAAAGAAATGACTCACGAAATGCATAACGTAATGAGTTGACCGTTAGCTTGACCAATCAAAAAAGAAGAACCATCAGGACTGATATCGAAACAGGATGCCTTCTGATTCAGGCAACATTTTGCACTCTTCCATGTTGGCTTGCTCGCAGTCTGCAAATTACATTTCATCAAGAGACAGACTATATGATTAGCACCATTCTGTCTTCATTTCTAAATACTTAAGGAAAAAAAATTGAAATCACAAATTTCTATCATGCTCAAATTTCAAAAATCTATCGATAAAGATTTGTTGGAAATTTTATTTCCCTTATTCAATACCTTCTTTTCGTTACTAAATTATGACACTCTTTTTACACAGTACTTAGTTATCTAATATTAATGCTGATTTATTAATATAACACATCAAATAATGATATAACTAATAATTTCAATTATAACCACAATTATTTAAATTAGATTATAATTTCAAAGCTAGAAAAGAATTGCAAACGTAGAGCAAAGAGATTACCTGAGAGAAAAGAGTACGAAAGGCACTAAAATTAGGAGACGACATGCTTTTTTAAATTATTTCCATGCAATTTTCAACAATACAGCCTTTTCAATTCCCGATCATCAATCTCACATCTACAATGAATAAAATACATGAAAAAAAGAAATGAGACAAATGGATGTGAATGGACGATAGAAATGAATCAGCGGCGATGTCTTCAACACAGTTCAATTCATTTCGCTTTGACATCTCATTTAGTTTGGGAAGTAATTTAACATTATTTCGGCGATTTTGTTTATTAATTTCACTAATACACCATTTTTTAAAATTCAAACTCTGTTCTCCTTCTCTCTCTCTCTCTCTCTCCCTTTCTCTCTTTGTGCTATTTTACTGTTTATGTACTTTTCACATTCATTATTTCAATCTTCCATTATATTACAAAGTTCTCTTTTTACAGCATATTAAATTGATTTCCATATGAACACGGTTGTTGAAGGGTCGAAGCGTTTATTAGGTTGATTAGCGCTAGCATGAAGGATAAGAAATTGTCCAATCAATCAATGCTATTTCCTCAAGACAGTAGTAATGACGATAAAATGGACTAGTAGGCAGTAGACCACATTAATAAGCCACTAAATAAAAGAAGAGATTTATTTTTTGCTCTCAACCATCACCAATTTGGATTTTAATAATTTGAGGCGGAATTAATTTTGTTTGATCTTACCAGTCAATAATTCTTAATTATAATGCTGTAACTCACTGCTTTTATTTAATTCCAATTTTTTTTAATTGTCAGTAATTTTAAATTTCAAAATTAGCATATTCTTTCAGCATCATTCTGATTTTAAAACTTAAAATTACTAGCAATTAGAAAAAAAAAAAAAAAAGAGAAGAATTTGTAAGAAAGATCTCCACTGTCGTTGAAGTCGAGAATAAAAGAAAGAAAAGAGCAAAGGAAACTAAAAAAGAATGATGTAAGAATCAAACTTTGCAAGAAGAAATCGAATAAAAGCAATTTATAGAGAGTTTCTAAAGGTCATAATCAAAGTGCGCCATCAACCTATCAATAAAGTTCGTTTCATTCATGCAAGATCCGCAAGCCATTTGAATTGAAGTTTACTAACTTTTGTAACATATATATAACATCTTTTCTCGACATGCTTTCTTGAATTCTTTCACATTTCTTCATCACCATAAAATTTTCTGGTGAACTTGAGTTAAAATAATTGTTTCAGATGATTTCAATAAAAAACTTTGAGGAAAAATCTGGTGCCTTTTTTTTTCGATTTCAAGAAGCTCGGGTGGATATCACTCTATTTTCATCTTCATTCGATCTTAAAAAATCCAATGAAATTTGTAATAGTAGATAATAGAATAAGGAATGCATTAAAAGTTATAATATCAGTCGATAATAATTCAGTGAAATATAAGAAGTAATGAGAAAAAAAGTGGGATGCGACGTTCATAATAGAATTAACTTATTAAGCCTGAATAATAAATTATTCAAAAAGAAGAAAGTAAAGCGATTGATAGATAAACGGATATATTCATTAACAAACTCGCAGATTACATCAAAACTAGTTCAAAGATGATGGATGGGAATGGTACGAATTGCAAACGAATATATAATGCATCAATGAGGAGATAAATTTAGAATGGATATGATGAATAAAGATATAAAAGCCGTATTTGGCACTGAAAACAAATTCTGAGTGAAAAACCTTGCATATTTCAATTTTGAAACAGACATTAGCATTCCATTCCATTTGTGATAGGTACAAACAACAAAAGTTGAATCCTTAATTTTTCTCAAGATATCATTTTATTCCACACATATAATGCTAAAGGAACGAAGAATGACATGTCCATGTCCTTTTTATCCACCATCCATAAGAAATAATGGCCAAGTATATTTCCTTGCAAGCAACTTGTTCCCATTGCTGAACAGCATATCAGCGAAAGAGAGATATGCTATCTCTTCATAACCAAATTATCAGTTTTCATTTCTGGTCTAAAATGAGAATTAGCCTCTACCACCATGGAACAAGATTGTTCGGGATTAAATAAATGAGTAAACAACGAACCTTTAAAATCATTTCTTTCCATTTTCAATTCAATTCTTTCTCTTTTTTCTTCCAAGTTTAAAGCCTTAAAATTTCATCCTTCTGAAACTTCAACTCATAAATAGAACTGCTTGTAATAAGGCAGATATAGATTGGACAAAAATAAGCTTACTGTTTTTGCTAGCGAAATATTGAAACAAAATGCTAAAAGCTAAAATAATCCAAGTTAGCGATTTCGCTTTAAAATTACCGCCTAACACTGATGCGACTCCTCTTATTTCTAGAATTTGAAAAACTTAGGTATTTTGTTCAACTCAGGAATCTATTCATTGAGAAGACCAACGTATCTGAAAAATGCAGCAACACAAAGATACAAGCTTATTGCAGCATAAGGTACGAACTTATTATTTCGATCCTGTGCTCCCTCCACCCGATCTTCTCCTTCAACACCTTTCACATCAGAATAAACTGCTCCATGACCTCTAGCATCATCAGCTGCCCTCAAAATTGTAAGTCCAGTAACTCAGCAATGCCAATCAATGTTGCCGTGCTTACTGATTCGTCCTGCCCATTTCCAATTCATGAAAGTGGGTAGGATGAATCAATTTACGAAACTTGGTTTTGTTATTTAAATATTTGGAACTAAGTACAAATCCAACACTAAATAGCTAAGTCTGCAGATCACTTGCAGAACTTTTTGAAACATCATCTTCAAGCGGATATACGATATTTTTATTTGGTTTAGGTTCATAAAGACGAAGGACGAGCTCGCAGCAGGAATTAGAGCAATTATAAAATATGAAATAGAATGTTAACCAAGAAACAAACCGACATTACCGAAAATTTGGAAAAAGCATCGTAAATCTCTCGCAAAATTATAAAGAAACTCCCAAAAATTCTCCATTTCCTTGCACTCATTTCTCTTTAGCTAACTTTCATTTTGAATCTATCTGATCTTCTTTTTTATGAAAATGGATAGCAATGCTACACGAATAACTGAACACAAAAATTAGGGATCGGAAAAAATCCATTATGAGACTTTATATCCATTTAAATTCTGGACTAATTCTGTAATTTTATAGAAATTTAATTATTTTATTGGTATTCATAATCTAAATTATACTTCTTCCTCTATTGCCAGATGGAAAAAACTTTTTATGATCTAACAACAATATACCTGATAAAATGAAAAGTACAGCAAATAGTTAATATAATCATTGGCAAAAATTTATAACGACAAAAGAAGACTGAAAGCTGATTAAAATGGAAAAACCCACCGTTTGAAATAGTAAAATATTTCATAAATTATCAAAACAAATGATAAAAAAGCACAAAGAAAGAATTAGGAGAGGATTAGCAATAAATGTTTTACCATAAAATTAAAAAGAAAAATAATGAAATACAACTGAGAGGCAGACTGTTAGCATTTCATAACATTAAGATCACGAATTGGAGCAACAATTAAACCACTCTGGCTTTAACTGAATTGATAGCACAGTGAATGTTTAGTTGTTAATATGCGCATAATGTTTTCACTTCTTAGCTTTTAATGACAGATTCTTCTAAAATATATTTCCGATTCGTGACCACCTGCCTATTTACTAATAACCGAATTCATGAATAATAAAAACAAACAACTGGAAAACTTTAAAGAGAGGTGCTAACAAATCAAATAAGTTCAGAGATTTCACCTGCTTTAACAACATAGATGAACTAAAATTCCCACCGAAACCTAAGGTGAGATATAAAAATTAATTAAATTTAAAAACTGCATATCTTGTATAATATTGTCGAAATACGTCTCCTCTTTTTAATAATCAATCCAATCATTTATTTTAAGAAAAACTCTCATTTCGACAAATTGCAAAAGTCATTTAATAACATAAATGGCTAGTGATGAATTAATTTATGATCCCAGTTAAAACTATCAAGATCTTCATAACAATCGATTCTTGATGTGCCGTACGTCCAATATTATTACCTGAAATGCATGATGTAATAGATCTTGAAAAGCAAATGGTTAACTCTTACTTGAATTATGTGAATTGATGAAGATAGGACAAATTAACTAAATTCAAATCTGTTTAATAGATTCCAAGGAAACTTACAAAATATATTCTAAAAAAGATAAAGGGAATATTAAAATGAGCAACAATGACTAACTGCCAAAACTCTAACCGTTCCGTCACTTGCTGATGCACCGACTTTGTCGCCTCTAAAATTCCAACCCACTTCGAAGATTCCACCATCACTTAAACTTCCTGTATGACTTTGAACTAACTTTCCTGACTGAAAATTTATAGATTTCAATTACTCAATTTACAGATGTCTTTAGCGCTAGCAAAAAAAAATTTTCAGCAACAAATTAATTCATAAGGCTCTGTCTATAGAGGGGATAAAACAAAAGTTTCAATTTAAAGAATTCACAAAATCAGACAAAATTTTTCTTTTTTCCTTTTTTTTTTCGTGATATTAAATTCACTAATTCACTGACTGACCAACACTAATTACAAATACAGTAATAAATTTTCATATGATTTTCAAACTGTGATTTGCGCGATATTTTGGCTATTAAAATATATTTAGGTTCTCAGGACTTCTAAAAAATTAAGGAATATGCAGTATTTCATAATGCTAGCAAAAAAAGCCCCAACCTGTACATCCCAAATATAGACAGAACGATCGAATGAACCGGATGCAATATACTTTCCATCAGGTGAAAAACCAACCGAATAAACTGGTTCTGTGTGTTTCGTTAGTGTTCGAACGCACATTCCTCGTTCAATGTCCCATAACCGAACTGTATGATCGAAAGATGCACTGCAGGAATACGTCTCTTCAGAAAATCATTTAAATTTTAATTAAACTTGAAATAGATATAATGCAATTTCTAGAAACTATCATTACATTGGGATTCTACAGTCACCAGAATTTTCTGAAAATTTCTATTACTACAGAAACAAAAAATTAACCTTGCAAGAGTATAACCAACTGGAGACCAGCGTATTGTATAAATCTCCTTATCATGTGCTTTTAAATTGTGTACCACATTTTCGTAATTCATTGACCATACCTGAAATAAATCTTAAACTAAAATGTACGGTCGAAGGACAAAAAAATTCTTATATCATTAACGTGTTTTCATGTTGTTTCTATAATTTCGCTTCACAAATTATGACATTATCTATTGCTTTTAAATAAATTATTACTAAATATATATTATTATGTGTTTTTATGAATAACCTATCGCCTAGACTTCAATTAAAGCAGACGTTATACCTATCTGATTATAACTGATGAATATTACCTTCAATGTCATGTCGTCAGAACATGATGCCAACAGCCGTGAATATACGTCGTACTTCACTGCATTCACTTCATTTGTATGTCCCTGCAATGTATTCAGCTTAATTTGATTAACAGAAATTGATATTAAAAACAGATCGCAAAGAAAACTTTCAGTGGCGGAACTGTTATCTAGTATAACACAGTCAATGATAAAATATATGATTAAAATTTCAAATCAATTGAAGAACTAGAAGATAAAGTGACAGCAAGAGGTACAAAAGTAGGAAAAACGAAAAGTTAACTGAATTTATCAAGACAAAAAAGTAATGAAGAAGATAATAAGTTTCACACTTCGTACTGATGCTACAAATCTTATAAATTTTAAGAATTTAGAGACTTAAGATTACCTGAAATGTTTTCAACGGTTTTTCGCAACCTAATTTGCATACATGAATGCACATATCCGTACTACAGGATGCAAATGTATCATCTGACATCCAATCAACATCCAATGCTGAACTACTGTGAAATTGAAATACTTGCACTTGAATTCCTTTAAGCGGGTCCCAAACAATGGTTGTCTGAAATCTCTTTTAACATGAAGAAATTTAATTAATGAGTCTAAATCTGGAAATTTACTTACTAACAAAACCTAAATATATGAAAAACAGAAAATTACATACCTTATCAACTCCAGCACTCAGAATCTTATCGCCCTTTTGGTTCCATTTCAGTGCAAAAATTGGACCTTTATGTGCACCCAGCGTATAACGTAGCCTTCCTCAAATAACAGCCAAATATGAATCCCTTCATTTATCAAAATGAAAACATACTTAATCAAATAGTAATAAATATTACAACCTACCATCGGTAGCCCAAACTCGAGCATAACCATCATAACATCCCGTTGCAAGTAAATCACCGGTACACTAAAAACGGTGAAATATAGCAAAATGCTTGAGTAGTAATAATATATTGGAACCAATTTTATTGATGGCATAAATGTGCTGCTTGGATCTAGGAATCCATCAATATAAGCGATCCTATCAAAACTGTTTCGCCAAGGAATGATTTCTCGGTATTCTCTAAGAATCTTAATGTCCCAGCATTACTTTAGGAATAACTTCGATTTTGTAACAATTTTTTTTGTCAAATTCCTGAGTCAAAATTTAAGACTTGCGAATCCGAAAAAAGCATTTGTAATTAATATGAGCAATATCGATAAATAAAGCGTATCCAGATATTCAAAAGCAGCAGAGCAACAATTGAATGTTTGTTGGTAAAAAACCAAAAAATAAGACTTTTTTGTGTCATTAAAATTCAAAACTGGAATGCTTGATACCATAGAAACTACGCAAAAAAGTTCGTTTATTTCACAACATATTTGAGTCACAAGTCAGTTTCAACTAAACACGTTCTAACCCAATTAAAGTTTGTTTCGTACCAACAGAAAATGATTACTAATTGAATAATGCACAGACGACACATTTACAGGCGGACAATTACGATCCTCATAGAATGCAATATTTGGGAAAAATTCATCAAGCAAAGAAATGTTAACGAACATTCCAATCAAGAGAAGTAACGTCCTTATTTGTAGGAGGATTTTTGTCATCTTTTTGCATACAATGTTTGAGCACTATTGAATTATCATGGATAGTTTGGCATGATGTTGTTGCTAGTTCTGAACCATGTACATTCCATATGCGTGCCGTACTATCACCGGATCTATAATTTTATATAAGATTTATACAGTAGCAAAGTATGAACTTGTGTCCATATTGTATGAATTCGCATCCGATGCTAATCTCAGCACTAATCAATCAATACTTCAAATATTGATCGTGCTTTATTAGTAAGAAAAACATGTCATATTTTGGTTAGAAAATGATATTGTTTTAGCATACACTGATTCAGCTCTTACTAATTGCGCAACATGATCCACTTCATAGAATAATCATTCTACATTATCTTTTTTGGGATTTCATTAAAAGTATCAGGGGAGTCCATATTCTAAACTCTTTAAGCTGCGATTCTTTCAAAATTAGGCTGAACACAAATTATCTGCCCTTACATGATCGGATTCACGGATTCATTCGTCTTTTTTTTCCGCTGCCTTTTATAACGAGATAAGATTAAGTATAGCTAGCCCGAAATCAATGACAATCTTCTTGAAGGGGAAACGCGAATGACATTGCCTAGCATACACCATTTCATTCCTACTCTTTCTGTCCAGTTAAAATACTTAAATCTGAAGAATTTCAAAGTTTACCCAGAAGCTATGAGATCATTTTTTGGATTCCACGTACAAATAAATACCTCGCTATCGTGTCCCTTCAGATACCGTACCTTAAATAAACAAATCCTGAAAAGATAAAACTTGGAGAGGATAGCTCAAGTTCATTGAATCTTTTGCTCTGCAACGTCCTTTTTGTTTCCTCTTCTAAAAGCAGCCATGTTGAGTTGCGAGCATTTATTTAATCACCTTATCCCTGCTAATTTCATACGGTCGATTTTCTAGCTGCGCAGGTGAAAGAATACCATTACCATTGTTCACGCGTGATTTTAAACCATCAATATCCATCGGTGTTCCGTTGAAGTCGCTGCAAATGTTGTACCTTTGTTTACGGTAAGATAACAAAAATCGTAATAAATGGTAAGGTTAAAGTGTTGACGATTGCACGAAAAAGAAAAAAACTGAAGAACTCAATTATTCCTATGTCACAACCAAAATTTTATAATAAAAAAATGATAAAACTAATCATTTCTCTACGATCAATGTTGACTAAGTGCAGTAATCTTATCAGCTATTGAAAAAATGTAGACTCTTTTTACTCGTCTTGCTTAATTGGAAAAATGATCAAAATGTAATATGAAACATTTTCAAACCTATCTGCCTTATATTTTACGTCGGAATCATCAGCAAATGCTGGATTTTCATGACATTTAATCAGATCAGTCTTACTTATAATCATAATTTGACCAGAAAGGTGTATTCAAAAAAAATTTACATCATAAACATGATTAGATAAAAATAAAAATAAGACAACTATTCTTAATAGAAACACATTGCTCTTGAAACCGATTTTTTCAATTTATTCCTGTGAGAAGATACTAAATTTTAAAGCTAGGCACTATAACAGTTGCTGACTTCTTAAAAGTATATATGATCCAGTAAAAAAAAGTCTATTAAATTTAGTAAGAAACTTTAGCATCTCATACTAAATTACCATTTCAACATAGAAAAATAGGTAAAAGAACATAAAATAATATTTGAAAAAAAATAAAATAAAAAATAAAACAATATTTGGCTCGGATTGTCGGGAAAGTGATTTTGTAGCATACAAACGAATCTTTGATAAAAAAAGGTTTATTTGTTGATGAAAAATAGGAGACAGCACTTACAAAATATCAGAGAAAATACAAAAAATAAATTTGATTATGGTGTTGGAATAGGGATGGATTTGATATTCGGGTTGAGCTGATTAGGCTAAAAGACTGAGGAATTGATCCGGGTTGTTGCGGAGAGTAGTCGAAGTGACTTGATTTGATATAAGTGATTTAAGTTAAGAAAAAGGGAAAAGCTCAAGAACGTGCAGTGAAACTGATCCGAACACAAACTGAAGGCCATTGTAAAAAAAAAAAAACACTAAAATGAGTTGAGAGTGAGTTATTATTTATATCCTTTGTATTGGGCGGAACTGGGAGAACTTGGGATGACGGGAAGTAACACAATTGGTTATTTTGTGGTGAAAAAGAAGATGTATGGGTAAGGTTATTTGATATGAGCAATTGGAGGAAAGGTAAGGAATTATCTGGTCACCAGACATAAGGGATTGATGGTTTTGTTAGGAAACGAGAAATTGTTGGTAGGTGAGGAAATGGTTTAATTATGAGACGCTTGTCAAATTTTCTTCCGTCATTCGGATACAGATGCCATGAGCTAGATGCTAACAATACGACTAATCTAAAAATTCTTTAAAAAGATAAGAGACAGCTAAAAAACATACCCATTGTTCGCCTGGGCAGCACGAAATTCAGCAGCAGCAACTTTAGCTTTGCCCATCAAGCCATTTTGTGATCGATCTCGCGATTCCCTTTCCCGATCCAGAAAAAACTGCTTCCCATGATGTGGAAAGGTGATAGTCGGTTGTCCTGTAATACTAGAAGTGGCAGGATGAAACTGCTGATGATTGTTGGACAATAACGTTGATGCACTGGTTGTAGGTACTCCTATAAGACTTGAATTTGAACTGCTACCATTACCACCAATTACGCCGGAGGATTGACCCATGCTGCCAAGAGGTAACAATGTTGCCGATGTTGAAGGGGAAACCTGAAACCAATAAGACTCTTCTAGAAAATACATTTATGCTATTCACTTGTTCCACCTTCTAGATCTTACGATCTTTGTCTCATACTAAATAGTTTACCTGTTTACAAATCCCATAATCCTTCCCTTCATCCTAATTTTTATTCCTTTATTCTAATTTTCTAACTGTTGAAACGATGAGTTCTTTCGGCAGAGATTAATCAATTATAAATGGTAACTAATTGATTTTGATTTACTGTAGTACTACTGCATAAAAATAAATGTTATACATAAAGAGATAAATTGTGAACCTTTAATTCTTTCGACTTCGAAACCGAATAATTTTGTTTTTCACCATGAACTTCGCGCATTTCTCGATCTCTCGATTGTTGTAGTTGCCTATCATCCTTAACGGTTGGATTCATCAACATCAATTTATTTTGCTGCTTCTCCTTGATTTTATAACTCGGCACGTCATTCAGAACTAAAACATATGCGAATGTGTTGCATACTCACTGGAAGGATAAAAGTACTACTAATTTCAAACATCATTTCGTAAACGAAAGGCATTCGAAAACTTATCCAACATAAAAAGTGATCATTTCATTCAACATATAATAATCAACTTTTCATATGATGTTACCAATGTTTGATGTTATCTGTCACAAAATCATATCTAATGGATCAAATAAAAATGCCAAAGATTTGTATCTCAATTCTAATTTCATCCAATACAAGCTTTCAATTATGAATGACAGCAAAGAGGAAATTATTAAATTTCCTATGAGATATTTTTTTCTAAGTTTAGATTTTCATATTATTGGTCAATGACTTTCGAAAATGAATTTTCGTATCCTGACTAATTGCGCAAAGCAATTTTGTGTCGTAATTTATTTTCCATCCATTGATGGTTCTTTTAGCTTTTCATTTGCACTGTTAACAAAATTTCGAAAATAAAACTTTGAAATATTTAATGCTATTATATTTCATCGTAATAATTAACAGTGAAAACATATTAAGTTTTCATGTAATCTGTATTTCCACAAATAATTTTACTAACAATAATTTTGACTTCATTCAGCTGTTTTTTTAGATTGTGAACACAGTATATACTACTGAGAAATATGAATAAATGACCCCCTTTTACAGTGGATCAGGAAGAGCCCTGATCTCTTAAATCGTCAGCTTCTTTTTTTGGCAGTGAGATTACAAATTTTTATCCTTCCTTAGATTTTTACTGAGATCCTAATATCTCTCTCAGCACATTGCACTTTTATACCGCAAAATCTTGCTCATAAATAAAGATAAGCAGCGGATCAAATCATCAAATCAATTTCTTCATAAACACCTTTCAATTTCTACGGATACGAATTTTCGGTAGAAAATCTTGTTAAAAAATTATCCTATAATGAAAAATTCATTTCTAGAAAGAAAATGAGTTTCTTATTATACCAATAATTTTTTATAACGAAATTCGCGCTTCTTCATGTTCGAATATCAGCATCTTACTGGACATTCCGAAAAACAGTTCTCTATGATGAGAACCGAGTACCTCAAATTTTTATTAAAATCCAATAATTACCTGCTTCAAGCAGAGATAAATTTTCCACCATTGTTTTTTCAGTTCGAGGCTCATCGGCGGCACTCGTGCTTGCCACAGCGCATGCTTCGGCCTCCGTATAATAAATACCCTTCTGTATTATTCCAAGATTTGATTTAATTTTAATTGCAATAAGATTTTTGTGAAAACCATTACTTAGAAAATTCAGAATATAGATCCCCAACATATGACTTAATGATTCCCTTTTGCAAATTTAAAAGATAACAAGATTTAACTATAGAAGCAAATCTAAAAGAATAACAAAAAACCTGTATGATGTTAATTAATGCACCCATCGGTACATCGTTACCCGCAGCTCCGGACTCGAGAACACGTGATTCATTGGCAAATGTATAAGCCGTATGCACAAAACCTGCATTTAAGAAATTATATCACAAAAAAATTTCTTTACCACAACTGATATATCTTAATAATTTAATAACATAAAATTCTCGAACATGCATTATAGTATTTAGGATACATAGATCTAGAGACCATTCCTATTTTGCAACGTTTGAATACAACTCGCGAATAATCAAAAGTAAGCAGAATCGGAAAATTAAAAAAAAAAATTGTGAAACAATGATCCTGTAGACTTGTGGCGCATCTATGAAGTCGCCAGAGATATCCATCGTTCAGTAAAGATGTTTGAATTTAATTAAATAATTAAAGCTATAAACTACTTAACATATAGTTCACAATAAATAGGAATGATATCCGATTACACTGATAAAATATAAATATCCAATAATGATCAACGCAGAATAAAAAAAAAAAAAACTAATAATCACTGCCCAATTTTCAGTATAACCTCAACATTGCAGATCATACGAAACTTTTATTCAATGTTTTAGACAATATCACTCATTTTTATAGATATATTTAGCAATCTTCTGGCAGATCGAAATGTAATCTTATGAATTCATTCCGATAAATTTCAATTTAAACCGATAAATTATGTATGAATATTGTCTCTCCGTCTTTATAGCACTCTCAGATCATACTAAATAACATCGAATGCAGTAACTGAAAATGCTCTCAATATCTCAATAAATCTGCACTTTTTCTGCACTCCACACAATGAATCAAAGAAGAATGCAACAAGTTCAGTATATCAATGAAACTTCTATTCGCTCCGTAATCCATTGCTGTTTGCCATCATGGCGCTTGCATTATTTATTTCGAAAAAAAAAAAAAAGATTTCATTAAGCTTATGAGTGAGAAAAAAAGATCAAACAGAAACGAACCCGACTCATGGAGATATCTATAGATGATGAAATTGACGTCGTCACTAGTAAATGTCATCTTCCAATAGTGACACCGGCTGTAGCAACCTCAGAAATAGAAACAAATTAAAATCAGTAAAATAGGGTAACGATACGCCAAGAAATGACAACCCCGGAAAGATTGTCGTGCACAGATGGTGCATGCCAGCGTGCACCACAATGAATTCCTAGAATTACAGTAGCACAGCAATAGCCAGTAATGTCCACTGATAATTTACAGGTAAAATACGGCTCTATCAGGAAAAGATGTCTTCTGTGCAGCGAACAGTTGTTTAGTTCGATTACGATGCAGCACTCGTTTATGCAAATTCCTGAAATCTTTTTCGGAAATTTTTATAAGACACGGATTCCGGAAATTCAGGAAATAAATACCGGTGCATGTTTATACAAACAGAATAATCAGAGTGAGAGAAACCAAATCAATGAATCTAAAATCTTCTTAATGTACTTTTAGAAGAACACTAAAAAACCTGAAATCTAAAATCTAATCTGAGATTGTATGCAAAGCATACTTTATAACAATAACTTTTGCATTCTGATCTTTAGTCCCCTCCTCATCTAACAATTCAACGAATTTTAGCAGTTGTAAGAGCGTCAGATATATAATCGCATATATACATATATATCAATTGGGCAAAGAGGATGGATTAGATTTTAATTTCCCTTGTTTAGAATGATATTAAAAAACAAGGATATTTCGAAGATTACTGAAATCTTCGATAATGATGAACATTAGAGAGATTTGTATATTCACAAAAGGTATCACCGTCACTCACAAGATCCTCTCCCCTTCGCTTTTACTAAATTTGTGTAAAACAATCAACAGTCATGGAGTAAAGAAAATTAGCTGGAAAAAATTAGAGAGAAAAATAATGTATTATATTATTAACGGATAATACTGCATAAGCAGTAATTATCTGAATTTGATCAAACCTGGAAGAATATTATATTCCTTATCAAGTGATAACAACTCAACAACAATCTAAATGCTAGCTGGACTGAAAATCGTTAATATGTACACTTACAATGGTATCATTAAATTAAAGCAGAAGATTCTCCGACATATTTATATTGTGAAGACGAAAAATTATATTATCCCCCGTTCCGCTGATCCCTTCCAGACATTTATCAGTGTTCTCACTTTATGATATTTTCCCCTATTCCTTCCATCGAAAAAAAAAAGTATTTGTTTCACGAACTAAGTTTAAATGAATTGCCATCACAACTGGCAAGCGATGGACACAAACGGACCTACTATATTTCGATTCAACCGAAATTCAAAGTTTCTTCCTGAAAGTTCAACTTTTTCCGTTCCTAAAATAACCCGAATTGTGAAACAGCAACAGCCAATATTTTTTTCTCTTTTTTTAGAAAAGTTGAAAACTACTCCTCTACTATTTGCTCAAAACGACCTTGAAACGTATAAAAAAAATTAATGACGATGAAAAGTGTTCCATCCACTTCGTCTCCCACAAACTGCTTTCGGGGAGTTGCCAACTGTCACCTTGTTCCCTCTTCATCATTACTTCGTAGTATGCCAACTGTCCTAATCTATAAACATAAAAAGTGATTTGTTCCAAAGCTACTTTCCCAGAACTAAAAAGATGACCTGATCGAGCATCACACATAGTTGTGATCAAATCGATTCTGATCCAGCTTTTACAAACTATTTACAACATACTCATCAGAGACCATGCATACTTTTACGAAATATATGATGCAATAAGAGACCTGATCATGGATATCAAAAGACCATTTTATTACATATTAAGAAGAAACCGCCTCCCCAGTTTAATATTAAATTTTTTGACAGTCTGCTGGTTAGATATATCGGTTGTAAAATCAGCAAAATTTCAAATAAAAAAAGATTTCCAAGTTGAGTCTTCCATCCATTTGCATTTCTTTGCACTCCCACTTTCATTTTTTTTCTTTTTTTTGTATCTGAATTTTAGAATTATAAAGTTCCCAATTTCCAGACAACTTAGCACCATATATTCCTCGCTGAGTGGGATGGATTTTTGAAGTGCTACGTTCGTTCTGAGTAATTTTTTGCTCCAGCATTACAGCGCCTCTGAAAACAAATAACATATATTTCGGAGAAAAATACAGGTAAATTTAATGGGAGATACAAAAGAGGAATAAAAAATAATGCAATAAAAATGAGTCAAAAATATGTTTTTCTTCATGTTGTCGCGATTAATCATTTACAGAATTAGACAAAGAACGCCTTAAGATGTGATCTTCTGGGAGTAGCAGGATTTAGCTAATATCACCGGATAATACTGACAGTGATATCAATCTTTATGCACATAGAATTTGACTACAAGAACAGAAGCTCTACAGAAGAACGAACAATTTTATCTATTAGACATAAATCAAATTACTCAAATAATTGCTTCATAATGCTAAACTTTCCATGAACATTGCCTTTCCTATTGGTTTTTTCCACTATAAGTAGCAGAAATTATTTGGAGAAAATTAAAAACTACAACTAATTCAGTGTTACAGGAAAGGGAAAATGCTTGTTAATGAGTTGAGCCAAAAAAAAAAATAATGTACGAATAAATAAATAACTACACGTAGTGCTTATGCAATATCAACTTCAACATTCAAAGTATCGATTTCTAAACATTCAAATATAAAACAGCTCGTAACATAAAATATCATCTTTCGAAAAAAATATTTCAGCAACAAGGCCAGAAGACTTAGCAAAACACAATGAGATATATTTATAAAAACAAAACTTGAGTTACTCCTCATTTCTTATTGCATTCTAGTTAATGCTTGCTTGTAATTTCAAACTTCATGTGTCGCAAAGACTGTCATGAATAACTAAGAAAATTTTTTCATCAAAGATGGACTTTCATGACTTTCGAGGAAATCGTGATTATTCTCCGCTCATTGAGATTCATATCCAGAAGGTATACTGGATCCGGGATCCGGTTTTTTCTTATACTCGAGGCTTCCGGATCCTTACAACCAAACAAACAAGAGAAGACTAGTTCGAAATTCATAATTTCCGACAGTAAGTGACGGTCCCTCATTTCTCATTCTTGCAATAGCAGCAATCTAATAGTAGTCGACAACAGCAGCAGCAACGGATGATTATTAAGGAGAGAGAGGAGTGAGGGAGGATCATGCAGAGGGAGAAGGGGGCAGGGAAAGGCAACCGCGTAGCGAAAGTTTAAAATTAATGACAAATGCTGGCTAGGGCAGATACATGGACTCCGCTTACGTCATTTTATTTATTCCATTTATCACTTTCGGTCTTATCAGTTCCAGTGCCCTGATATGATATGGCTGATAGTTCAGGATGATAGCTAATTAACATGTAATAATAAACATGCATTCTGCAAATTGCATTTATCTCATTCACAAAATTTTAAATGAAATTATAATTGCTAACATACTTTTGCGCCAAATATTATTGCATGCGCTCGCATTTATATATTTATGTACATTACAATGCAGGCATGGATCGATACAGTAGAAGCGTCTGAAAGCGCCAACATACTGACAAACTTATGCACGCATCCGAGAAGATATCAGATTTGAAACAGGAATAAATGAATCAACTTTAACATAAATTCGATACTTTTTTTCGAGCAAACTTACAAGATTACAAAAATCAACAGATATGATGAAGAATGAACTAAACGATGCCTTGCCTGTTTTCTAAGACATTTTTTGCGGCCCATCAGCGTCAATTCTAATTTGAACTTCAGGAAGCTTTCGGATTTCTATTTTGATTTCGACACATTTTAAATACAAAAAATACTTGATGTATTCTTTGAAGAGTATTCAATTTAGTAACAGAACAGAACGTTTCAATCTACAACTATCTTTACATCCTTCTTACGCAAAACTAAAACCTGAATACATCAACCAACCACATTATCAGGCAGATGAAATAAAATCTTGTAAATAAATTAGACTTCTTCAGTTGGTATAATTAAAGTAATTACTGAATACATGCTCCATTACACAGGTCTCCGTTGATGGCACCTATGAAGGATGATATCACCGCTGCAATCGTTACAGTTTTCCGCATAATCTGAGATAATGTAAAGTAAATTGTTCGACAGACATACCGACATTAAATAGTACTATTTGCTATCGCCACTATTTCATAGCACAATTTTACAAACTGTGTGTAACTAAAATTTAAAAAAATATCGAACAACCCTAGGAGTAAGGTGCTTTGTTATTACACACATTGAATCAATAAAATTAAATTATCAACCAGAGAACAAATGACGAGTGCTTGAGAACTATTACATCCAATCAAACTTTATGAGTTGATGTGTCTGATTGTTGATAAAAGTCACTAGGTTTATTTTACATAAAAATAAGACAGAGAAAAGTTTCTCCCATCATTCAGCTCGTTTATCTACATCTCAGCCTCAATTCTCCATCAATAGGTTGCCGTAAAATATTCGAAAAAGTGATGTTAGTGATTAATGAGAATTGTTTGTGGTTCAAGTCTTTCAATCATCATAATAATACTGATGTAAGAGAACAGTAGACCATCATCAGTATTCTTCCAAGCATTCTTATCCAGAAATGTTTTAATTTATCTGAATTTTTTACGCCTGCTCATCCAACATCATTAAAAATGTTGCAATGAAAAAATAGAGAAAGAAATAGAAGCTTCAAAGCATGAATTTAGTTAGATAAAAATGGAAGGCAATTTATCTGCGTTTTTTACGCCTCCTCTTTCAGCATCATTAAAAATGTCAGTTTGTTGAAAACACGAATGACCATCTCGGTCTAAGTGAGAGGAATATCATACTCGACTTTTAACAGAGACACAAAAAATTAAGGCAATATCTGATTTGATTTACTTCTTACAACTTCATTACTTATACCACCTATTGATGATTCAATGACGTAAGAAACTGATTGTTTGTGAAATATTGTCTCATATCCCCTTGATAAAAAAATTGGGAATGTGTTCGTGAATTTGAATGACAGATACACTCTTAACTTTTAGAAAGTAGTCGAAAACCATAAACAAACATTTGAATGCACCTGTCGTCTATATAACTTAAGTTTCTATTAGATGGAAAAATACGCAAGAAGAGATCCAGTATTCAAATAAATTTAGCAGAACAGCAAAGTTCAATTAAGTCATACATCCCTAATCAAAATTAATTACCACAACTATTAAATTCGTAAAACTTTATATCTTTTTTTTTTTATTGTTCTCTGCCTATTTTGAATTAATTTTTCAAATAAAAATCGCACGAATATTACGGACATCACTGTGTGAATAGAAGGGAATAATATGAAAATGAATTGGAAATATTTTTGAAATACGCACATCGATGATTTTACTACCAGAGAATGTGGAGAGTCACGATATATACAGCAATGGAGAAGTGAGCTTATGCTGATCTACTCTTCAAAGATATCCCGAAGGAGATTTGTTTCAGTAAGGTGTGAAGATAATGAAAATAAAATCCACAGATCCAGAAGAAGGAGAGAGGAAGCAAAAGGACAACCCGGAAGAAATAAGGCTTCTAGTTATCCGGAAACATGAATCAAAAGTTGCCATCTTTACAAAAAAAGAGAAATTTGCGGTGATCTATTCATCCAAATCATGAATCAGAACAAAGATCGCCACTGCATGTATATATGCATAGCATATTACACGTACACGCTGCACGCAAAGACCAAGTAACGTTATCAACAAGAAAGTATGACTATTGCAAGCTGCTACCATATCTCATTCTCTTCATCATCAAAATTCGAGCACAGTCCGATTCCATCTGATTCCTTAACATTTCATCACTGCAGCATTTGCATTACAATTAATCGGACAGCATTGTAATTTAACGCTCCGGGGACAACAACTATAAATAGTGATGATGACAGTCATATGCATACTACACTCCACTTGCATGCTTTTTTACATTACTGCATTCTTTACATGAAGGTAATGCACGCACGCGGACAATCATTGGTCAGAAGTGTGCAAGACATACGCGTTACCCTCCTGCAAAAGATGAAATAGTCGTTTCATTCATTTTTTCCGTGTCATTTTATTAATTCTCCATAAAACACGCATGCGCTTTCATTTATTTTCATCTGTACTGCAAGTTTTGTTCCAACTGAATGCGTGCATGCATTTACTTGCACAATTTCCGTTGCATACATTCACACGTACGTCAGGTCTTATCCCGTTTCCTTTTCTACGGAAGGGATGCAATATTGCAGATCTTCCAGTTCGATTACTTCTTGGGATAAATAACTCGTTGCAAACTTAGCACCTTACTTACCATTCTGCACATTTTGCAATGTGCGTGCAGAATGTGTACGCATGAAATTCGTTGAAAAATTTATATCAGAAAAAAGTGGCACAGAAATAGCTGCTGCCATACGCATCAGCAACAATATTCTCTTTGTCTGTCTGGCGCCCTCAGCTAATCAACCAGCAAATTGTAATATTAGTAGGGGTAGGATAGAGAGTGTATCCACAGGGGGGAAAAGAGAAAAGAACACGATTTATGGGGACCATATAGAAATGATCGAGAATAATGGAGTGCTACTAAAAAAAGAATAGAAGGGGACCATCTCATCCGCAAATAATGATAGCCAACTTGAATTTGAGAGAGCAGGGATTATGAGGAGAATGAGAGAACACAATATCACGTGTAGCACAGACATAGACGTATAAAGAGATACGCAGAGGTGCACGCATATAGATGGAAAGCATTCAGATTCTAAAGCGAAAAGGCCTTTTGTCATATTTCTTATAAATGAAATTGATTATGGCAACGCAAAAAGATCAACCTTCCGCTGGAAATCGGTTCACGCGATGGTACTATCAGGTCATGTGATGGTACTTCTTGAAGAGGCTTGCTTGACCAATTCAAAAGGTTAAAGGGGAATCGATTGACCGTTGATAATCCTTGTGATACCTTCTCTGTCAACGGAAAAATGACTGCATTCATATCGTTTAGATTTTATGTAATTCTACCCATGCATTTACTTTCCCAGGATTCATTCACGTATTTGGTTAGAATACCCGATTGTTTAGCAAGTTTATATTATTAAAAGGCTCTTGGTTTCAATCCCAGCCAACTGTCAGGCTAGGAAATAATGTAAAAATTGCTGTCAGATCTGACCAGAAATAAAGAAGATTTGATGTCGAGATATTCCTTAAAAGTTTTTTAGATGGGTACATTTTGTATATTCCTCACACAAATCAGTAGAGTGAAGTGATTTTTCTAAAAAGAAACAAAGTTTTCGAGAATCAGATTCAAGACGGTTCCTTCACAGTAGGCATTCTTTAGGCCTTTTTATTTATTTCAAAATGATAATATTACTAAATATATTTCATGAAACGGCAAAGAAGTTTGGCCGATCAATAAGTCAAAACATTCGCTGTTGTGAAAATTGCCTACTGCTCGAATAATAAATCCTAATTATAACTGATTATCATGAAGGGAAATAATGTAAAATTAATGAGTACTCACCTCTCATTGATTGGCAGGTAAATAAAACATACGGGTCGTACTCAACGAGCGTCAACGAATCATTAGACGTGCGCATTGTTATCCTGGATGGTACACATGCCCGCACTACTATTGGCTCACCCAATTAATAGGTTTTTTACTTCTCGTCATTAGGTATCATCTAACAAATTCGAAAAATGCACTACTCATTTAAAATAAACCAACCATTCCATTGTATATGTCATCACGCGTGAGTTTATAGGAAGTACGTGCATTCACACGTAATTATACGTGTATGCACGCACGTATCCCTCCCACACAATAGCATGTAATCGATTGCATTTATTAAATATCTCCGTGCCCTGTGTTCTTTACCCGCTTGTCTGCTTGTCTATTTTTCACTAGGGTCTTTATGTGTATGTGTGTGTGTGTGTGTGTATATATGTATGCTTATATTTTCCTGGAAAAGTTTGAAGTTGACCCATGACCTAAGTTCGACTTTTACATATTAATGTGTGAGCTGAGTTGGTTCACGTAAGGGTCATTCCTCGGTTTCTGGAGTACAATGCAGATGCTCGTAATGATCGGTCAGTACTCTCCGGTCAAACTAGAGATACGGATCAGCAATTGCATAATGCCATAGCGAAAGAGCAAGTTTAATGGATAGAATGGCCAGCCCTGTGTAAATAACTCTTCTACTTTAGCTATAGTTAATTTTTTCCTCTACACGATGGAATTTTGTGAAATTGAAGAAAAAACTTGAAACGAGCAAAGAAAAAGAACTCGTTCTGTCGCAAGTGAACAATACTTGAGGATAGGAAGTAGCAGGTTGATTTGTAAATTTATACCTTTCATGCTGAACTCATGACGTTTAACATCTGGTTGGTAAAGCGGCTGCTACGAATGCTCCTTCATGAGACATCTTTCTCCCAGTCTGTGTAGATTTCAAAAGGTATCATTCTGCTTTCAGCATTTTTCCCAGGTGAATTACGGAGAATAATCAAATAAATGTTTGTCAGCCGCGTTATGTAAGTTACGTATTCGATAGAATTGTAGGAAATAAAATGTATTTTGATGAAACTGTGATATTGGCATATTAAGAGCGAACAGCTGACACTGGGCCGTATAAATAATAATCTCATGAAGTTAGTTACAAGCAATATGACAGATGCAATGTAACTAGGCTCAATTGAATGTATCATGATCATCTATAAAATGCTAGTTAAGACAGCACTCCTAATTTGGTTTCTGGCGTGTTTCAGAAATTAAGAATCAGACAGTCTAGTATTCGGATAAAAGTGCCACATCTTCTACTTCCTGAAATTACTATCAAACAAAATGATGCAACGTAAGAACACGTGAGAACGTGTTCTCATATTCCCTTACCATCAGACACCTTTTACGTTTTGCATGATGTCTTCTGGGACATATCCATTTTTTCTTCTAAATCCAGCTGTATTCATTCCGAATGGCTTGAAGATTGCTGCTATATTTCAAAGTATTTTGATACATGAAACGTTATTTTAACTGCATCTTCTGAGCTTTCTGCAAAATAGATCTTTCTTCAGCGCTGATCAGGAAATAATTTTCATTTCAAATTCAAAAGTCTCTTCGATCTTCAATTCTCGTCGATAATCCTCTTCTTGTTTCTCCTCTCTCCTTCCCACCCACTTTTTTTATTAATGAAGATGTATATTCTACGTACAAGATAAAGTCCTTCAAGATCGATTGAAATCTATGCCCGAATCGATGAGAAAGCATGAATATCCCTTATTCCTCCCTACTTTTTCTTATCCGCTCTTCCTTCATAACAACTTTTCACAATTTGTGGTTGCAAAGTGATGTTGCCAGACTAAACTTTCGAGGGACTAATATGGCAGAAGTGACTGACACCTGTCTTGGATGTGGTTTAAATGATGAAGAGTAAATTACGGTGTTGTAATAATACTCACATGTGATTGATTGATCGATTGATTTAACTGGTGAAAGTAAGAAATCTTGGGAGGATGCATTTCGCAGTATGTTAAACATGTACGAAGAAAATCGAGGGAGACAATCCTATATTCTAGGGAAGGGAAGTAGCTTCCAGAAGTACATAGATGTAATCTCAGTGAGATTATTTCAGGAGCTTGTCGAATAAGCATTCTGGAAACAATTCTACCTCATTCTCTTTTTCTGAGTTTAAACCGGCAAGTAGCTGCATCTTATCTTTTAAAATAAACTCTCAGCACAACTCTTTCTACCACTGTCGCAGTAATTATGTGCAAATGAGCATATTTTAACAGTCCAATGGTGACAGAATAATCTATCTATCATGTTGATACGTTCCCATATATTTAATTCGCCATTCTCTTGCAGCTGCACACTTGTGTGTGTTGTACTTTGTGCTTTTATACTAGCTTTCATCCCTTCCGGGCGAACTCCTAATTCGACCCTAATTTCAATGCTTCCCATCAGATGTGTCAGTTGTTATAGGCAAATCAATTTTGAGGGGCCGTATCATCATTTATTAAAATATTTCTATTTATATTTCATTATTTACTCAAAAGATCAATTTGCTTTACTCAATTCTGCTTTTTCATGTTTCATGCTATTCTTAATATAAAAAAATTTGATGCACAGAATGATAGGAAGTACAGCAGTGTTGTATTCTTATCATCTGAGGAGCTGATCTTTGGTGGATAAATGTAGGAGAAAAAGAAAAGGAATGGATTCAATCAGATTACTTTGTTATATTGCTAAATAAGGAATATTCTTTTTAATCATGAATTTAGAAGAATACGGGATTTCTTGGTGGAAAGAAAGGGCCTAAAAGAAAAGCAGAAAGGCATTTCTTTTTTTCTCCGAAAAGTATGTTTGAAATGTCCCGAGACGAACGGGGATTCTGAAACCATGCTCTTCTCAATCAATCGTTATTCCTGCAGGTTACAAAGGAATTATTATGAACAGCAGCTTATTGCTTAAAATTCATTGTCATGTCTAGAAGGAAATGAGAGTTTCTTTCTCTCGCATTACTTTTATCAGCAGGAGAGCTGGAAAGAACGGTAAAGAAGAGTGTTTCATTTTCCAGAAGTTTGCGGAAAAAAGCCGAAAAGTCTTTTTCAGAAGGGAAGAGAGGGCACCATCTCAAAATAGAACTGTCCCCCAACATTCTCCGATCGAAGATTGCAGAAATCTTACCGTCCCTTCCTGTTAATCACTCTCGGTGGAACGGCAACATCGACGACAGCTACATTCCCACAAATTATACATACACACATACACACATACACACATACACACACACACACAACACACAGTGATAGAGTAGAAAGAGGAGTGTAATGAAGGGGGCGATGACCCTTCTTGCCCCTCAACTATTCAAAACTTTTTTTGTTGGAAAATTGAGGGACCATGTCACATAAATGGAATTCTTTATTTTTTTAATTAAATTTTGCAGCATTACTTCGGATTAAAATATATCATCTTTCATCAAATTGTTGTTGTAACAGCTTCAAATTCTTCAGATTTCTACTGTAACACATTATCAAATATTTAAAATCCAAAAATAATTGGTAGTATTTTATCGATTTTTCACAGTCACAGATCCAAATTATGCAAACTGATCGAATCAAGGATGGAGAGAAGTTTTTTCAAGCAAAATTGAGAATTGAACAAGATTCCATGATTTGATGTGCTTTTTAGAAGTACTTCTTTTTACGGAGCCTTTACCGGGTTAGAGTTGTAAATATATTGCTTATTCTAATACTGAATTTTTTTGATAAATCTTTTATCCTCTTTCTTAATTTCTTGATTCAAAGTTGAGTCCAGCTTTTTGAAAGGAATTTTTGGTATGTAAAAAGTAAAAGTGTTCTTATTTGAATATGCTTCGTAAGCAACTCAAGTGTTACTATAAAAAACTAATTCAGGTTGTAAACTATACAGTTCTTCTCATCTGCAATTAAGCAAATAGGAGTGACTAAAGTCTATTGTATATAATGTTTTCGACTATCCTTATTGATAGAAATTGTACAGTATGCATATAATGTTCTTTTATCTATTACAGGAAGCAACACTGATGCGAACATTTTTATCTTTTCTTTCTGTGATAAAAGCTATCAATGGTGCCATTCACGAAATCATTATAATTTTGAAAATTCAGACTCTTTCTGGAAAGAGAAAAGATGATTGATTTGAATAGATTTTGCTGGATAAATAATTACCCATATCCTTTTTACCCATCCGAATGGAATATTATGCACTCGAAGAATCCGTTTACATCGCGATCTTATAATTGTGCTATGCAGATGTGACGGCGAAAATAAAGGACAAATAGTTCCTTGATTATGATGTGCCGAATTTCATACTATTGTCTCATTAGTAATTATCAATTGTCATTGATAATTTCAGCATTTCCAGTTGTCATTGGCTACCACAACATCAGCATTTAATCTCTGTGCTGATTTTTCCTAAGTAAATTGTTCCGGAACTGAGTAATTTAAAGAAAGATCTTTAGGTCGCATATGTTATGGAAAAGTCAGTTATTCAAGAATTATAACCTGTTTTTTGAATAGATAATAATTCATTGTGTTCTATTGTGCTGTAGATGACCCCAAATTTTTGTTAACAAAGAGATCAAGTACGAGAATGGATTGAAGGAGTCAATCTTTGATAACTTCATTAGTGGGACGAAATTTTTGTTTATTACACTGAAGGGAAATGACTATCAAATCAATTACTGCTGCTAAGGTAAGTTTGAAATGAACACCGCATGCTAAGAGTGCGGAATACTGGAACTTTTAATACTACACATCTTACTCTTCTTGATACTATTCTTCAATCTTTTTCAAAAAAATCAGGTCTATTCAGGATGATAATTTTCCACTGCGGGATTAGCAATGAGTCAATACAGAAGCGCGAGACTTGATTATCCGCGTGACTCTTTAGATCCTAAAAGTATATTATTTGCTCTCAAGATTTAAAATTTTGAAAATTGAAATAAATTCCAAAACATATCAACTATGATAGTTGAGAATAAGAAGGAAGGAAGATATTCCAGGACAAAATGAAAGGAGTCCTTTTTTTACAAATGTACAAAAATGCAAATAAAAGCAAGTCGAGTGATGCTTGTGGAAAGCCGAATAAGTAATGGAAATGATACAAATTATGAAAGTGCGGGGCATAAGAGTGAAGATTTGATCCAAAAAGTGGTACTATTTGTCATGGATTAGATTTAGAATAAGAAGATTGTTGACCTCTATGTCACATTGCTCATAATTAACATTTAGTGTCACATTACTGCGAGCAGCATGTGACAGTAAATAGATTTTACAGCTTAACTTCACTTACAAGAATCAGAAAGAAAATTTCCCTTTCAGTAATAAATTTTGTTGAGTTAGATAAATTATGAATAATAACAATAACAGCGATACTATAATACATAAACGTTTGTTTAAAAAATGGATAAAAATCACGCTATCTTCGTCTTTGACGCCACAGTTTTGATTTTCCTGACGTTATTTTGTTTGCTTTTTCCAATTCAATAAGAAATATTTGAGAGATGTGATCCAGAAACCCGGCCAAATACTTGACCTTCCTTTGTTGGCCCATCCTAAAACAGACTTTTGTCTTGACGTCAAAGAATTAAATTTTGTAAGAAATTTTCCTTTAATATTATTTCGTCCTTTTACTAATATTATTAAAATACAGCTAGTTCAGTACACAACATTGTGTCGAATATCAATTTCTGGCTTCACATGTCAAAACCATAACGAATTTCAAATTCTATTTAGAATCATTTAGGTCAGATAACGCGGAATTTTCTATTCCTTAAATAATCGTATCATCTGAATCCCTCGCTCAGTATAAGTCAGTTTGTCATCGAGAAGTAGTGCGCCAGCTTTGCTGCTTTCAGAAGTTCCATTTCGTTCACTTGAAAAATTTTACTGAATTCATAAAATTAAAAAAATCATTTTTTGCAGCTTTTGCATTTAATTTAAGAATTTTCGAACTTTTTAGTGAATAATCTGACTTAAATGTTCCTTTTTTTACCAGAAAATTTTCAGAATTTTTTTAGAATTGAGTGTTGCATGAAGTTTTTTTAGGTCATTTAAGCATAAGTGCTAGCATAAATGCTTCAGTTTAGCAGCTAATGTACTTGAATGAAATGTAAAAAAATTACTGGCACACTTGTTAGGAATACTGAACGATACTTGAATACATGCCAGAAGCTATTAGCATACCTACTAAAAATACGATTTTAACAAAAATTCGTCAACTTTTCTCAGTTTAGATTTGCGACCTTTGCATATAATGTAGAAAAATGAAATTCGTGTGGAACAAGATACATGAATTTGAATAAAACTAACAAGGAATATGTCCAGAGATGTCACATATCCATCGATATCAATTTCTTGGTGAATGATTATTTCTTTTCCACTATCAGATCTACCGTATAGAATCATATTACTGACGATTATGTACACCTAGAATGCCAGTGATAATCAGTGATGATGGCAAATTTCAGTGACTGAATCCAGATGAAAAATGTGCCTGGTGAACTTCAAGTGCTTCCAAATTCTGATATGAAAATTGATCTTTGGATAAAATTGCCGTAGATGTAAGTGACGATCAAAACAGATCACCATATAAAGCCTTACTAATCAATAAGTTACGCAAGGTGGGATCACAAAAAAGAATTTTTTCAGCTCAGCAAAGTTCAAAGTTCAATTGTCAGTTATTTTGCAGTAAAAGAAAGAAACAAAAATAAAGATTTATTTGAAATAGCAATTGTGAACAAGTTGCTGATCAAAAGGGATTTGGACAATATCAACTTGTCAACTGAAACAAGTTAAAGTCGCATGGCCGCATATTTCACTTTAAGCTAGGCTAATTTCTTCCACAGACTAGATCTAGTCACAGCACAGGAGATTTATATCAAGCTAGGCCTAATTTCAGCTCTTACTTGCATGCCTTTTCGCATAAATTTTGCCAGAATTTTGATGATGGGAAATTTGCTATATTTATCAAGCAGATAAAATCATCTAACCCCGTAACTTTCAGAAGAAATATTTTTTAAATTTGCTTTTTTTTAGGAAAATCAAAATCACTTAGATGTTCAAGAGATTCACATCATTAGTTTAGATTCTAGATAAGAAATCAAACGTCTATAATTATCAAGTCACTGAAGATAAGCCTAATATTTAAACATTGTTTACATATAACCTTCGCAGAACTACATCGATTTTAAAAATAAATGAGAATAAGTGGGAATATAATAGATAATATGGTCTATCAGATTTTCAAATTTGGAACCAAGGAGTTTCTCATCTCATTCTGATCGTGATACTGATAAGAGACGTAACAGCAGGATAACAGATAATTTATTGCTTTGTTATCAACGATAATATTATCTATCGAAGCAATTTTTGAATCTCTATTGATAAAGATTATCCTCAAACTGAAAGTCAAATTTTTGAGACTTTATTTATCCCAAAACTATCTCTTAACTTATGACTCTCATTACATCTCATTAGTGACCGTTATGATATCATCCTAATTGTACACCAATTACTATTAATCTTTCAGCAAGCATTTAGATTGCTGGAAGAGGATAGTCCAGAAATTCTCTGCTACCATATTATATCATAAGATTTTGATGAAATCTTTCTTTAAATTCTTTCAATTTTCCACATCATTTGCCATAAGAAAAACCGTAATTTCATGATTTTGGACATTTCAGTTGAAAATGGAAGATAAAAATCGGCTTCTTTGATATCCTAAAACCATTTCAACTTTCAATTTTTCCGATTCATTTTTAGATTTGATAAATTTATGTGCCTTAGAGCGAAATTAGATTTTCTATAATTCAAACCAAATCTTTCTTTTGAATCGACAAGTGTTCTTCTGAGACAAAAAATTCTTTCTTCTTTGACTCTCAGATCTTTCGCTTGCAAATTGTAGATTCCACAGTGAAACTACAAAGAAATTCCCTATAAAAATTCAAATTCTTGAAACGTAATTGAATATGACGGGATGCAGCACAATCTGAAGCTATAAATATCCTCGAACTTCACATGCTTAGATCACTGGACATCATAATCAAATTTTATGCTGTAAAGTGCTGCGTCGACTAATAGTCTTCCATAATAATCGTTATTTGATGCTTTTCGATTAATATACAAAAGCAGTAGTTCAATTACATCATCACCCATTACAAATTCACCAAATATTTTCTAAACTCCATCGGGATATCTCGGTACATCGAAATTGAACCTAGACTCAAAATGCGAGCAAATATAGTAATGGATTCGATAAGGCAAGCAGGAATTACAAAATGGAGAGAAGTTAACAATCCGAAAAATGATGCATTGTGGTTAAGCTGCATTTTTTCAAAAAATATTCAGAGAAAAGCTTTCACGGCGGAAATTGTTGCTAAAAACCAATACTTCGGCTAGTAATGATGAAGTTGTTCGAAATAAGATGATTGATTATTCATTCCGCTAAGTTAAAGTAGAAAAAATCAGAACTAGAAAGGAATTTTTTTATGAATGAATGATTGGAAAAAATGGAATTTGTATAAAAGCAGTAATACGAACAATTACATACAATATGAAACGAGCAATTATGTATACGGGTACAACTTATAAAATAATTAAACTTAATCACGCACTTTGTAATTGATATTAAACGAAAATTCATATTTGAGATCATCAATTTCAAATTTCAACATTAACATATCGAATTATCTTCTGCTTTAAATTAAATGTTTCTCTTAGTTTTCAAAATTTCATCACATCGTCTCAATTTTGCAAATAAAATGAAAAGACAATTTTAGCTCATTTAGGTAAATTATATTTTCCATGAAATTTAGACGCTGTTAAGTAAAGAAATAAATTAAGCTCGATGAGAATTTTTCTCTCAGAATCATTTAAACAATAACATTTCATCGAAAAGTATGATTTCAATCATAATCCATAGCTCCATTTCGCAAGAATTTAATCAATTCATTGGGAAGCACTTGATGATAGCATGATCCATTGTTATCACCGATATCACCACTGATTTCTGCCTTAAGACAACATATTCCAGCTAAACTACACGAACTATAACAAGAATGAAGCAAGATAGATCGTCCAGCAAGTCTTTTGAGTGTTGAGGGTTTGGAAGTTGTAAGATGAAGCAATGTTGGATAAGATGGCGAAGCTATTTCAATTAATTTCGAGCAAATTTTCAACTGTAACTGGCAAACCTGAAATAGATCAATAGAAGCATAAAGGATCACTCGTCAACTTTTGATTCTTTCAAAACACAGCCAAAGGTCTTATTGTCATAGAATCGTAGTTGAAGTAGAAAAAGTAGCAAACTTTTAGCATGGCAGATTTATAAGCTGGCATCCTGCGAACTTCAGCAGTTTTCATCATTTGTTCATTGGTACCAATAAAATTTTCATCATTCGGATATATGCCGTTCAGCAAATAACTCGATAGTGATACTTCATCGTTTTGCTTGATGCTGCAAATTAAATTGTGACAGTCTACGAATAGAAACGGATTTGTAACTTCAGCAAGTTTTCTAATAAATCAAAAAATCACTTCATTATTTTGCAGTCCATAAGTTTTTATGGTTATAATTCAACATTGAAAGAATAGAAAAAGTATTTTTCAGTTAGTCATTTGTTATTCAGATCTTGCAACGTTTTCAGTTCGTAGCATAATCACAGCAGTTTATTTAATGATTTCATTAATAGCATCCTCAAAAGCTTTGAAAGTATTCAATTGCTAATTTTGATATTTATTCAAAGTATCACGCTTGTTCATCTGATTTGAGCACTGAATGAATCTTTTTTCACTAATACCAGTCTTTAACAAATAAGTTTTAAATAATATGGATTATAATCTTCTTAAAGGATCGCAATAAAATAGATTATTTTAATTAAAAATAGGCATTTCTTAACTTTTGAGCATGCTAATGACCACTTCGTGATGCGATTTATGTTGAATAATTTTTCAAGCAGCAAAGCATATCTGAAACATAATTAACTGCCCATTATAAGAATTTTAATAATGAACTACAATAACTGCAAATTTTTGAATTTTGCAAAACTTTAAGTACAAGTTCCTGAAGCAATAAAGAAACGGTTCCCATTGAAAGATAAGCAAATAAATACAGAAAAGTCAAACTTTGAATACACAAAGTTTTTTGTTTTAGGAATTTCAATGCCGGCTTTTTTCAAAAAGCAGTTTGGAAACTCATTTAATCACTGTTTCGCACAATGACCGAGTAATGATCTTTTCTCAAACAATTACAAACATAAAGACGACATAAAGAAGAAATCTTTTCCTTCTAGTTTTATTGTTTATACACTAAGTTATAGCTTTCTCAGTATCATCTCGATCATACTCTCTCCAGAAAGCAATATTGTGATCATTATTTGGCAAATATTTCAGGACAGACTCGTGAAATGCAGGACCTTCGATTAAATATGAGCAAAATTTACGAAAAAATGCAATACATGCAATATTTATCAATTTTGGAGTCTGAACTAAGCACTAGCTGTCCTTTGTAGTTGTTTAATAATGACATATCGAAGTTCCATAGAATTAGATAAAAAAGTGAGAAGAAAGATGAATTTAATAATTCAAAGTGGATGAAGCAGGAAAACCTTCAAATTCTTTGGGAAGACGTGAATTGTAGATGCATTTGCCTGTGAGATTTCAAATTTATAATTTAATGAGAGAAATGAATTTCAAGCTGAAGCTTATTATAGAAGATACTATTTAGGAGGTTTGTATACGGATTCTGATCACTTATCCAAGCACATTTTTTCGAGAACTTCCGTTGTTTGAACTAGTTCTGACTCGACCAAGGTTATTGAAATCCTAACACTTAACATGATGCATTTGTAAAAAACCTTCGAGATGTATTAAACATTCACTTCGACAAGAAATTTTAATTAAGAATTGTCGGAAATGATCAAATTTATGATAAAAAGGAATTATTTGCAAGAATTCGATTGTCAGTGGCGACAAAAAAGAAAAAAAAAAACATGGAATGAATGAGAACAAATGTGCAAACATATGTGAAAGCATTTATGGAATGAGAAGTGCTTGCTGGTAAGATGAAAATGATGAATGTTTTAAAGAAATGTTAACTCAAACAAATCAACCTTCTGATAAATATTTGTCGTCTCGACACTCCTCCCCTTCGCTCTAACAGACATTTCCCTTTAATAATTGCTCGGGTTCATTAAAAACGAAATTAATTAAGTTCTCATACTCCTATCTTTCTTTAATGAACAATGAGAGGCAATCTTACCTTTTTTATTACTATTTTGTCAGGATTCATTCGATCATTACTTGGTAATAATCGCAAATAAATATTCTTTTATCTCATTGTTCACTAGCTTTTGTTTTTCATACAGTATGTTTTACTCAAAGCAAACAGCTTATGCAGATCACAGTTCAGCGAAAATTATCATTGGACATTGGTGAATTTCGCAAAAGTAACAAAGTACTCTGTAAGGATCTGAAGAAAAGAATATCTCGAGAACCAGGAATTAAGACTCAAATGGAAAGAAGAGCTAGATTCTGATCTCATTATAAGAAGTATACGGTATTTCTTGGATAAGACATGAAATGAAATACATGCAAAATATAAGTATACGGTAATTCAAAAAAGATTTTATAATGATCAACCAGCTATCTAATCACTTCATTATTTGAACTCTAAGTAGTCTTTATGACAAGAATAATTACGGATTAAATCATTAATGATTTGATGGTAGACTTAACAACAAGTAATTAAGCTAGAATATTATGGCAAATAGACGCGATAATCTGTGTTTATGAGAAATTCAAGAAGTATACTGTATTTCTTGGGTAAGTAATCAGCATGCCTTTGCGATACACCGATAATTAGCAAAGTGCGAAGAAAACGATTAATGATGGAAAAACAAGAAGAAGTGACAGGTGTTAACCAGAGAGCAACTTCTCTCCATAACTTGGCTTCTTTTCACAAGGTCCGATACTTGGCTAATTGGCTTATTTGCATGTTTATGGAGTGAATGATTCAGTTAGCACGCTAACTAATTTATTTGAAGTAGCAAATATTAATTATTATTCTGTAAGGAATAACAAGGAAGGCAAGACGGAGAAAAATGCCATAACATTTTTGCTTAGTCCGACTTTTCTCATGTCAGCTTTACGCTCCAATGCATGGAATCGGCCATTTTCCCACATTCTTAATTAGAGGAGTGATTCGTGTATTTGTATCACACACACATGCATCAGAATCGCTGCTGCTCATGTTCCGCAGCCAAATTCAATTAGCTCGGCAATAATAAGTGGCACATAATTATGATTTATTTACTCTTACTTGCTACTTCGAAACGAGAAATTTGTGGAATTAATGTCATCCAGCGAGCGATCATGTGCTTTTGCATATTCAAACAAAATATATTCGCCTCTATTGATTTCACTGAGCACTCACTTAGTCGAAACAAAATGAATTATTAATTTCATGAATTTGTTGAAAATAAGGCAGAAAACTAAAAATGTGTTACAATGTGTTTCATTATGTTTTCTGAAAAAAAAAAAAAAAAAAATGTTTCCGTTCCTTTCGAAGAAAAAGTTAGTTTTGAACTGCTGACCTTTGATCCTTGTCATATAATCTCTTCAGTTCGGGTTAATATCAAGATCGAGTGATGATGATTCAGCGTACTTTAATGAGTATTCGGATTAATGGCAAGGATACTTGAGCAAGTCAATGTCGAATGAAATAGGACTTATCAAGTTTGTCTTCACACATCAGATTTCGGCTAAGCAACTTTTCATGACACTTAAGGTCACTGCTTGATTATTATAAACACTTAGCCTAAAAAGATACGTATTAGCATATATTTCATATTAATACTACAGCTGCCCACGGGCTAAAACGTGTGCGTTCACGTCACCGACAGAAGTGAAAGGAAGAATAGGAACAAAATAGTGGAGCAAGTGTAATGATGAATAAGTTATGTCAGAAGAAGCTGTTTCGTGCATTTGTGAATTCTTCCCAGACTCAGAAGGCGAACGAAAATACTAAGATGTTTGGTTGAACGGAATATTCAAAGTGCAATCTCTCTTTGGATATTAAGTGAGAGATGAATAAGCTGGCCAGTCATTTACGGAAGTTTGCCAAACGGAAGATCATTCAACCTTTCAGCAATCCCTTCAAACATCCGAGGTTGTTCGACCATTCAAGCACCTCCGCTTCGAGTATAAAGCAACATGGATGGTACAGCGACAGACAATTCGTGGAATTGTTGAGGTGAGGACGCATTTGACACGCCACGATTACGATTCTGTCATTTCCAGCAGATTTACATCCCATTGACTGCATGCATCGAATAGTAAGGTAAACTGATATGTAATATGAGAAATATAGGAGAATGAACGAATTCAAACAAACCAAACGATAAATGAATTAGATGAATAGCAAACTGAGGGAAAAGAAAGGAGACATTTCGAAATGTCTTCAAATCGAGCTAAATGCGAAATAATCAAGCCATAAGCCCAACGAACAAAACATGAGCCAAGATTCAGATTCAGGATGGATTTTTCAAACTACCAATCATAAGCACATCTGCAATGAGTTTCATACAAAATGGATATAATTAAGAATGACGAGAGTTAAATTCGAAGAACACATTTTGATTTTCTCTCAAATAACCCTTCCGTAATATTAATTTTAGACTGAAGAAAGAAATAATCATATAATTTTTAAATATTGCGAGCAAATTGATTGATAAATGTTTAAGAGATTCGCTCAGTTGTTTGCAAGCTCAAGATGCCCGACAAAACATCAAGCACTTTGCACTTGGGAACAACAATTCGATGAGGCTACATTTGTGAATTGGGAAAAGCAAAAGACATTTGTTTAGCTTTTATAAAGAGAAAGCGAACAAAATTTTCCTTTTATAAAGAGAAAATGGAACAAAAACATTTATTAATATAATAATTCTTTGTAAAAAACAACCCCAAAATCTGTTGAAAACTGCAAAACTTTCTTTTCAACACCAAATAATCCAATATGAAGAAGTCTTTTAATTTCCATTGTAATGAAAATGTCGCTCGAAAAGTCTGTCTAGAATATGCATCATAAACAATGAAAGTAATGCTTTTTAAAAAGGAATGAGTAGTCAGCCAGAGGAGTTTGTTTCGTTCAGTCCTAAGATTATTATTGTTAACTGAAGATCTACATTTGTCTTCTGCAACAAATCAAATCCCATGTTTCATTTTCCACTAGTTCAGAATGACTGAGTATGCAAGCTAAGTTTGTCTAGTCATGAGACATCAACAATGGGATGACCCATGATGTTGAAATGCCCGAAATGATTGATGAATGCATTATATATATTTGTGTTTCATTACCAGGTTGTTTCCAAGAATAAAACAAAAGTCGACAATTGAAGATAGTTTTCATTTATTTTAAATAACTAAAATACTTCTATGATTCATTTGTGCACCAATCACGGTGAGAATCTTAGAGGACAGACGAAGATACTTAAAGTTCAATGCAGATGACCATTTGAACTCTTCCATCAAGCATTTATGCTATATGAATCTTTCGATTCAATCAGAAGACAATTCGATAAAGGCATCCATTGAATGTTGCAAGAACGGAATAGATTTTCAGTATTTTCATTGCTGTACATTTAGCACAACATAGATCTTGAAATGTCTGAAGTACTGAATTATCCATTTCTAAATGAATAATATAACTTATTTTTTCTTTTTCCAAGAAATTTTTACAGCATTTATTGTTTATGGAATTCTTGCAAAATCACATTTAGAGTATTAGAATGAACAAATTAAATGAAATCGAAAACTGCTATTTTAAGAAATGTCAATCTTTTCTTAAAAAGCTTCAAGCATATTTTATCTCGATGTCTGTTGCAGAAATATGGGATATGAATAGTAAATCAAGATTTTTGGCAAGCAAAAGTAATAATTTGATTGATTCTGTTGTAAAATCAATCGTATCAAATTAAATTCTGTTTGATTTCAAGTATATTAGTTTACGCTACTGATGATTAGTTGTTTGTTACATTATTCCACCCATCCCTGTATAACTTCAGGTGTCTTTTTATTTGCAACAGCTGCGGCAGTTCTATATCTCTCTTCTACTCCATTGATTGCTGTTAAGCAATTTCTGAATTGAAATTAAGCAGAGTTAATTTGATACTTACAAATACAACTCCTCGTCCTTCACGAAATATTCATAGATATAAAAAAAAAAGGAAGGAAATATAACTCATTCATTGCAATTAATTTTTGTAAAATAAAGCAATCGATATGTTATTCTGTAGTCTTATTTGCTATGAATACTATTACTTCAAAAAAAAAAAAAAGATTACACGATGTTCGCCTACTTTTAAGGCATTTTCAACATAAGTTGATTTATATAATGCATGCTAGAAATCTCGTGTCAAAAAACGATATTTACAGAAAATGCAACAAATGTTTTTATTTCATTAATCTATTACTTAAAGAAAATGGGTGACATTAGGGAAGGAGGGAGAAATTAGAAGAAAATCGATCAAAGCAAATGGAAATCCGAGAATTAATCGTGTATGTTTTCCTTTAGTGTTGATCTGCTCAATGCATCAATTCATTTAAATTATCTTGCTATTTACACAATTTCATTTATGTTTTCAGGAGAAAAGTTAATTGTTTACAACAAAATAAATGCAAAGATTTCAACATAAAATATAAAATGTTCAAAATAAGGAATAAACTACAGTAAAAAAAAAAACTCAACTATGAAATCTATTAGACTCATACAAAATGGATAGATATTGGCTGATGTAACTTTTCCAGGTTAACAAAACATTTTAATTTAAAAAAAAAATAAAAAAACAGTACTCTTCATACAATTGTGTAGTTGGCGAAATTTCAAAAGTAGAATTCTTAAAAATGGAAAAAAGAAGCAATGAACAGTGAAACTGTGGAAGCAGTATTAATAAAACGATCATCGAAGTCGGCGATGCCTGTTCAGTGAACTTCTTATAAATTTTCTTAGTGTTATTCTCCAGTGGATGCAACCATTGATTAAATCAAATTGATGTCAATACCAACTGATCACCCCTCCAAAAAGGCTTAGTGACAGTTTGTTTGGGATTTTTATTCATTTGTAAAGCAGCAACCAAGCTCTTCAGATTCTCGAACAAAAAACATCGCTTCTGTCAGAGGCAGATTGATTTTATTGTTAAATATCATGTTTATAATGTATCATACGATCCTTCATTTCATTTGATAAGAAATTTCCCGCCGATATTAACAATCAAAAACAGTAGCCACTTGCTCTGGCCCATTCGTCTAAACAACATGATTTGCCTGTTCGTTACATATGCAGCCCCTCTTAGGGATGTGATTTGACGATGCGATGGGAAGAATCCTTTTATCTTTAATACCGAACAAAAAGTTAGATATTTGGGATTTAAACTGCAGTCTTATTAATAGAATTATTCGACAAAGATGGAAGATAATTTAAATTTCATCTTAATTTCAATTGGAAAAACAATCTTATAATAGTGTTTCTTCACTATTCTTATTAATCTAGTTTTCAGTTGAACCGACTCCTTCACTCGAAGACATTAATACTCTAGAGAGCACTGCATTTGAAAAATGATTTTTCATTCAACAAAAAATTTTATCCCTTCCTCATAACTTTTCTGGAATGTTCAAAATTTTAACAGCAAGGAAACAATTTGACGAAGCATAGAGACTTTCGTCTCGTCCCCAAAGCTTCTCAAAATTAGTTCATCCTCTTGTACTTTGTTTTCAAAATCAATGCATTTTTCACTTATGAAAGTATTGAACTACTCATCGCTCATTATTTCATTTCAAAGAATATGTTATTAAAATGCAGTAAATTTCGTTCCTTAATCCGGTTTTCTTTCTCCAAAAAAGTAATAAGAATGGAAAAATAACAGTTAACAAAAATTATTTTTTATCAAAAAAGTATACCAATAATTGTTTTTCTATAGAAACTAAAGCTAAATAAAAATATATGCTAAACGTTGACACACGTATATTCGAAAAGTTAATGCCCTAGCCAAATCTGCTAGTATTAAATTATTAATGAAGCAAACTGCATTAATTTTCTGAAAATTCTGGTATTCTGATAGACTAATTTTTCTTTGAAAGGAAACAGAGGACAGGAAAAAATGCAATTGGAAGGAAAAGTCTTTTCTACTCTTTACTCTGTATTTTCTTTACATTTAAAACTAATTATTCTTTTGTCCTTTTCCATTTTTCTTTCATATAAGAAGTAGGGAGCAACAATAAACTATAAATTACGAATAAATTATATTGCAATAAAACTAATTACGTAATAAAATAAAACTGGTTCCATGTGTTTTTTAAAATCAGTATAAGTTCTGCTTAAGTTTTATTTTAGAAGATGATTATTTTACATCCTGAGATTTTGACAAATATTACTGAAAAAACCCAAGTTTTAGGAATTAGTGTTAATACAAGGCCAATAATTTGAAACCATTGAGGTATATATAGCATGCACTTCTGAATTTGCGAAGCACATCGTACCACCTGCACGGAGAAGTTGTCGTTCCTGAAATTAATCAAATTTAAAAGGAACTTAATTTTCATTAGTCATAGTTCCTTATATTTCAGCTTAATTTTCATTAGTCGTAGTTCCATATTATATTTCAACTCCTCTAATTCAAATTATTCTTTATTTTACACATCTAACAAAGAAAACAATTGGAAGAGCAACTTCCATACCTGTCTATTGATATCACCAATGCAAATCCAAGGTACAGGTATTTTGTGGGCATCAAACGTAGCAACAGCAAATTTGGAATGATCAAGCGCGTTTGGAAAAGTGATATTAAAAGGCAGAATAACTTTTTTCACATCTAGAACCTAAGAACATAAAATATCAAGTTTCAATATCTAATTTAATCACAAATTCACTATATAGCTTTCAGAATTTTTATTCACTCCAAAATAAGGATGGGGATAAACTATAAATAATTAAGTCACGAAGGTGAAACAATATAAATGAATACCTTAAAAGGACTATAATTACGGCACCAAGAACGAAGATTTTTGTTTCTCGAGGTTTCATGCTGCCAAGTTTCTGTTTTCAGTGAACTTTTAATTGAGGGTGCGACGAGATCGAAGTAAAGGTCTGAAATAAAAAAAATAAAGTTTGAACCAGATATTGTGCCGAGTTAAGTTCACCGAATAAAAATATCAGATGAAAGATTTGACAAGATGTCATATTTCCAAAAAAAAAAAAAAAAAGAAGAAAAAAAAGGCAATCGTGAATTTATGTAAGTTCCTGCCTTTGTTGAATGCAGCAGTTTTTGCGAAATGAACAAATTCACGGCCTGCAGTAGAATAGATCACAACACGACTAACATAAGGAGCAGTACGTTGATATTTATTTGACATCACCTCAAATTGATAATTTTGGAAATTAAATACAAATTAGTTTGCTTTCAAGTCAAATAGTGTAAAAGTCTAAAACATTAATTTCGTTCGAGACCTTCAATGTCCTGACCCAGATTTTTTCTTCTTTTTTTTTATCAATTGAAGATGTTTTAAACCAACCTTCACAAGAAGAGGTATATTTTCGGCCATTTGAGCAGGAAGTTTCTTTGAATAAATAAAAAGACGATTGTAGTATAATTGAATAGCTGAAAAAGATTCAAGGTTAGAAGCTTCATCAATCATTTTAAAAACTCAAAGACTAAAATTAAAAGACAAGTTTCATTATTTCCCTGGCTTAAAATTTAGGGAAAAATTTACTGATCAAAAACGATGCGCGTCATCTAAATTTTCAAGAAGTCCAAGTTGAAAATTACCAATTTTATGCAGCTGTGAATAGGACATTGAAAGACATAATCCCATTTGCCCATAATGAAGTCCAGTGACTGGATATTCATAGGTATCGTTTCTGGGAAATTTTGGTACGCTGTGTAGAAACCAGAAACCATTACTTTTCCCAAATACTACAACTCCTGAAAAATTCACTAATTGAATTGAAAGAAGTATACCGATTAATCATATCAACTTGCAATATCATTGGGTATCAAAAGATAACAATAAGTTAGATTTAGAGGAATAACAAAGGTGCTCTGACAAAAGCTGTCCAATGAAATCTGAAATTATTTCATAACTGCCATTTCAATGCTAAAGTGGCTGATGTTTCTAATCCCAAATACAACTGGTAAGGTATGGTTTTCAGGCTTTCCACAATATTCCATACTTCTATCAATTAGAGTTCGTAATACTGAAATTTTATGCTCATCAAAAAATGGAATGACTCTATTGTAAGAAAATCTACAGCCATATAATAGCTGTTTTATTTACATACAACTTGGCAAATTTAACTTATGAATAAGTATTAACAAATGTCTGCTGAAAGAATGGTCCAATGCACTTGTAAGTCACATACCTTTAGTATGTCCCGAAGATCCTGACAAAGTGTCATTGTTGGGATATGGAAATTCATCGTTATACATTATACTGAAGACCTATAAAATAATAATAGTAAAGTAACGATTTACTATATAGTGCTTGGTCAAAAACTTATACTTCATTCTTAGGGCATAATAATGATACTAGAATTCTACTATCTTATAATTCAAAAATCAGTCGATAATATTAGTTTCTTCTTTGTTGATGTGCACTGTTCTGAAATAATTGAATAAAGGATACCATTTAATATATATAGTACATTTTAAATTATGAACTATAAATTAGCACTGAAGAAAATAGCTTTGCACAAGTATCTCTAGAAAAACAAGTTCTTTAATTGAAAATTTTTTTCTCTTGATGCCAAACAGGAAGAAATCCTAAAAATTACCTCGGAATTGTTTCTGGCATCATAATATTGCTGCAAAGTATATCCAATAGCTTGATTTGAGTTATAGATATCGACTGCCGAAAGTGACCACTGATGATGGTTAACGTCCATATATAAAAACGCAGAACCATTACGAACTGATTTTATGGTAGATTTTTTTATGCGGCCAATTTTGTAAAATATAAACCTAAATAGGAATATGAACTTTCACAAGATTTGAAGACGAATGGTTGCAAAAGTCAGATTAAGTTTGAAAAAGTTCATTATAAAACTTGCTTTCAGAAACATACCAATCCACATCTCGGTTTTCCTGATCACGGCACTGGAAACTAAGAGCGATGCATGCGTGAAGAATCAGTGAGAACAACAAGCTTATTTTTAGGAACATCTTTCTGAAAGACATAATGAAATTTTAAACACTCGAGACTTCATTTAAACATGAAGCTGAATGATACAAGCAACCCATCATTTATACTCATAATTTCAAAACTTAAAAATCTAAAGCTTGAAAAGCAAAAGCAATTTAGAATACCTACAAAGAAGTCTAGAATCGTTATTATTAAAGGTAGCAAATTAACTTATTTGTCTGTCCACAATTTTAGAGTTACTAAACCTCATCGCTGTTGATAAATCATAAGCAATGGATTATACAAATACGTTTTCTTAACTTTTTTGATTCCAGTCATTTTTATTCAATTCGGATATCCGATCGCTTTCTATTCTCTGAAAAACTTGATTAAATCCCATTCCATTTTGTGTAATAATCACTTTGATGAATAACAAAGTTCACAATTATTTTATGGAATTTACAAAGACAACTTCCACAAGTCACTTAAGATACAGTGTCGGCGTGCATTACATTGATAAATAACAGAAAAATTTACTGTACAAAAAATAAAGGAGTTAATTCCTGACGCGTATGACTTCAAAAATAGAAAAAAAAAATTATAAAGTCAGATTGTTGTTAAATAATACAGCAATGGCTCACATATCAATACAATACAAATATGGATTAGAATAGATATTTGTCATGCATATTATACAAAGTCCTTTGGAATAAGACTGAAAGATTAGGATTAAACGATAACCGAAAATTACATCACAGTGAATAAAGAATAGTACAACGAAGTTGTACTCGCAGTTAAGCGCAGATGAGACATTTCAAGCGAGACTGCTGATGTATGAAAATGCTGCAGGTCAGACTGCAGATAAGATTACTGTAAGTGCATGTAAAAAGTACAAAGGTGAAATTTTTTGTTCTAAATAAATAAGCAGCTTTATGGAATCAGTGCAAAACAAATATTTGTTGACAAACAAGAGCTGATGAAATGAACGAATGAATGAATGACAGTCTCTAACTGACAAATATAAAAAAACAGGAAATTTATTACCCTAATTCAACCCTAATTCAATAGATATTAGCTTGACAATTACAGCCGGAAAGAAAGCAAGAATTTCATGCAAAATCTGTCGACATATTTGAGAAGATAGATAATTTTGAGCATATGAGCTTTTTTTTTTCGTTTAAAACAAAGCAAAATTCTTATCAAATACACGTATAAAAATGGTGAAATAAAAACGAAATAAAAAACTACATATCGAATGAAGAATACTGGAAGATATACAGTAATACATCAAAGAGAATTTCGACGACACCTTAATAATGCTTAAATAATTTAAAAACAATATAATAACTTAAACTAGTGCTTCAAACATTTTCAAGGCTTAAATATTTCCAAATTTATTTAAATATCATCGAAATTCTCCTGCAGAGAACAGCAGTGGCTGACGAAACATTGATTATTCTTTGACAAATGAATAATTTGGATTTTTATTTTAGAAACACAGCCAGCTTTTTCGGAAATTGTGTGCATCCTTAGTTTTCAATCCGAAAAACCTAAATTAAATACAAAATTATATTTAACTAGAAGGGAGAAGGATGATTATTCTTAAGGAAACTGTCCCTCGATAGGCGATGTGGAATTACAAATGCTCTTGATGATGTGTCATAGGTCACGAAAGTAGGTAGCGAATAAAGTTCAGTTTATTCTTATAGCAGTAACTTAGAAAATAGATTAACATGCATCTTAGTGCTGTCATCCTATTACACTTACTTCGTTGTGCGCCAAACAGAAATATAAAATTGAGCCAACATTCACTGATTGCCACCACTAGGGTTTTTCTTTCCTTCCTCCGTTTCTCTCGGATTTTCCAATTCCTCGTCACCAATGGTCCCGTTTTTACCTGCAACAAGTGTAATCAATAATAAATTATATTGTAAACGACAAGTGATAAAAATATGGCAATAAAAAATGCTAGAATGTAGGCAATATAACACATTGCTATTTTATTTAATCAATACTAATTTTTCATAGAATTTTGGAATCAAGTTTTTTTGAGATTTGAACTCCACTAGTATTATATTGTTTCATATACCTTTTCCAGATCGTCTCTTCGAACTGAGAACGGTATGGAATGAAGGCACAGGATCATCTAAGGCAAGTAGTTCCTGCTTTGTGAAAACTTTTGCCATGAAAAACATCCTTATGAATACCATGAGTACCAGCTAAATCAAATTATTATTGCATTACAGGAAGTGATTCGCAAATTGTTCATCCAAATTAACTGATATTCATCTTGTTCATATTCGCCAATAGTTAGAATAACGGAATTTAGAAGTAAACAAGAATCACATCCCTCTAATTACGAAAGATTGATTAATTCAATGGCACAAAAGAAAGGCTATACCATCAATGGAAACAGCATTGAAAATGTTTTTGTATACTTCACAGCAAATAAACCGCCAATGCTGAGAATTTGAAAAAAAGTGAACAGATGGACGCGTTTCATACGGACCAATCTCAACCATATATAATCAGGCTGTAAATATTTATGATGTAAAAAATTTAGTTCCTAGACTTTGAAGATCAACATGCTTTGATTCATTTTCAATATTTTAGCAAAATCAAATTTATTTTTAATTCGGCAATTTTTTCTGAAAACGACTTCTTTTTCAAGTCTTTTAACAAACCTGATATTTGATAGGCATGAAAAGCATGGCGATTCTTTGGATAAATTGCAAACCGAGCATCGACATAACGCCCATATACAAGAATATTCCAATAAGCACCGGAAGAGGTACTAACTGCAAGTCGATTATTTGGGTAAGATTTACTTACTTCATTTTCATTCAGTGAATGATATGTTCAAGTGAAGAAGTCGTAAAAAATATTCGCGTTGTAGACTTCTACAGAAAACCATACCTTGATGACAGGTGTTATGAAAACTGAGAAACCAATAAACAGATGAGCTATTATTGCTGTTAGACGTTGTTCTCTGCAACAATCTTTTTCGTTTGAAGGTTTTAAGTTCATCTTTAAATGAGAAATTAGAATTTGAATGATGACTTACTTAACACCAAGAAACTGTGTCTTTTCACCAGGAGCTGATGTATCGGATTGTAGACGTAGAGAATCCACGTGCATCACTGATAGCACTGTTGCAGCGACATAAATTGGCAGTCCTAGTGAACCACAAATGACTATTAGCAATGCAATCACCAACAAATCCAAATGATATCCAAAACCTTTCTGAAATCCTCATGGCAATAATCATTTTCAGTATCAAAGGTAAACTACTCCATATAGTTAATATATTTTATAGTTTTGTTATTTTTGATAAAAATATCTTAACAAATCATTAATGAATGAATAAAATTCTAGGAGTTTCAAATTCTGAATTATTTCCAATTTTTTGGGATTTCTAGTTAATCCGTATTACTTTCAGTCCGGATTTCTGAAAACAAATCTTCAAAAATTTCCAGTGTCATAGAATATCATGATGTATGTGATCTATAAAGATGGCTTCTCCCAATGCAAATATTAGACTCGAAGCTTTTTTATTTTGTCCTATTGTACTTATTGTTTTCATTCTTTTAAATATTTTGTTTTTTCTCTGCTTTGGATCCACACAAACATATACGACAGCTGTGGTACATTGTTCTAGTCCCTTCTATTCAAGTATCGTATTTCCAAATGTGACTGTCTAGCATTAAGAGCAAGAATTTCCCGTTAACTAATTCTTTTAAAATTTGATTCCATTACAGATATGCCATATTTATTCATTCAGTATTTCAAAACCTTGAAATGTGTACAGTACGCAGTTCAGCATGCAACTCATTCTGAAAAATCACTCAAAAAAGATTTCATTCATTTTAATTCGAAAAGCCATACCCTCAGTTTGTTATCTTTTCTGTTGATAATGACAGCTGTGATCTGTTGATCCATGACGATCAGAATTGCGTAAAATAAAGCTGGTATTACAGCCAGCAAAGCAACATACCAATCCACTAATAATGGATTAACAAGCCATGGACGATCCATTGTTGGCTAAAACATTATTATTGCATGATCGATAACATTTTCGTCGCACCCTCAATTCTTATTTCTAGCTTTTCAGCGACAAACAAGATGAACTTCCAAGGCATGAAATGAACAGACCCGAAAATTGGCAGGAATATTGAGTACAGGTAGATCAAGACCGATGAAAATCGAAACAGCTGTCATCACGACAATAGCGATGAGAACACCGAAATCCGATATGCTATTGCGGATCTGAAATGAATTTCTATTTAAGCTCTATTCGAACAGTCTGAGTATAGCAGACCGATCACAATTAAAGTCCAGTCGAGTTGCTTTGAAAAAGGGGCAGAAATAGATTCTGTTAAAAAAACAACAGATTTAAAATCAGAATTTGGATCCTATACTTTTGCAAATGATTGTCTGGAAAAAATCTAATACTGAAACAACAAAAATAAACATAGATGCAGGATCTTTCTTCTTAATTTCCAAAATTTCAAAATTTTCTGCAAAATGTTACCATAGAATTTAAAAAATATGTTCGTCTGAAAAGATTTAAGCCAGAAGCCAATGCGAAAGTACCAAAAGTTAGCAAGATGGAGAACATGTAAACATCTGGCTTGAAGTGACATTGTAATCCAAAAGCTTCGCCTTTAAGTCGACTACATTCTATAATGATATGATTAATATTATCATTAGTTTACTTTACTGTAATATCATTATCAGTACGCAATCTATGATAATGTTTCAGAGACAATGAGTGAGTACATGAAACATCAAATGGCATAAGAATACACAAAGGCAAACGCAATTAGAACATTCATTTCGTCATCGCTTATTCTCCGAAAAATTATCTAAAATCTGAAAGTACTGGAAAAAGACAACTCAAGAACAGAATTTAGTTCCAACAAACTTTCATTCTCGCAACAATAATTTCCTGAGAATACAGACCTGCAGCGTCGATATCCATGATCTTTTGTCGCATACTGATATTATTTGAAAGTACCATTGGTTCATTGAGATAACAAACGCATGGTGAATCAAATACTCTCTATTAAAATGCAACAGATTTCAAAAAATGAAACAAAAAAATTCTGGTTTTAGAAAACTATGATTTTAACTAATGATGCTTCCGCAAGATTAAGTATTCTACAGAGATTCTGCAAAATCACAATTTTTATTGAAGATATGGTTAGTAAGCTGAATTTAAAAAATAAGCAGATGCAAGTGCTAACCAAAGACTACCTCAGGTTAACACTCGATGATATTGCCCGTTTCCTTTTGACTTGATTAAGCACGAGAAATATTTGAGATAAATGATAAACTCGAAAGACAAAAGAATTTCCTCAAAAAATTATCAGATACACAGAAAGTAAAGGAATTAAAATGAACTTTGGGATCGATAATGATTGGCGCATCGTGACCTATCTCAATAAGTTTTTGAAAAGATTGAATTATAAAGACAACTGATATCAATGCTGCAAATGCTTCTTCCGTAAACCTAAAATGCATTACTTTTTTAAAATCTCATTTTCTGTTCTTTACAATCTAATTTGAAAAAAAGGAAAAATATGCCCGGGGAGGATAGTTTTAATGTAATGCAACATGCCATAATTGTTGAGAATGTCCAAATGTAATATAAGATAAGCTATTAACTCGTTAGAAAACTGTTATCATCCAGATTCTTCATTATCATTTTCATTGAAAAAAGAAATACTTATGCCATCATTAAGTTTAAAAAAATCTTTGAGCACCTGGTAATTAAACCAACGAGGGCGGACATATCGGTAGCAACCAAAACAAGTAGTACCACACCGATCCATGCAGAAACCCAAAATCGAAATGGCAAAAACTCCCAACCATTTCTTCTGGATTAAAAAAAATTTCACAACATATGATTAAAATCTGTGGTGATTCTAGGCAATAAAATATTCGCCATTTGAAAGAAATATTAAACACCGACACTTACGAACAAAAATCGAACAAAATTGTTTCAAAAACAAGCGTTGGGCCGGTCGCTGATAAAATATTGAGCGGTTGTCCAGAAAAAAGGGCAAATATAACTCCGGAGATGCCTCCGCACAGGATATTTTCAATAACTGCCTAAATATAGATCAAAATTAAAATTAAACGCAGAAATTTGAAGAAATGGAATTGCTTCATTCAGTCAAATTCATTGGATTAATTTCATTGTTTTTTTTCAAATTTAATTCAATTTTTAATTTTAATTTTAATTAAATTCAATTTTAATTTCAGATCTTCACTCATTTCTTCTATTCCGTTTTTTTTCCTTTTTTTTTTAATTCCACGACGAAATTTGAATAATGCTATCAGATGCTCTTACTGTTCAAATCAGTTTATCAGGTCCAAAATGATCCTATAATCAATGTAAAGATTTCGTACAACTTGATGATGCAATGCGCGTTCCATAACAGCACCAAATGTGATAATTGACGTAATGTTTGCGAAAAATAAAAATATGGCTGCCGCAAAAGATTGACTCAATCGGCCGTAGAAGAAATCGGTGAAATCGGATACGAAGTATGGCGCTTTGCGCCTAAAGATCTTCAAATTTATGATTTCAAATTTGTAATAAAAGATTTCAAATTTTAAGTAATTAATAAAATCTATGATAAAATTATAAAAATTCCCATTATTCAAAATGATTATGATAATAGTTATATCGCATTATAAAGTTATGAATAAAATAAAGTTGTCAAGTGCTACGAAATTTCAGACTTACTTGATATCATTACACAAACCGCCAAATAAGCGACCGCTGCGCACGATATCGTTGTGCGCATCTTTTTTACCGTCCAAAACTGATTCTTCATCAAATGGATCATCGTACGATGCATAGAGCATTCCAACCGAGCGATTTATCTAAAATTTGAATGTTCATCTCACATATCAAATTTTAGATAGTTTTTAGTGTTTCGAAATTTCCATAAATTCACTTCTTGCAAATTTCAAACTTTAGATAGACCTGATCTGTATTAGCATTTGGTTCCCAACGTGTCTCGATAGTGCAATTTCCAGGCGGTACAACAACTACTTGGGCAAAAAATTCTTCCAATGCATCAGCGATCGTATAGGGTTCAAGCGAGCATAACGCTACCTTTTTAAATATCTGCAAATATAAACAGTCAGAAGAGACCGTTTTTATCTGACATAGTGCTTGAGTTTCTAAAATTAAATTTTAAATAAATGAGTAATTGTGCAAATTAGATATTATCTGATATTCAGTCTGTTTAATACAATTCTCGAGAACACTGATTCTAGCAGTGTCTGAAATTATCCGAATTACTGGCCCAAAATGATACCTCATCCGAAAGCAGGGCACCCATTGCCCTACCAATGCCATGTGTTTCGTTCTCGTAATGGTCGTGGGGATTGAGCAATACAAATACGAATCTTAAAGGTATTGAAACATTCGGCAATTCCGGAAAAAGAACCTGGAATTGGTTCGAGCATGGAATGGAATCAAAAGATTCTGAATTATCTCGAGAAGAATTTGCTACTGATAGGTCATTTATGAAGTGCAGTTAAAATACCCTGGCCTTGTCCAGTCGAAGGAATGCGCATACTGGTTTATCAATACCATTGAAAATTCCAGCCATGACAGCTGCTCCTTCTGTGCCTTCTGCCAACTTCTTCATTTCCTTAGATGTTAACTGCAAAAAAGTGCAAAACAAAGTACTTGAAGAAAGTTAAAAACTAAGTTCGGGATATCTGTATGTGAATCGTTTAGTGAAAATTTGCGGTCAAAGTTTAAATAGAATCAGATCTCTGAATTCCCTAACGAAACGGAGTCTCGATGGGAAGTTATAGTTTCTCTACTAATTTTCCATCATAATATTCAGGATTACCTAAAAAATATATTTGAAAGAACAGGTAAAAAAATACTACGTCATTTTGTTTGTTTTTCAGGTTTAACAAGGCTTACATCAAGAATATTTTCATCTTGCATATCATTCTCGGTATCGTCAGTTGGCAATATTTTGACGGTAGCTTTCACATCTGAATACTAAATTACTCGCTTTTTTTAGTTATAATTTTTATAAGTTAGCATAAGTAAAGCTCTACTGGTCTCTCAATAATTAATTATAAGTTAGCATAAGTAAAGCACTACTGATCTATTAATACTTAATTACGGCAGCTATAATTTGAGATCTTTAAGAGAATCAAAAATTCAAACCGTTTTTGATTTCGCTGGATGGAAGCATATGTTTACCAATAAGATGGTATTTTGGGCATAGCAACAAATCTTTCACAGTAGCTGAATTTTCTGCTTCCACCAATCCACGTTCCACCCATGCAGCGCATATTTTGTCGGAAAAGATTAAAGATATTTAAAGATAGGGGAAAAGAAGTTCAGTTTGTCCATTTTGTCACTTTAATTTCTTTTCACCTCCATATTCATCTGTACCAAAACGTTTTTAGTTCAGAAATTTAATTTTAAATTGATACTCATGAATGACACTGAGCTGCCTAATCACTGAAATACGACAGAATCACGGGGCTTCAAAGTGATGGCAAAACTAGTACCTGCAATTTCGTTAAAAGAATATGCTTCTGCATCTAGCAGAATGACTCCCTTACGAAGACAGTTCTTGAGTTGTATTAAACCAATTACCGATAGAAGAGTGATGTGTGGCTTAGAAAATCGAGTACCATCACCTTCAATTGTCTGCTCATATTTGATCCATCTAAAAATAGTTACAGTTTGTTTGAATTCCAAAATTCAACAGTTTAATTTGGATTATTTTCCGAATAAGACATTTTTCGAATAGAAGATTTTGCAGCCGATGGATGTTGAAGTATAATTAGTTCATGATTAATTAACTATTTGATGAAAGATACAAATTAATTCGTACGTATCACTTATCAAACCTTAGTAGAATAATTTATTTCAAAAGAAATAAACAAAATTCAGTTTTCAAGTGCAGCTTAACCTGGCAACTTGTTTCCACTGCCTTTTGCCTTTATCATCCTTCTCCAATTCCAACATTTCTGTATAAATCAAAGGAGTTTCCTCTGAATGTGCTTCTACAAGCTCTCGAACGTTATGTATTGGACCTGAAACTTTGAAAAATCTAAATAATTTTTAACTGTTTCATTGAATTGTTCGAATTTTTGCAAATAAAAAATTATAAGTTTTATGGATTTTCATAAAATGTAAAGAGAATTAATTATAGGAAAAAATGAACAACTTTTGTTGCTTCAACTTTCTGTCATAGAGATGAAAGTTGAAATGATGGAAATTTGAGAATATGCCACTTTTCGTTCATACAAGTACCACTCAGAAAGGAATTTCATTTTTTGGAATAACAAAAACACTCACTCTCTGGATGGTTTCCTACTTGTATAGGTTGAGCACTGTAAAGGGGATCGAGCAACAAGTCACCTGCAATTTGGTAAATGAGTAAAAGAAAGCATCGTCGTCATTTTTGCCTTTTGCTCTTTTCTTTCTTCGAGAATATGCTAACATGATTTTAGCAAGTGCTATGATGACAATAGGAGGGTGGTATTCTCCTATGAAATTTAATTTACTGTATAAAATACCAGGTTTAGTTTGGTTCGTTTTGAAGATAGTTTTACTATTATTCATATTTATCTGGATTAGAGCAACTGTACCTCGTTATCGGTATGATCAGGAATATCTAAAAAGGCAGCAATAAGGCTATCTACAGCTCTATTGTCTGGAATATTACAAGCTCTTGCTGCTGGTTGCTACCTGGTCAAAAGTGGGCTAGTATCTGAACCTCGTATCAGTCATTACAGGCTTTCACTTCACTTGTTGTTAGCATTGATTATTTTTGTATTACTATCATATCAATTTTTTGATTACCAAATATGGATCCCAATGTTACGTACACAACTATATAAACATTACAAGCTTTAGTGCAGGAATTCCTTAGGGCTTTAGATTTTCAGTTGAATGCGTCTTAAAATAAATCAATCTGCTGTTCAATGTTTTGTAATAATTTTATTGTGATCATAACTTTTTAGCTAGATTCAAATCGAATTTATTAGATAATTAAAAAACCTATGCTGATTTATACTTTATAGAAAAAGCTGTCGGAACATTCCTTTTAAATGAATTAATTATATCACAATATTATTTGCATTACTTCAAAATAACTATAACATATTTGTCAATTTATTGTTATATGAAATAATTGGAGAAATTGCGAATAAACAAATAACCTTTAAATGGAAAATTGATAACATAATAAATAGCAGAAGTGGTAAATGAATGCACGGCAAATAGAAGAAACAATTAAGAAAAGAAAAAATAAGCAACGGGAAATAAATGATATACTTTAAACTTACGTCCTCCAAAAATAGAAGATTTTGGATATGCTTCCGTAATGCTTCTTCGACGCATCAAACTGGAGTGACTGTCGATCCGACTACGAATATCCGGTTGACTACTGCCACGTCTTGTCATTGCTACTGTTATTATTGCTGCTATTTGACGACCCTAAATTCTATTTTCATTTCAATCAAAAGAAATTTGTTATTCAAATATATAATACATAAAGGATGAAAACGTTGCTGAAATTGCCAATGTTGCATTTTTGCTAAATTTATTCTTAATTAATCTATAGGGACATTTTAAGTAATTCTAACTATCAAATACTGAAATGTTCGACCACATATTCTCAAAATGGCAACCCTTTTATTCTCCTCTAACGTTTCTCTCGGCATCACTTTGCTTATTTCGTTTCCATGCAGTGTTTTGCAGGTGACAGCAATGTCCCATTTGTTTCTTTTCTTGTTTCTTACATTAGCAAGAATAAAATCAAATTAATCAAAATCAACTAATTTCTAAAAGGCCATGCAATGAACAATTTTGTTTCTAAAACAACACCCCAGTTTTGTGTAATATTATAAAAATGTTTGAAACGATAGGCGAGCATTATTGTTCAATGGCACTTTCATGTTTTTCACAATTTTGCTCTTCAAGATCGGATCGATTTTCGATTTCATCGCATACGGTATGCGCAATCTATTAGAAGAAGATCATTGATTCAATTTCTGCTTTATGCAAAAAGTTGACAAGTCAACAGATTGTTACTAGAGACACTGAGGAACCTCGTGACCTTTGAATGATAAAATCATAGAACATATATCACAGTTCTATCAATCATGATTGTACATACTTTCAAATAGCAGATAGGTATTTTGAAAAGTCAGGAATCAGCTGCATTTGAACTAGTTCTCAATAAAAAGTGTGGAGAACACAGAAAATTTACGTTGTTTGATTAATTACTGGAAAGAAACCTTTCATTGGTATGGCTGTTGGAATCTTGTTCAAAAAAGAGTCAAATCACTGCACAAAATAATTATTCTTGCAGAATGATTGAATAAAAAAGATATAATACTTTAAAAATGAACTGAAATGGAATGACGCTTTTTCTATAAACTGACACACATCCATTAATTAATGGCTTAATAATGTAGGAAGTGCGATGATTTCAACTCCTGTCAACTTTCATTATTTTCATTACATATCATCAAAGGAGCAAAGACCATCGTCATTATTGCATAAAAAATTATTTTGAAGTTCAGAAGTTACATAAAACAGTGCAACTGCTAATGATTATTATCGTTTTAATTACATAATATCTATTGATAAAGTCAAAAATACGAATGATTTAACTTTTTGTTCTACGAACAATTTGATAAGTTTTCTTTGCAGAATAAACTTTCTAGCTGAAAAATAATGTCATGTGCAATGTGCATAAACAATCCGCTTACCTACATACCTTTAACAAAATGATCCATCATTAATGCTTCAAAAAATAATATGAAAGAATTATGAAATGGGAGTACACGAACGATTTCTGTTTTATTTAAGCTTAGATGACAAATAGTGCTATTGAAATAGATGTATGACAATAGCTTTCACATAAGCAATGATTGAACAAAACTGAACAAACAAGAGAAAAAAATGGAAAATAGATATAATATTCATTACTTTTTAAATTTTGATGACTATAATAAATTAGCTTAGGAAAACCTGAATTTTTAAGATATTTCTTACCCACTCCAAATTCTTTCATATCTTTTGAAATATCGTGAAAAAATAAGATTAGAAAGCACTTAGAATAAAATATGTTAATGCAAACAGCTTGCAATATGAAATTAAGTTAGATGTAAAGATTTATATTTTATTTAAAATTTGATTAATCATTTGTCCACCAATCATGTTACCTTCTTATTCCATTTGATTTTTGATTTAAAAATTTAAACTTAAATACTTAACATAAGAGAACAAAAGGGTTAATATGAAAAATTATCTTTTTAGAAGATAAATCGTCTTCTTAGGAGACAGAGGTGGAATAATCGACCGGCCACCGCTCGATTATGGCAAATTGAGAAGTCGACAAAGTTGTGTAATAGACTTTGTCACCGAAACCGATCATTGCCCGCACAGCTTACCATCTTCCTCCCATCAAACCTACACCGACGACCGATTTTCAGTATTCAACCGTTCGGACATCAACATCAACAGTTAGCAAATTGACGAAACTCAACAAATGTTCGCCTCTCCTATTCGCAAAGCATTTTTCGAGAATTTTCAAGATAATCGAAAGAGATCGGAGCTTCTTGCAAATTTCAAGATCGTAATTTTCCGTCTCCCATGCAACAATCTGCTTATTTCTCCGCATTCCCTTTAAGGGGATTCAACATTTGCTCGAAAACTCAGAAATACTCGCGATGAACAGGAAAGCAGAATGATTTATAAAGAGCTAATTGTAGATCTTACCTTCTCTGTTGTTAAACTGTGGCTGGTGTACATCTTTTTACAAACGTAGTTTGACGAGCTATTACAGAAATTGATTTCTTCCAGGAGTTTTGGAATTGCCCACCTTATCGTTTATTGGGATCACAAGGAAATAGGAAATGGTCTGAAAATCATGAATGAAAGGTGACGAAGCATAACGGATTCTTTTCAGCAAAAAATAGGCTCAGTATTTCAGTTTTAAAGATTTTCAGGAATTCTTCAAAAGAAATTGATGGCAACTTAAAACATAACATTCAAATTCCATCAAGGCTATTTAATTGGTTGCACCTTCTGATACATTAAAACTTGTTAACAGAGAAATAAAACTCTCTAAATTCAGATGAAGCCAAGCAATTCATCTAAAGTGTCTTAGCATATGGCAAATTAAGCAATATACATAAGGCCTAGTAGTATTTCTAAAATTTTCAATAGAGAAAACGAAAAATACCAATTTCTGAAACGAATGCTGAAGTATTGAATTTTTCCTGTTGTGCGATAGCATTCGCTTTAAACATGTGACTGTAATTTTATTCTCGCAGTATTATCCCTAATGACTTATAGCAAGAAGAAGTTTTTCTGTCTCTGCGCAGTTTATCAATTTAATTATGAGACGAAATTCTGGATACAGCGATTCGCATTTACTCATTAACACCGGTACATCAGTAATACTGCAACAGTTGGCATAATTTATGAAAAGTGATGTGTCGTTTTGTCAGTGTGTTTATTGCAGTTGTGTTTTGTGCTATATTTTAGTAAGTTTTCCGAGTTTATAAACAAAACTATAATAGAAGTAAAACGAAAATGGACATAAAAAAAGGAACGAAACGAAAACAATTATCATCAGATAATGAACGGAGAGAAAAACCTCACCGTACAATGAAAGGAATTTCTTCGTGACTGTTTTTTTTTTTTCCTGTAGGATAGGAAATGAAGGAAAAAACCTGTTTTAACAAGGTCGAGAATTTTCAGTTATTTAGTTTCGGTTGAACATACTAGATTTTTTAATCAATCAATATGGTTCATAGATTTTTAATCAATCAGTACAGTTGAAATTTTTTGTCTGAACTTACTTTAATCAAGCTGATACGTGTTTCCTTTCAGTGCTTGCTTGTAAAGATTTGAAAATACTTTTCTCAATGAAAAAGTATTTTCAAGTCTTTCCGTAAATATTCACTTTTTCGGCAAGAGAGTAAAATGACCAAAGTGCTACTTTTTAATAGAGCATGCGATAGCCATTAATTGCATTATTCTAAATTTTCTCTCGAAAAAGTACAACGCATATTCAATTAAAAAGCAACTTTTACAGACTTTGTTTTCCTTCACTCCATCCTCCCTTCCTTCTGAATACTTTGGCTACTGAGCTGAATAATCAAACCAACACTGAAATGTTAGCTGACCTCTTCCTCACGCATTGTTGATGTTGTCTTGCTGATATCACTATTTCTGCTAGTGATAAGAGTTTAATTACACATCTCTTTCTTGGTCTGAAAACCATACGAACACGATACTTCACTCACTGCACATAACTACTGCATCCTTGAAGTCGCATCCCATTCATTC